>CM021109.1:479272521-479872521 GCA_007115665.2 Sequoiadendron giganteum
AGGGAGAGATAAGGATTTAGAGATAGGTGAGAGAGTCAAATAGAGAGAGAGAGAGAGAGAGAGAGAGAGAGAGAGAGAGAGAGAGAGAGAGAGAGAGAGAGAGAGAGAGAGAGGGGGTGAGATAAAGGGAAGTAGAGAATGGAGGAGAGAGGGAGAGATATGTGAGATAGAGAGAGGAGGGAGGGAGGGATATTTGAGGAGAGAGAGGTAAGATAGAGAGAAAGAAAATAAAGACGGAAGGGGGAGATAGAGAGGTAATAGAGAGAAGTATATGCGTAATGAGGAAGGTAGAGAAATTGAGAGAGGGAAAGAGAGAGGGAGAGAAAAAGAGGTATATAGGGGTAGGTTAGAAAGAGAGATGTAGAGTGAATTTTGGTGGAAGAGAGAGAGGAGGGAGGATATGTAAATATGGATAGTTGAGATAGATAAAAGGAGAGAGATATAGGTAGAAAGAGGTAAAAGAGAGATAGAAAGAAGGAGAGGGAGAGAGGAGATATAGAAAGAGGGGGAGGGAGGGAGAGATAGAGAGAGTATAGAGGGAGGAGAGAGATAGATAGAGGTGATAGAGAGAGAATTAGAGAGGGAAAGAAGGTAAAGATATTGAAAGAGAGGAGGCAAGGAGGGAGAGATAAATAGGTATAGAGGGAAAACTAGGTAGAGAGAAGTAGATATGAAAGGAGAGATATAGGGAGAGGTAGGGGTGGAGAGAGAGGTAAGACAAAAATAGAGAGAGGTCTAGGTAGATAGAGGGAGGAGGATATAAAGAGAAGTATAGAGGGAAGGAGAGAGGGAGGAAGACGTAGGGATGGAGAAATAGAGGTGAGAGAGATAAGAGAGAGGAGGGAGGGATAGGTAGGGAGAGAGGGGTGAGATAGAGAGAAAGAGAGTAGAGAGGGAAGGGGAAAGAGAGAACTGCCATAGGTGATAGAGATGTGTGATGGAGCTGAAAAGTATAGAGATAAGGAGGAAGGTGGAGAGATTAAGAGGAAAGGAGGGGGGAGAGAGAAATATATATAGAGGGATAGGTTAGATAGCGAGAAGTAGAGATCAAAGGTGGGTGAAAGGAAGAGAGAGGGAGAGAGAGAGGGGAAGATAGAGAGGTGAGATAGAGAGAAATAGAAAGGGAAGGAGAGAGAGGGGGAGACAACAAAAATTATAGAGGGAGGGAGGGAAGGAGAGAGAAGTGAGATAGAGAGAACTAGAGAGGGAAGGAGAGAGAGAATGGAAATATAGAGAGTAGAGAGGGAAGGAGAGAGAGAGGGAAGTAGAGAGAGAGAGAAAGATGGGAGAGAGAGGGAGAGAGGGATAGTTCGGTATAGAGAGAGGTGATATAGAGAAAAGAGAGAGATATATAGAGATAAAAGGAGAGGGATGGGAGATAGAGAAATGTAGAGAGGGAAGGAAGGAGGGAGATAGATATTGGAGAGGGTAGGAGAGAGAGATGGACATGTAGAGACATAGTTCTTGATCTCAAGGAATATATTGATAGATAAAGGGATGGAGATAGTGAGAGAGAGAGGTCTAGAGAATATGAGATGAAAAAGAGTGAGATAGAGAGAGAAAGATGAAATTTGACCTCTTGAATACTAAAATTTGACCTCCTGATTATTGAAATTTGACATGTTGATTACTGAAATTTGAGTAAGTTCAAAATTTTTAAGATCTTCCAAAAACTAGAATTTTCATTATAACTCCTAGAGATTTGAAACCACTCTCAAACATCCTGCATATATATACATGAAACATAACTTAAAGTATAAGAAAGTAAATGTCCATATGTAAATTTCAAGTAAATTTTTATTTAATGTATATAGTTTCCCTGACAAAGAAAGTGAAAATATCAAAGAGTTTACAAAAATGCATTCCAAAAGTCATGAATGACATTTGGTGCATGCCAAATTTGGCACACGCCAAATGAAGTAGCCCATTTGGCACACACCAAATAAGTTGCATTGGGAAATAACAACCCTATGGGTTGGATTTTGCATTGGGAATCTGTACCAAAGGTTTGGACAAAGATTTCATGAAAATGATGTGATTTTTTGAAAGGGTGGGAAATTTCTTCATATTTTCGTTCGTGCTCCCCATCTCATTAGCACATATTTCAATGAAAGTTTATAAAAAAACCGTGATAGCGTTAACCTCTCTCTTAGCTATCTAAATATATGAAAAAAAATTAATTTTGATTTAGTTAAGGTTTTGATCCATGGCTTCTATTGTAAATGCCTTCGTGTTTAGTCAAAAACCAACATGTGCTAGGTTTAGGATAGATTTTTTCTCGTTCATCAAAACGTGAAAAAAATTACAGTTTTTAAAACTAGACTCTATTCTACACGATAAAAAAAAATCAAATTTCAATTAGTTTGCAAAAAAGTTGTGGGGGAGCACGCTCAAATTTTATCTTTTCAGGATGTGTCCACTTTGAAAATTCATAAAATATTATATATTCATTAAAAAAATTATCCAAAAGAATGAGGATAAACCACATGGGGGTACTTAATTTTTCACCATTGGGATTTTTGAATTTTAAAAAAAAATTAATTGAAAATGGGGGAGCCCTCAGGAACTATGCTATTTTTTTTGATAAAAACAGGACCTGTTTTGCTCACCTTTCGAGACCCTTAATCTTCATTAATTTCAAAAACCAATAATAGCTTAGAAATTAAACGCAAAGCACTTCAACTTTTGTTCTTGCCACATCTTGAGATTTTGAGTGTAACTATCTCCATTTTCTCGTAGAAATCAAATTTTGCTGATTTCATAAAACAAGTGGCATCTTAAGAGCCAAAATTGTGTCACAGATTGGTGCACTTACCCATTAGTAATATTAATTAATTATATAATATTTAATATATTAACTCAATATATATAGATATTTATACATTAACTAAAATATATAAATAATATTTAAAATTATACATAATAATATAATATATTATATATTATACATAATTCTGTAAGAGATTATCATAAATTATATATTAGATATTAAATTATAAAATATATTGTATATTCTCAACTAGATATATTAAAAATAAAATATAAACTAGATTTATTGCATTTTAAAAATTATATATTAAAACCTATATTATATTTTTTATATAAAATAGAAATTCTATAAAATTATATATAAAATAAATCGGATATCTAATTTGGATCGGATATCCGATATTCCTAACACAAATCCTGCTATCTATGGATTAGCCTCAAGTTTGCTTCAAAATTTGGCTAGGACATGCCAATCCTAAGAATTTAACAAAAAAAATGTGTTTAACAACTTACCTTGCTTTAATAGACTTCGTCAATGTGGTTGAATTTTTTTTTTACCCTAAATTGATGAAATGAAAAGGGTTTTTAAAGGAGTTTCTCAGCTTTCCCCCGATATAAATTATGCTTTACTTTAAATTTAATAAATAATTATTATTGATTTTCTTTTTGAATTATGACTAAAGTTGTGACTAATAGGTTGATTAAAAATCATCTATAGCTTTCAAACGGTATCACATTTTTTTAATCTAAAACATGCATCACATTCTATGCTTTGCATACTATAGGATTTTAAAAAAAAAAGAATTTCATGAATTTTTGACCTAGTTAAGTTGGTTAGACATACAAGTTTTTATATTTTTTAAAATTTGTAATAAAAAAATCATAATTAATTGTTTACTAGGAAACAAATTACAAAAAAATATGCACCACATCAGGAGGTGAGTCGTCTACTTATATCATAAATATTTTAACAAAATATTATCATTTTATTGTGGTTAGGGTGGTAAAAAAGACACCTACTTATTTTTTCCCTGAAATTTAAGTACTATTGCATTGAAATTTCAAATGATCACCAAATAGATTTATTTATTTTTTAAATAAAATTAGTAGTTTAGAAACTACCTTCAAATTTCTACAAATTCTATTCTTACATATTTTTGAAATAATATAGATAACTTATTTAACTTTTTAGATCAATTTTCCTAACTCTGATTTTTCTGAATTTTCATCGCCACTTAAGGGCCTATTTTTTCCATGATGATCCTACACATACCCTTTTGTAGGTTGTGTATGCAGATTTTTCAAAGAGTAAGGTGCTAAAAGGTGTCATCTTTTCATCCACATCATCATAAGTTAACGAACCCTAAAAGAAGCTTGAAGGCAACTTGTAGGTCAACATATGAAGATTTAGATCTGGGTCTCTGTTAGAAATAAAAATACAAGTTGATAGCTATAAATTCCAAAAAGCCACAAGTGGACTAAGCCGCCATCATTGGAGAAATAGTCCCACTATCAGGCCTGAAAAGTGATCTCTACAGATCTAGAAACCTGTTTCCATGAAACCTGTTCTAACAAAGTTTCCCTGAAGCAAGACTAAGTCGCCCAGCTTGGCATAAGTCTCCTAGTGGCCCTCAAAAATAGATTCTAGAAGATTCCAAACCTCCTCTCCATCAATCTTCAGTTTTCAGGTGCACCCCTTTTGCTTCATTATGTTCTGGTATAGTTTGCATACATTTTGGGGCATTTTACATAGTCTTTTCAATACATTTTCATTACATTAGTTTGCATTCCACATCACACACACACATCACACATTAAATCCCTAATATTGAATGAACCCCTAGGTTTTGGGTGTGAAAGACATATCTTCTTCTAGGTGAAAAATCTAGAAGTGATAGGGAATACCCTTTCCTTCAAACTCTACAGTTCAAGTGGATAGGGGTTTGCCTTGGTCAAAGCTCTTGTTGGTAATTAAACCTTGAAATGAAAAAAAATATGAATGGATAATGATGAAGGAAAAAGTAACAATGTTGCAACTCACCAAACTCTAGCAATAAGGTGCTACAAATATGTTTGAAATGGCTACAATGAAAGTGGTTCTTGACTTTTTCTTGAATGATATTAATCTTGCTTGAAACACTTTCTTGAATCGTAAATTCTACATGAAATTTTTTAGCACAATAAAAACATAATGAATGCAAAATTTGACATGATGATTGACACTTGAATGTCACTCTAAAATTCTTGATAATCTGCCCTTGAATGCTCTTGTGAACTCAATTTTCTATTATTAATGATCTCAAAATATTCTTAGGTGAAAATGAGTGAAAAAAAACTTGTATTATACTAAATTATGTAATATTCCCCAAAATTACAACACTCCAAGCTGACATTAGATCTAGAAGAATAAAATCCTACTAGAAATTTGAATTAAATTTGAATTTGGGACACATGGGACTGATTCGCCCAAGGTGGTGAATGAGTGCACCCAAGCCTAATTTTTGGGAATATTTTAAAAATTACTTAGAAAGGTGTAAAACCTATTTGGGGACCAAAAGATCTAGGTGGGACCCATTTTCCCAAGGTGGCGAATGAGTACCAGATCCCTAAATATAGTCCACAAAAGCTAGAAACACCTAGAGTATTATTGGTTATGAATTGGTGTGAGGATTATCCTCAAAAAAATGCAATAAATGAGGCTTGTGGATGCATAATAGGACCAATTAAAGCATAAGGCAACCTAATTATTAATAAAATGTCTAGAGAAATGTGAAAGTGTGTTACAAGACTCTACAATACTCCAAATATAGAAAGATTAAGGTTGATTTTGATTAAAATTATGTTTATCATGCTTAGTTAATTGATAAAACCCTAGAAAAGTATGAAAGCGAGTTACAAAACTTCACAACACTTAGAAAGGTACCAATAAATTCCATTAGTTCACAAGATTCTAAGACCTAATTTTAATTTGTTAAATCCACATTAAAACACTAAATCAAGGAAACATTAATCCAAAATCCATAAGAAGGACCCAAACGAGTGTGAAAATGTCAAAGGATACATTTTACTACACTACATTTAGCCCCCACTTTAGTGATAGGATGAAATTGCTTCAAAATCACACTAAAGTCGATGAACATGCACCAAGGGGGTTCAAATGTACCTATTCCAATAAGATGGGACAACAACAATCAAGAGGGGTGATCAAGCCCCCAGGATCAAGATCCCAAGATGAATCAACATGGGAACAAAATAACACACATGAGAATGATATAAATAAAAAAAACAAGGAACAAGAATACATTCCCAAAAAAAAGGGAAGGAAATGGTAAAATAAAAAATTAGGGCAAGCTTAGACCATTTTTCCATCACGATGTGGATCAGATCTAGGTTGTTTGTTTGAAAAATGGATACTCACTCTGAGGCAACAAACTCCTAGTTGTCTGTCAAGTGAGAAGTCCTAAAAGGTGAGAAACATACACTCATTGATGGTATGCAATCACACATACACAAGTATATATAGGGAAAATCATGCCTTAGTCGATGTTGTGTGTCACATCAAGCAACTAAGAGGAATATAATATGCTAAGAGAGATCATGTTCTTGAAGGACATCACACCCAATTTCATCCACAATGTGAAAAATTCATCATATGAAGTACTTGAGAAATGCACCAAGAACCATGAAAAGTAAAATGAAAAATAATAATGTTATGTATGCCCCCACTTTAAAGAAATTGATGAAAATCATATTATGAGAAAATAATTTAAAGTAGCAAATGATAAATGAAAATAGGAAGAAATGAGAGATAACTTGGGAAGCCCTGTGCCAAGTCATATGTTTCCAAGTAAAGTTATCTCATGTGAGAGAAAAAGTAAAGAGATGGGTTGCCCCCAAAATGGAAAAACTAAACACATAAGGTATCTATGGATTTGGGGTCAGTATGCTCTTTTCTACATTATTTTTAGAGAGCTCATAACTGTCATGATCCCCCAAATACAAATAGAACTGGAAGAATGACACAAAGAGAGCGAAAAAAAAAACAAAAACCTTTTGGGTCAACATGGAAGAAACATGAATGTCTTGATGCCTTGCATCATCCCCAAAAGGAAAAAACAAGACAAACGAAAAGGAGCAACTAAAAAGGAAAAAGAAAAAGAAAAGACTTTTGGGTCAACATAAAAGACAAATGAAAAGGAATAAAAGAAAAAAATATTCATGACCTAAAGAAGAATTAAGGTATAAATAGAGGAATTTCACAAAGAGAGAGAGAGAGAACATCAAACAAAACATCATGGGGGATCACATCACACACATGCAATCACACAAAATAAAATGAAAAGGAAATAATCTAAAAGACTAGTAAGGAAAATGCGAGTGAACCTATGAGAAAGTCATCTACCTCCAAATCATGTTCATTAAATACCAAAGGTGGGAAAATAGCAAAAGGGACAAGAGAAAGTGTTTAACTAGGAGAAGAACCAAAATAAACACTCTTTGTAGGATGTTTGTCATTTAAGCTCATGGAAGAGGAAAACAATGTGTTTTGTTCATTATGCACCTCTTTGTCAATTTTAGCAACCTCGTCATCACCATCTAAGTTGATCAAAACATGAGGTTGAAGGATAATTTCCATGGAAGAGGTCAATTCTTGTTGTGGAGGTTGCATAGAGTTGTCTTGTTTCGGGGGAGGGGTTGAGTCATCATGCATTGCTTTAGTCAAGTGTGGATCTTGATTTTCTTTATCTAATTCGTTATGTAACTTGTGAGCAAGGGCGTGATGTCTAAACCTACACTCCCTAACACCTCTATTTATTTTGGTTTTTTTTTTAAGTTTTGCATTTGTGTAGCAGAAGTTTGATCAACCATTGGTTTCTTTTCTTCCCTAAGGGGAGGAATGGAAGGAACCATGGGAGGTTGTTCAATTTCTTTATCCTTGACTTTGTAAACCTATTTTATTTGGGGAGGTGTTGGAGGGTTGGTGTTATTATCTCTTGCTCATTTGTAGGAGGTAGGTGAGTATTTTTTTTAGGTTGGGCTTGGTTGTTTGGGTCTTGTTTAGGTTCAATCATAGTTTTTCAAGGATGGGAGGTTTGGAGGTGGATGGGGACATCTTTGAGAGAGATAGTTTGGATATTTTCTTTGCTTTGAATTTTTGGTAGGATATGAAAAATAAGTCTTTTTGAGGCTTTATAAGTTCCATGGGCTTGAGCCAAAAAGAATCTAAGGAAAAAAATTTGATGGATGAGAAAGGGTTAATTTTTTTATGGTGAACCATGAATACGTCATTTTCAAAGGGAACTTTAAGTATTTATGCACAACTGAAGGGAAAAATTTCATGGAGCGAAGTCATGGGTGTCCTATCTTTACACGAAATTGATTTGAATACTAGATGATGGAGAATGTGACATCTAATGTTTTTGGTACTATTTACAATGGAAGGGTGATCGATCCTATCGTAGGGAAAGCAAAAGAATTATGTTTCTTGATCCATGCTTTTGGTTTATCATATTCATCCTAATAGAGTTCATGCAGAAGTAAAAATTCCTTGGTGATCATGTTCTCTCCATAGGAGGGATCTATTAATATGTCATTAGTGGGCTTAGGGTGAACCCACATAAGTGGTGAACACTTTTGTGAAGGAAGGGAAAATTCATTTTTTCCCTCTACACAAAGTGAAGGGGTTCGGCCGAACCAAATAGTTCGCTCGAACCCCTTTTTCATATGAGCGGAAATATTAAAATAAAGGGGTTCTAGCGAACTAGGGTTCGGTCGAACCCCCTTAATAGGGATTTAAAAAAAAAAATCCGTCATTTTCCCGAACCCCATGAATTGTTTTCATTATTTTTAGTTATCTAGGTTCGGCCGAACCCCTTTAAGAGGTTTGGCTGAAGAACACCCTTTTCCCCCTTTCTCCTAAAAAAATGTTTTTTTTTTGTAAAAAATTGTCATTCGAAGCTCAATTTGAAAATGAAAATGCAGAAAAATTCAGAAACCCAACTAGATAATGATAGTCCTTGGAATGAGCTATCCGTCAAATATAATTTTAATATGATTTGCTTTTATTATGTATTTTATTTTTTAGTTTAATTAAACATAGGTTTTTCACTGAAAATCAAAATCTCTGTTATGCACATGTGGAAAAATAGCAGATTATCAAACTAAAATTTTTAAAAATATGTTGAGGCTGGGTATTGATGTTCTTGATCCATTAAAAAAAAAAAAAATTGAATCTCGATTCATACAAAAAACATTATGTTGTATACATTCCGCCTATGTCTAAATTGCAATTGGTTTGACTTTAAAACTTGATTAAGGAAAAAATATTCAATAAAAAAATATGAGACCAAATGAAAGTGTTAGATATTGTAGTTACAAATCTAAATTCGAAAAAATTATAATTTTATCTTTCATACAAAAAAAATTATGTTGTATACGGTGAGCGTCACTTTTTAAAATTGTTGTTTTCTGAAAAAAATGAGTTTTTGTGGGAGATGGAAAAGAAAGTGCAATATGATTCAAAAAAATTTGAAAAAAATATTTTTAGAATCTAGAGACAAAATGTGATGAGACTCTAGTTTGCATCATTTTCAAATTCCTCACGGTTTAGCTACTACAAGAGCCTTAAAGTGAAGGTTTAGTTAAAAATAATCAATGCAGTGTCTAGTTTGCCCAAAAATTGTAAACCACTATTGTGGGATCACCCCTTATCATAGATACATCCTGTAGATACCTAAAATTGGTCTAGGCCTATGAACACCACATTTGACATAATTTTATATTCATCCAGAAACAAATATCAAGAGGACTCTTAGTTCAGCCCTTACGAGGGATGTTATCTATTTCCCCTACCATTTTATCTATAGGATTGACATTGTTAGCATTTTTTTATCATCTGTATCAACATTCATCGCATCATTCTTTGTAGTTTCACTATATTTGACAAATGAAATATTATGTTTGGGCATTGGGTTGGTAAAAATTTGCAAGTTTTGGTTCAGAGGGGAAACAAACTTGTTTCCTTGATCACTAACACTTGCAAGATATAGATGGTTAGGATTAATGAGGTCTTGCAAAATATGTTTAAGAAACTTGCAATGTTTCTTGTCATATCCATTTTTTCGATGATAGTGACAATATGAATTTGATCTAAATCTCGGGGGTAAAGGCTTATTAGGGTCAGACATTTTGATGGGAGGCAAGGTAGTCAAGAAGTTGGTCAAGAAGTTGGGACATGGTACTATGAAGGGTATCAAGTAGGGGAGTGAATTATCTTTTTGGGTCTCCATAATGAAAGGGAACTGTGGCTTTGACAACAACTACTTGGTTATTGACATTTTGAGTTGTTTGTTGAGTGGGGTTAAATTGAAGGAACCTTTTTTTTTTCTAAAAGGTTGGGAATTTTTTTAATGTTTGGGATCAAATCTCTCTATTTGGCTAGAAATGGACTTTGTATCGTGACTACTAACCAAGTTTTGATGATTGTGGAGGGCAATACACAAGTGCATGAAGGATGGAAATTTCATCATGATAAACTTGTCTTGGATTTTACTTTGTAAATTTTCTATGAACATATTTTTAAGGTGTGGGTTGGGGACCTTGACATTGATTTCAGAATAAAGCGATTGAATGCATGAGATAAAATCAGCTATCTTTTCTTATTATTTTTTTTAGCATCTCATCAAATTGGCCAAGGTCATCTTAGGAGTCATATGAACTTGGAAATGGTTTAAAAATTTCTCAAGTTCATTGAATGAATGAATTGAGTTGTTCGGTAAAGAAGAGAACCACTCCAAGGTGGTGTCTTTCAAGGACCTAGGAAAGAGTTTTACCAATAGTTTGTCATCAAGGAAAAAGTCACTACATAAGGTAGTGTAGGCATTAATGTGGTTAGAAGGTTCTCCCTTCCCTCCACATTTCTCAAATCTAGGCACCTCTACACCTTGTGGCATCGGTGTTTGTAATATCTCCAAGGATAATGGACTAATTTTGACATAATATGTGGGTGGGCCATTTTGATTTTGGTTTATGTTGGAAATTTAATTTTGAATGGATGAAGCAATATGGAAAAGTTGTGTAATGAGAGGGTCATTACTTCTGTTATGATATGGAAGTGAAAGTGGTGATGGAGTGTATATGTCTGTAGAACAAGTGAATGGAGTTATTATAGGTGGTAGGATAGGAGATATAACTTGTGATGCCACATAGGAACTAGGGATGCTAACAGGAATACACAAGGAAGGAATCACATTACTAACTTGTTTCATTGTTGTTGTGACTTGAGGATTAGTGTAGGTAGGTATTGAGCCTATTGTTGTGGGAGAATGAATTTGGGTTCCTCCTTGACTTGTAACATTGCTTATTGGAAAAGAACAAATAGTGGTTGAGGGAAGATTTCTTCCAAAGATATCAGTTCTATGATTTTCACAAGGCCAGTGCCATCTTCACTTTCAAACATGTGGTGAATGTTTTCTATGGTAGGAATTATAGTAGTTGAAATGTTTTCAAGGCTTATTTGATGTTGTAAGTTTACTAAATACTCATGAATTTGAATTATTTTTTCTTGCAGAATACTATCATTCCTTGTTTCAGCTTTCATCACATTACTTGAAGGCAAAGAGTTGCTAAGGGTGTTGTCCATGCCTAGTGTACTAGTGTCAATACTAAGAGGAAGATATAAATAGCCCAAGATCCATAACGATTGTGCTATCACGAAATGACATGAATCTCAAAATTCGTCTCACTAGAGTATTAGAAATAGGACACCAACCACTGATACAAATGCTACTAAATTTGAGGTGAATGCAAATGCAATTCTGGAAACTAAAACAAAAAAGTAGAAACAACAATAAAAACTCAAAAAATGAAGATTAAATTCCATAAAATGCACTCCAAACTGTGCATAGGGACTGATTCTCCCAAGGTGGCGAATGAGTCCCAGTGATGATTTTTTTGAAAAAAATTAGAGGTTTTGAATTGAGTTTTATGATTTTTATGTTTTTTGATATTTGTATATGATGCAAATGTAGAACTTGACTAATTTTTTATGAAATTAAATGAAAAAATGTAAGCTAAATGATTTTTTCACCAATGAAAAATTTGAAACCCTATAATGCAAATTAACCAATGCAAATCCTAATGCAATGTTAATGCAAGCTGAATCTAGGATGTAAATGCACTCCAAATCAGAATTATGATGCTCTATATGCAGGTTCATCAAAATGAAAAGTGGAAAATTGTCAGTTTATTTCACTTTTAGGGTTTAGGACCTAAAAGTAGACAACCAATCTTCACATTATTAACTGAAGAACAAACCCTTGAGATTTCAATGCAAAGGAGATTGAAATCTTGTGAAGGGACTATCTTATGAGCTAAATGAGATCTAGTGAGTTTTTCACCACCAAGTAAGGACTTGGAAATGACAATGCAACATAATGTGAAATGCCAAACCTTGAATGACCTAGAAATATGAACAAAATGTAAAAAAAAATTATGAGAAAAAAATTATGCACTTGGGAGATTGAAGAAGGTAGAATGGAGGTATGGAATTCTATAAAATCTATTGCTAGTGCTGAGTGGGACTCATTCACCAAGTTGGGCGAATCAATCCTACTTTTGGGAAATTGTGTAGGTATAGGTTTCAGCCAAAAGGGTATTCAGATCTATGAAAATCTCTGTCAATATTATACAGTTGGACTCATTTTCCACTTGTGGTGAATCATTCCACTTTTTTTTCCTTCAAAATTTAGGGACCTGATGTTGTGTCTCTCAGTCTGCTATGCTCTTTTTAACTAGTTTCCAAATCTGAAACCATAAATTGCCACTTTTAGATCTTCTCTAAGCTTCTCCAATGCTTGATGACAACTTTAGGGATTTGAAAAAATTTCTCCAACTTTAATTCTTGACAAATCTGCAAAGTAGCCCTACAAATCACACATAAGAAGAGAGAAAAATGTTGTGGGGTTAGTGGATAGGGGTTTTCATTGGTCAAACCCCTTGTTGGTAATTAAACCTTGAAATGAAAGAAAATATGAATGGATAATGATGAATGAACAAGTAACAATGTTGCAACTCACCAAACCTAGCAATAAGGTGTTACAAATATGCTTGAAATGGATGCAATGGACGTGGTTCTTGAATTTTTTTGAATGATATTGATCTTGCTTGAAACACTTCCTTGAATTATAAACTCAACATCATAATTGTTAGCACAATAACAAAAATAATGAAAGCAAATTTTGACATGATTATTGACACTTGCATTTTTCTCTAAAATTCTTGATAATTTGCCCTTGAATTCCCTTGAATGCTCTTGTGAACCCAATTTTCTATTAGGAATTATCTCACAAGAGTCTTAGGTGACAATGAGTGAAGGAACCTTGTATTTATACTTAATTATGTAAGAATTCCTGAAATTACAACACTACAAGCTGGAATCAAATATAGGAGAATGAAATCCCACCAAAAATTTGAATTAAATCTAAATTTGGGCCACACAAGACTCATTCACCCAAGGTGGTGAATGAGTCCACCTAGGCCTAATTTTTGTGAATTATTTAAAAAGTGCTTATAGAGGTGTAAAACCTATTTCGGAACCAAAAGATCCAGGTGGGACCCATTCACCTGGTCCACAAAAGACAAAAAAAATTGGAGTATGATTGGTTACTGATTGGTGTTAGGATTATCCTAAAAAAGATGCAATAAAGGAGGCTTTTGGATGTAGAATAGGGCCAATTAAAGCATAAGAAAGACTAATTATTAATGAGAAGCCTAGAGAAATGTGAAATTATGTTACAAAAATTTACAACACTCTAAAAAGGAAAATATTAAGGTTGATTTTGATTAAAATTATCTTTATCATGCTTAGTTCATTGATAAAACCCTAGAAAAGTGTGAAAGTGAGTTACAACACTTCACAACACTTAGCAAGGTACCACTAAATTCCATTAGTCCACAAGGGCCCAAGACCTAATGTGAATGTGTTATCCACATTACAACACTAAATCAAAGCAACATTAAGCCAACATCCACAAGGACCCAAACAAGTTGGAAACTGTCAAAGGATACATTTTACTACACTACAAGTATATCTTTGGTGTTGCAGTATTTCTCAAGACAATTTCTCCATGTATATCCATTGTCATATGTGTTTGTTGATTTTAGTTTATTTTTATAAGTCTTTATCCATTTAACATTTTATATTTTATGATAGTCATAATTATACACTTTATGTTATATTCTCACTATAATTGCTTCTCATTTTTCTCAATAACATCAACCAATAGGATTTCATACAAAAAATAGTATCTCACTTGATAATGACAAGGAAAAATAATTACCTAATTTACTACATTTAAATATATATTTCAAGAGGTAATAAAGGATTACAACATAATAAAATGAAGGTAGAATTTTTTAATTTTTATGAGTAGACATGAGATGGATTAATCATTATATTTATTTTTTCCTTATTATTTACATGATATATTAGTTTTTTTTTTAATTCAAACATGTAAAATAAGTTAAGAATCATAGTATAATCATGCAAATAGTTACTACTAATTTTTTTTCTTACATTTTCTTGTGGAAATAAATGCCAAATTATTATGGTATAAACAATACTACTGATGTGTTTTACTTTCATTATCTCCTATCAAAATTCATTCAAGATTTTTTTATTTTAATATGGGTGTAATAGAGATAAAAATGAAGCCAATAGTGGCATGGTACGATGGTCATGTTATTGTGTTGATATTCTTGCCATCAAGTTTAAAACCCCATTGAGATGGAATTGTTGAGAATTTTTATTAGGGATGAGGTCCCCCGATCTCACCATGGATAAAATTAGCATGAATAGTATTACAATAAAGTTATAAGAATAAATAAAGTTGTTTTGCCAATATTGGAATGGTGTGATGTTTTAAAGCTGTTTTTTTTGTTCTTTCCACCAAGGTTGAAACCCTATTGGGGTGATATTATTGAGTGGTTATATTGGGGATGAGGTCCCTTTTTTGTGACCTAATATGTTCATAGCTCCAAATCAAAAGTGTTTACCCCATAAATAAAAAATAGTGGTAAAAATGAAATGTTTTGTTGAATCTATGAGAATATAAATAAATAATCCTATAAAAATTCACTAAAAATAGACATATTAAATATATTATGGAAGGAGGGGATATTTTAATAGGATTTGTATATAAAAATGTATAGGAATCTAGATATGTAAATGTACAAATGAAAATTGGGAATATTATTTAATGTTCTATGTTGTATTTGACATGGAATATGTATATTAAGTGATCTCTCTAGGATGAAAATAAATTCCCTTTTCATACCTTAAAAATTCAATGAAACCCTAAACAATTTTCTATCTTTCCCTATATTTTGTATGAAAATATATTAAAATAAATTTATGAAATTGTCCTTATAGTTAATACTTAAATTGTATCAATATTGGGTATCTTTGGAAATAATAATCATTATTTATAAATTATAATTGTATCAATATCACTTTAAAAAGAAAAAATCATTAAAAAAAAAACACTATCAAACCCATGTTACTATTAAAAATAGTAACATCATTGAAAGGTGAGCTATCATATGCATTAAAGACATTAATATTTGTAGTTTTTAAGAAAAAAATAAATGTGGGGCACTTGGCAAAGAAAAGTATAAATATGGAAAACTTGGCTAAGAAAAACATAAATGTGGAGAACTTGGCTAATTAGGAAATTCAATCTGACTTGATTAGGAAACCTAGTTTGGACTACAATCTAGCATCAATTAAATCTTTCATGTAATATGAGTGAAAATAAAAGCATTGGATTTAACTTGATCATGATTTTTTTTTGAATTACTTGTTAATAATAAACCTCTTAAGATGACCGACCAAAGAAACACTAGAATAGGGAAATACTACATACCTAATTGTATCAGACATGAAATAGATAGTAATTTAGTCAAATGAAACAATCCTTTGTCACTATGTTCATCAAAATGAGTTATTTCTTTGAACAAATGTGTCATTGTAATTTATGCATCCTTAAAAATCCATGGTAAAAATATACAACCTCTAAGTGCTCACTTATTAACTACACTATCTAGGAATAATTTAAGCATATTCAATATATTTTTATTAATTAAATGAGTTTTATAGGCCCAAGCTTTTTCAAATAATTATTTCCATCACACCAGATGAAAGGTTTTGCTACAAGGTTAATTATTCTTGTCAGTGATCTCTCTTAGTTACCTTTTGCATAGGACATGCCACTATATATAGATACCCCCCATTTTATTAATATTCTTATTTACAATTTATTGTTGTACATACAATAAATTTTTGTAACCATTTTTTTAAATGTTACTTTATAATTTTGTAGGGAACATTTATGGTAAAGTGTTGTGGACTAGATTTTGGATAGTTGTGACGTTGGACACAATTTTCACTCAACAAGGGCATGTTTAGAATAAGTCAAATTTAGAGAAATACTAACGAACATTAGTAATCCAACTACAACATATGAAAAGTAGAAAATCTTAATAAGTCAAACAAACATGTTAATGAGTGTTGAGAAGTATGTAATATTTTTTTTATCCTTGTATTTATATATTATAAATAATATGCTCATACTCTACAATAAGAGAATGTTAAGTTCATCAAGACCATGTTAGTTACATATAATGTGTTTGGATGTATCTCACACACAAAATCTCGTGATGTTAATGAGGAGCATTCAGATAGTGTGGTTCTATTGTGTGTTGGTGAATAAATAATGTTGGTATATGATTCGTGGATGGATGTTGACTTAGTTAATCAAGGACTTCTTACTATACAGAGTCTAATTTATTGTCAAGATATTCAACCACTAGAATTTCCATTATTTTCGACCATAGATTTTGATCATCACTAAATATACTATTAAATATTAAAATAACCTAAAATTTATCTATTTTTATCTACGAATCATTAACCAATCCAATCATACATAAATTATAAAGAATAACACTAGAAAGAATGACACTAGATATTAATATGTAAAGAGACTTGATTTGACATTTACTTCTATCTCTCAAGTTAAATCTATCGAAAAATTGCGAATAGAAGCAAAATATAATATCTATTGGTAACTATCATAAACCAATAGTAACGCGTAACGCTCTAGAAGAAAATAGTATGAGAAGGTACAATTATTTTAAGATATTTTCTCTCTCAATTGTACAGTGCTCTAAGTAGATATTTTCCTAAAATGGACATTGAAGAGACACGGAAGAGAGACAGCCAGCTGTAGCAACGATAAGAATTTGAGAGTTGACACAATCCCTATTCAAATCTGTATTAGAATATGGTGGCACGCTAGCGTCCACTGCTTAGCCATCAAACATAAGATAAAAATAAGGGAATACAATTTTAATTACAAATCACTTTGATCTGATTTTTCTAAGCTATAGTTTTTCCACCACTGAAATAAGAAAGCCTAGAAAAAGTATATTTTTTCACCATGGATGGCAATGCAAACGATAAGAAGATGACGGTCGGTATGTAAGACAATATACTATCAAAGTTTTTAGGTGGAAGTACAGCCATTATACTCTGAATTCAAAAAATACAGAAGATAATAATGGGCTCAAATTCCTTATCAGAGAGGAAGTTGGAGGAACTTATTTTAAGAACTGCGTAAAGTTGTGGAAATTTCCTGTCAAAAATACTGTACATGCACTCCGAGCTCTATGCCAATTCGACTGTTATGGATGGTTGCTTCCGCAACTTTACTGGAAACTCTATAGCTTTATTGTATAACTGCTGACGCAATACTTCCAGTTTTAAATCTTCAATTCGTACTTGGCTCTTTTTCTTATAAATGCAGTATATTAGCATCTGAATCGAAGCAAGTGGTATTCCAAAGAAGTTCGGAATCTGGGCAAATCATAAAATACAAAACAAACCAAATGAGCTCAGTCACAGAAATATTGTTTGTTTAGACTGTAAATATATATAGATGCTCAACATATAATTACCATGATAAGAACATCTTTGCTCAGAGCACCATACACCAACCACAACACGCCGCCGAGGAAAGCGAACAATAAGAAGTAGAATGACATGCAATCCACATTCTTGGTCCGATACACCACTTTCTGTATGACAACATATATATAAGGTATCAGGAATAATGTTGAAATGCTTACTTATAATAGATGAGTGCAATGAATGTGAGGGAGTTTACTTACAATATCCGAGAGCGGGGACCCGTAGAGAAAGATAGAGGCCACCATTCCAGCGGTCCCTACGATCACTTTCTTTTTCCCTGCATCCACTCCCCACATAGACGTTACTGCAGTGCTGGCAAACACCACCAACGTTCCTCCCAAAAACAAACCCATTGTTCTCTGCCATGCCATTCATCCCTCATTAGCTGATGGTCCACAAACTCAAGTGAAATGATAAGGGACTAATATGGTGAAGTAGATAAAAAGGTACCTTGGATTTGGGTGGAGCAAAGCGGAGATAGATGGTGCAGAAGGTAAACTGGAGAAGACAGCCAAGAGCGTTGGTACCCATTACAAGACTGTTCTCCCAACCATTGCTGATGAGAGGGGAGCCATAGAAGGTGTATACAAGACAGTTGAAGAGGCCTATTGCATACGGGAACCCTGACATCTCTCCCGTTGTCTTCCTCTTATACACTCTCCAGAAGATACCCCTGCTCAATGATTAACATAAAAGAAATTAGCAATATTTACTACATATGCACTACCTTCCCTTCAACAATAATGTTTTCCTAGTTGTACTTACATTGGTGCTCCATACATAAGCAAAGCAAATGCGCTTCCTGCCACAGACACAACCACAACAGTTCGGCCAATATTCAGTACAAGTATAGCATCTATGATTAATGTCATTGAACTTAAACGTCAAAATTAAAATTACATTAAGGTAAAGTACAGTATAATGACCTAAAAAGCCAGCACCGCAACGTATGAGTTGATTCATTATTGCTTCTCTCTCAAAAGGAGAAGAGGAAAGCAATGAATACGTTTCTAAATGGTTAGAAGATGTACGTTGATCTGATGATATTTATAGCCGTGTGTTGCACCCTTGCCTTCTTTGCGCTTCCACCTCTCGTGTCCATGTCGCTAGAAGGTTATACAAACCACTGGTAGAAGGTTATAGAAAATGAGAATAGATAAAATACTATTTATGATTGTACTAAGGAATAGATATTAAACTTAGGATCATCTTTTTCATGTAACTAGACACATATGGTTGTTTATCAATCTTACGAAGGGGATCGTTTAGATAAAGAAATTATCAGGAAATTTATAGTTTTTATTAATCATATGAAGGGTTTATTAACCATATGAAGGGAATTGTTTACATAAATAAATTATCACTGGAAATAAAAGAAAATTTATGGTTTTTGGATAAAGATTTTTAATGTGTGAAATGGGACTTTGAAAATGGTTTATTGGTTAAATGATTAGGGGTAAATCATATTATATTATATGGAATTGTTCAAATTGGTTACTAGTTTGTTGTTACTACTAACAAGTTATTGTTAGATATAGACAATACCTAATTAATATAATTTATATTGATAGAGTTATCATAAAAAGATTCTTTCCAATTTTGTTGGCTTTGTTTAGAACAAATGTACACTCTCTCAATATATGTCAAAACTTTAGTATGTTAAATTTGGGCAAATAAATTATACTAAATTTCAAAACATGATTAGAGTGAAGTTCGTTAGAGGATTAAAAAATAATTTAGCTTTTGAAGGTATCAAATAATGTTGTCTTAAGAAAAAATATTGAGATCCATTTGAACCATATATAGGTAATCGTTAACAACAATTAATCATTTCATAATGATTTACATGAACTATGATATCTTTCACTTTCGGTATCAGGTATCTCTTATATCTTCTTTATAATTATAGTAGATGATTATTTGTTTATTTCCTTGGAAACTAAAGTAATTGAAGTTGAATGGTTTAGAATAACTCCATTAGGAATCAAATCTTACTAGATGTAAGACCCCTTTACATCAAAAGGGATGAGGTTGAGATTATTCTATGAGGAAATTTGACAATGTGATGGATGTCCCTTAGTCATGAAAACCAAGAAAAAATAAATTGATTATTCATATTCTTATTATAGTAATTACAAATAAAATGTTCAAGTTTTTTGAATTTTGAATTAGCTTGCTTGATTCTAACCATTTACCTATTTATATAGATTTTTATCAAAAGCATGCTAATTAATTTGAAATCGATTGTCAAATCTCATGTATCCAATTGTTGAATTTTACTTTCACAATTTTCTTGATTACAATTTGCTTGAAAGGAAACACCTCCTACAATTTAACGCCACTTATAATCATGACCTATTCAATGGGTAAATCTCTTAGAGAGAAAGATTATTATAACTCAATGAAAAACTAACTCACATCATTTTTTGGTGAAAAGATTATTATAACTCAATGAAAAACTAACTCACATCATTTTCTGGTGAAAAGATTATTATAACTCAATGAAAAACTAACTCACATCATTTTCTGGTGAAATGAATAGATATAAAAGATCAAAATAATAATAAGAAGAGAAATCGCTTTTGTCTTTTAACAATTGGAAAAATGCTTTATATTAAGATGTGATGTTTAAAATGACACTTTGTCCAAGTACACAAATACTTTAGCAATAGCTTTCTTACAGATTTTTTTTAAAAGAGATGGTAATTGTAAAAATAGAAATATTCATAGATCTTCAAACTAAATAACAAATGATCAACAATTCAAAAAACTAATAAAACATGTGCGACATGAAGTATATATCAATAGTTCAAAAAACTAAGGACACATGTCTCATAAACTATCGTTAATTTGTTTCTATTATATTCTGTTCTATACCTTAAGGAAGCTATTGGGAGCAAAATCATCTCTTCTGTACGTTTGAAAGTGAATTCAGCTTTTTGACTTACTTCCCCTCTACCTGCCCTCTCAAAAAAATATTAGCTTGCAGTCTATTCAAACCTCGCAATCATATACAATCACAGAAGAATCTGAGTAATCCTTTGTAGTAGTGGAGGGGGTGCCGTGGGACTCTTGGTCTGCTGCTGGCAGCTTCTTATCTTTAGAAGACGCGTTGCCAATTGTGCATCACACAACATTAAGCCAGCACTGTATGTTGAAGGCTACACTCACTCCACTACATGGTAAACACATCTCAGAGGGAAGCGGCTCCAAACTAAATTTAAAAGAAAAACAAACCTTATTGGAAATGTGGAAAAACCAAACTCTCTTGTTAAATAAAATGTTATATATTAATATTGAATATAATTTTTTTTTAAAATATATATATGGAAAGGTTTATATTATTAAATATGATTTTTTAAAATAAAATCATATTTGTAGATTTTTTAAAATAAAATTATATTTGTAGTTTTTTTTTGGTTTGAAATAAAAGATAAATATATTAATTAAGAGTTATGAAGAAATTATAATAAAATGATTTTCAAATAGCAAGAGTTGTCAATAGAGTTTAAAGAATGAAGATGCAAGAAGATTTTCTAATATTCTACCATCTTATAGAAAATCAAGAACCCAATAAATCATACAATCCTAAATAAATATAAGTAAGAAGGATCAAAACAAATCATTATGATGAAGCTAAAGAAAATATGAAGATTTATTCATAGATATAGAGTCTAATTCCATGACATACTAATTATGATTAACATTTATAGGCCCATTTGGCCAAGCAATCCACAACAACATTCCACTTTGTAGGAACATGAAAAAAAAATGGAATCAAAATTTGGAGAAGGTAAAGGATTAGTTTCATAGTGATGCCAACTACCAAGAAAATTCATGAAGTTTCTATTTATTTAGAAAAGAGACTAAGATCATGCAGTGCATCTCATAATTAATCATTTTCCAAACTAGATCACAAGCTTTCTCAAGTGTCAAAAGGATAGCTTAGGCATCCATGTGATTATTAGTGTCAATCCCTAGAGAAAAAATAAAAATAGAAATTGAATAGAACCATCACTAGCATGTTCAACCCCAAAAATACACATGGATTATCCAGATAAGAATCGATAGTATTGATTTTGAAAAATACGTATAGGGAAGAGAGAATTTACCTACAATATTCACCTTACTAGAAGTTTTAATCTCAAATACATAATGGACTTAGAATCTAGCCAAATTACACAAATATAATTGCATTGAGAACTAAAAATTTAAAGGAGATATGAATTCATCCAAATGACAGTTAGCCATGAAATTTTCTATAGTTGAGTTTAAAATATTTTTCCAAAAATACCCAATAAGACTCTAGTAACTTTGGAAGATCAAAAAATTATAATCTAATCAAAATTCAAAGGATAAACATGGGGCCAATAGTCCAAAAAGAGGAAACAATAAGGAACAAAATTAAATCTCAAACTAGCCAAAAAAAAATGCTAGAGGTAGCATGGACAAGGGGTGGTTCCAAAATTTCCACCATGATGCAAGGGCATCTTTGGATGCATTTTGTGTCATTTTTGCAAAGATTTGATTATGAGTTTTTTTGAACTGTTTTGGGTCAATAACATTCACTTGAACCATTTAAGGTCATTTGGGGTCACATTGGATTAGTTTTGGGTGATTAGGTGCAAAGTTGTCAAAAAATGCAATTTTGCAAAATTGGTTTTGGAAGTTAGAAAGTAGTTTTGGGAAATGGGAATTAATGTAATGTCATAAATATGGCATGTACACATGATCACCAAGGTTGGAGATGGTTGCAAGGGGAAGAATGGGAATGAAAGAGACTCATTTGACATGTTCTTTTCTTCCTTTTTCTATGTGAGACAGGATTTAACTTGACGATATAGTACATAAATTAAATCAATTGGAAAGATTGAAGATGTGTTTTAAGACTATAATATTTTTTGTTTGAATC
Organism: Sequoiadendron giganteum; assembly: GCA_007115665.2. NCBI lineage: Eukaryota > Viridiplantae > Streptophyta > Pinopsida > Cupressales > Cupressaceae > Sequoiadendron > Sequoiadendron giganteum. The sequence continues at coordinate 479,295,231 of CM021109.1, forward strand.
AATTTTGTTAAGTTTTGAGTGAGATATGGCAATTTCATTGAGGGCAAGTTTGTAAAGTTTATTTTTCTAAAAATTTGCAGTTTGAAACACGCATGGTACAGACCTGTATGGTTTGGTACAAAACTTAAAATTAATTAGGAAGTTTTTGTTCTCTTACCTTACAAATTATTTTGGTTTCATGCATTTTCATTAATTTTTTTGTGAGTTATGGAATTTTTACTAAGAGAAGGCCCAAACCTTGCCTTGGGTTTCCAAAAACACAAAAAAAATCGTATCTTTGTTTTCTACAGTCAAAACTCACGAAAATTGGTAGAAAGTTCTATTTTAAGGATATCTAAAAACCCTTTTGGGATCAAGCTTTGAAATATTTACACGTATGAGGAATGAATTACAGTGTGCTCTCAATTGCTTGAAAACTATCAAAAAATCATAGTTGGTAGAGGGTTTGATGAAACGAATGCATTGTCTGGTCATGGTTGGATGGTAAATCAGTGTAATGAATTATAAGAAGTTTACATATTCTATTTACTTCCTATTTCATGGTTTTTTCCTTTGTTTAAAGGCTTTAGACTTCAAGAACAATGTTTCCAAGTTATTTTAGAGTGCACCAAGGCATGATTACAAATGGATCAGTCTTTTCAAAGTGTCAAGTTATGTTAAGTGAAGGCTTTCTTTTCATCATTTTTGGTATCAGAGATGGAAGCTCTTTGGGAAATGATTTATTGTTTTGGCTAATATGGTTTAGTGAGATTTGATGTTTAAAGATGGCTCTTAATAAGAAGAAAGATGGGAAAAGGGCATCCACATTACTAAATACATTGTTCAAGGTGGAAAAGAAGCTACAAGAGGAGGAAAAGGTAGCGGAATAAATGGTAGACAAGAAATAAATAAAGTTGGCAAAGGAAATATTATTCTGGACTACCTACAAGTCCAAAGGTAAATGTCATCAAGTTGTGATTTTAGATAACTGCATGGATAATATTGTTTTTGAATATATGCTAGATAAATTGGGTTTGGAAAGAATACAACACCTCATTCCCTATTCAGTGAGTTGGCTTCAAACAGGTAACTAGATAACCGTACATGAGAAATGCAAAGTTTAGTTTCACATAGGCAATTATAAGGATGAAATAGTTTGTGATATTATGCATTTAGATGTATGTCACATTGTGTTTGGAAGGTTGTGGAATTATAGTAGGAAAAAAAATTATAATAGGAAAAACAACACATGATTTGGACAAATATGGGAAGAAATATGCATTATTATCCTTGAAGGATGAGTTCAAATGAATTGAAATCTTGTCGTTAAGTGTGAATACAAACGTACAATAGTATGAAGAAAAAACAACTAAGGTAAGCGATGAGGTAAGAAAAATTAAAAACATGTTCTTTGAAAAACTAGTTGAAAAAGAAATGGAGGAAATTTCTTTTGAATTTTCTCAAATTAATGAAAGTAATAGTGGCGTTGATGTTGAAGTGGGTGATTTTCAGGAAGAAGAAGAAGAGTAACAAAAGAAGTTTAAGAGGACTCATGAATAGTCCAAATAGAGAAGATAGTTATGGAGGATAAGGAGATAGAATGGTTCTCAAGAGAAGAATCGAGAATTGAGAATGTTGATGTCAATGAGAACAAAAGAATGGATGAGAAATAAAAAAATTGAAAATGAATGGTTGAGTAAGGTTGAGGTGAAGCCAAAGATTTTGGAGAATAATTAAGAGAAAAGAATGTATGGAAAACAACATGAGGTGGATGAAGGAGTGAAGTATGAACAAGAATACTATGATTTATTTAATATGTTGGTTTCCTCTGCAAGTAAATAAGACAAAGTGGAAAAAAGAGAAAATAAATCTCCAATTGAGGTAAAATCTAAAGCTAGAATGAGGAGACAAGCAAAAAACCATGGATATATAGCACCAAGTTGGCCTTGGCTCAAGAAGCATGTTGTTGGACCACAAAGCACAAGTGAACCAATTGGAACATATGTAGTTGAGATCTAGCAAAAATTAAACAATGCACACATGAAAAGGAACTGGAAGACAACAAAGAAGATTCATATTTTAGGTGGAACTCAAATTTTTCTCCCCCCTCGGGAGTATGATGCATGGGCATCTTTGGATGCATTTTGTGTCATTTTTGAAAATTTTAGATTGTGAGTTGTTTTGAATTTTTTTTGGTCAAAAGGTTTATTTGGACCCTTTAAGGTCATTTGGGGTCATATTCAATTGGTTTTGGGTGATTAGGTGCAATGTTGTCAAAAAATGTAAAAGTTGTCAAATGTTGGAGAATGCAATTTTAAAACATTGGTTTTTTAAGTTAGGAAGTATTTGTGGCCATATAAATTAATGTAATGGAATAAATATTACATTTACAAAATATCACCAAGGTTGGAGAAGGTTGGGGGAAGAAAGGGAATAAAATAAACTCCTTTGACATGATCTTTTCTTTCTTTTACTATGTGATACAAAATTTAACTTGATGCTACAAATTTGAATGGTAAAGTACAGACATTAAATAAATTGGAAAGGTTGAATATGTGTTTTATCATTATAATAATTATTTTTTGAATCAATTTCATTAAGTTTTGAGTGAGATATGGCAATTTCATTGAGAGCAGGTCTGTAAAATTTATTTTCTGAAAATTTGTGGTCTGAAACATGCATGGTACGGACTTGTACAGTCTATTACAGACCTATAAATTCCTTTTGAAGTTGTTGTTGTGTCTTACCTTACAATTTTTTTTTGGTTTCATGCATTTTCATTAAGTTTTGTGTGAGTTATGGCATTTTTACTAAGAGCAGCTCCAAACACTGCCTAGGGTTTCCAAAAACACAAACAAAATCATATCTTTGTTTGCTACCATCAAAAAATCATGAAAATTGCTATTAATTTTTGTTTTACGGAGATATAAAAACCATTTTTGGACTCAAGCCTTGAAATTTTTTCACATTTGAGGAATGAATGATAGTGTGCTCTCATTTTCTTGAAAATTGTCAAAAAAAAATAGTTGCACTAGAGGGTTTGATGAAACCAATGCATTGTCTAGTCATGGTTCGATGGTAAATCACTATAATGCATTGTAAGAGGTCTACACAGTCTATATATTTCCTATTTCATGTTGTTTTGTTTTTTGAATGGATTGAGGCTTCAAGTACAATGTTACCAAGTTGCTTTAGAGTGCCCCAAGGCATGATTACAAATGGACTAGTTTTTTGAAAGTGTCAAGTTGTGTTAAGTGAAGGATTTCTCTGCATCACATCACTACCTCTAAAGAACCATATAAAAAGGGGCATTAAAAGAAGAAAAAATGAGCCACACATTCCGCATTAGTAGCACATATTCTTATGTTATTTTAGGCGATACATTTATTCTAACAAACCAACTAGGTAAATAAATTTTATTTAGGCCAACAATATTTGTTTGATATTCTTTCCACCAAGGAAAATCCCTATACCTAGTTTATTATTGTTTTAATACATCATGACCAAGAGAAACTAGAAAAGAACCTTAGGATCATAGTCCCAAGAAAGAACATTTTCCTCATTTAGAGAACAACAAAACTAGTTGCTAGAACAAAATAAAAGAGTAGATTGAGTATTTTAGTCTCCCCCAAAAGGTCAACTAATGGAATCTTTCCAGTGATAAATGCTATATTTTCCAAGAGATTCCTTCAATACTTGATGATTATTAAAATAAAAATTTAAACTAACTAATTTCTAAGAAAACCTCAATGAAAGAGACGAGATAGCAGTAGGAGTTGAGAATCAAGGGATGAAGATCTGGAGAGTTAGTCTTGAAAACAAATATATGGCAAAAATTTATGACCTATAAGAGATTTTTTTTATTAGTGAAGCACCTTTATTTATGTTATTCCAAACCTTGGAGCCTTTCCAAACCAAATCTATTCTCAAACCCCCATCAACATCAACACCACATAAATATTTGTAGCTAAGATGTTTGGGTGGAGGTTGATCCTACTATTTGCACCATCTCCAATATGATTTATTAGATAATTCATAGCTATTAGAATATCTGATATAAAGGCCAACACTTTTCTTAGGCCTAGAAACATAGTCCAAACTTATTAGACTCCATTTTTGGTAGTCCAAGCTTACTTTTATAAGATATTTCATATAAAGAGAATAAAACTTCTTTAAAAAAAAGGTGAAGATAGCACCCGAAATCTATAAACGGAAAGATAATCCACCAAATATTGAAAATGGTAAGATTTCCAAGAAATGACAACCATAATAAAGTCTAGGTATGAACCCAAATTATAAATTTGTTAATAATTCTCTTCCATTGATATGTTTTGGGAATAACAATAGATAAGGAAATACTAAGTTAATCCAAGGGAATTTTTCATATTTTGAATTGCGAAATAAGAGACTCATGATTGGGTTGCTAAAAAATTATTAAATTAAAAAATATTGAACTTATCCTCATTAATCTATTAACTTGAAGTTGTCAGTGCATATTAAACATGTGCCCAAACCTAATTGATTATGATAATGATGATCATGATCCCTAGCCTCCTTATAACCTTGAACTATTCTATTTACTCTTTAATGGTTACAAAATCCTCCAAAAAAAATTACTATAAGAATGGATCGATAAAGACAGATTAGATGACCTTGCTACAAGCCTCAAACCCAAAAGAGAGAATATGAGATAAAATTAATAAGAATAGACAATGAATAAGATGTAACATACCTCATGACCCAATAAATCCACCCTAAATAAAAAATTAAAGGTAGGTAGAACATTATTGAGGATGTACTATTGGACCCTACCATAAGCCTTAAACATATCCAACTTGATAAACATAGCTTTATTATTAGAGAAACCCATGAAATTAATAGATTCTAAGGCTATAATGATATCATCAAGAATCAAATTCCCCATCAAAAAGCACTCCTACTAATGCAATGCCATATAATCTAATAATTATTTTTATGATCAGTTATTAGTTTAGATATGGCCAAGTAAGAGACATTATATAAATAAATAAAGTGGAACAAGTCAAAATAGTTAGCCTTGGTTTCTTAGAAATTAGCACCAATAAAGTAGAATTGATTGACTTCATATTTTTTTAATTAGTTTGATCTTTATGCATATCTAAAATATAATCCTTTAGAATGTCTTTAATAGGTCCCAAGATTATTTGGAAATTTTAATAGGGAAACAATCTAAAATATGTTTTAACAAAGCCATAGCTCTCTCTCTTATTCATCTTCATAGTTGCTCTTGTTTGTGCCTGCTTTACATTTTCAAAATTGGAGTTCTTTCCCTTAGTTGTGGTGACTTGTCTCATGTACAGGTCTCTTCAATGCTCTCAAATGAGGATTGTTTGCCCCTACTTGTGGGTTCTAGGGTTGATTTTATTGTTGACATATCTATGGTTCCTTCCACTGATGGCACTTTTTTGCCTCACGTTGTTGGTGTTGGTAATCCTAGTAGGGTATCTACTTCATAGGGATCTATGAATTTTGTGATTGGCAATGCCAATCATGCACTACTCTCTCCTATTTTTTCCCCTCTATTTATTGGTATTTCTAGGCTAGTGATGGATATCTTGGCACCTATAGATTATTCTTAGTGGATTTTTCAAGTGGCTAATGGGTTTATTTATCTTCTTGTTAGGTTTTTTTCTATTGTGTGTAGGAGCTCAACTTCTCATGGTTGTTATGAATATTTCATGAATAACAATGACTCCCACCCTTTTGGTTTAGCTCCTACTATGAAGGTAAAGGGATCTTATGTGGGTAATAAATTTCCACCTAGAAATACCTTACATGATTAGAGGAAGAAACTATTGCCTCTTCCTTCATTTAATATTACTCCCATTGTGTCTCTACGGAAGGAATTAATTTAATACTATGAGATTTTCTTCATGAGTGAGGGTTTTCTTTGAAATTTTTTTCCTATGGCTTTCTATCTCTAATTTACATTATTGGATTTATGAGCATAAAAATCCTATGGTTTAGGGTAAGATATAGAGTTACTCTTTTGCTAGAGGTCTTTTTGTGGTTTTTTAAAATCTTCTAAGGATAGTCAAGCTATGTTAAATGGCAGAGACTAGATCTACGATTTTCATCGTCTCTTAATGTGTCCTTGGTCTCCTTCCAATTTCAATCCTTTGAAATAATCTATTGCCATTACAGCTAACAAGGCGAGATTGTCTTATATTACCTTATAGTTCTTGTGTACTTTTACCTATGAGGCCATTGTTAATGCTCTTTGTCAATTCATGAGGGTACACCTTGCTTTTAAGAAATTTACATACTTAATTTTCTAATATCTTTGTGGAATTTGATATGTTAAAAGATTTAATCAGTGAGGTTATGTTATAAGTTAATGACCGCTCTCAGTCTCAATTGGTGGAGTATGAGGCCATTCATTTTTGTCATAGACATTGTTTTTATATTGGGAACTTAGCCTTAGTTTGTTCCCATGGTCCTCGTAAGATTTTAACTTCAACTTGGTGTAAGAATTATCTTCTTGACAGTATTATGATGTATCCTAAATAATCTATTGTTGATTCTAAGGATGTAGAGCTAATCTCATCCATCTAGAAACTCCTCCCTTCAGGCTTAGTATTCCTCCTCCCAATTAGTTTTTGAATGATCTTGAAGTCAAAAAATTTTGTTTCTTTTTATCCTATTTTTCCTTAGATTTCTAAAAATTAATTTATTGTACTCAAGATAATTATTTATCAGTTAACAACTTCATGTATTTCCTCGGATTGTGTAGTTCCCTTAGATGGGCCCTTTGAGGGGAATTCTCATACCTTTTCTCTCAAGTCTATAGATTTGGATGTCGAATCTTCATGGAAAGTTAGACAAAGACGAAAGAAATTTTTTCCTAAGTTGTACTCTCTTCTGTATGCCAATCCTGTGGGTGTGAAGATGCATAGGTTAGGATCAAACACTGGTTAGGCTTATTCTTTTTGTTTCTTCTTGGGAATTTTTTTATATGCTCTATGTTTATGTTATTTTTTTATTTTAGTGGGGTTCGGTCCATAGAAAAATCCCAACTTAACTTGATAAAAAACAATATGGACAAGGAGATTTACCTTTCTTCATATAAAAAACTATTTCCAATTATTGAAGACCTATAGGCTCCATAAGTAGACCATTCATTTTTATATAAACTAGGGAGGTGATGCAATCTATAATATCTTGTTCCCTATCCATAACTATAGGAACAATTTATTTAAAAGAAAAAATAAATTATGCATAGATTCCTTGTGAATATCATGAGATCAACACAATTGATTTCCTTATAGAGGGATGATAGTAGAAAGAAAATTATTACTCATCTAAATTTTTTAATCAAATTATGATAAAAGGATTCACTTTTATATCTCTCTTAAATTGAATTACTTCTTGATCTTTGCTTCCAAAAAAAAATATCTTGAAGATTCCATCCATGGTGCTATTTAGAAAGAGAAGAGTCCTCTAGAAGTCTCTCCCATGACATATCAATTTTTATAATATAAAAAGAATTAAAATCTTATTTCTATTGCACTTGTTTCTTCTACCAAAAATATATATTTTGTATTGTTTAAGCTTGAGCTTAATGAATTGAATCCTTTTAAGAAAATAATATACATCTTTACTAAAAAATTACTTTATCTCCAACCACCAAGTTGTCATATTTTAATGAATAGCCTATTCAAAAAGCCACATTAAATAAAAATTGAATGGAATAATTTTATGAATAGAAATATAAGATGATGAAAACTTAATAGGATAATGATCCAGTTCATACCACTAAAAAATTATAGAAGATGAAACCTAATACTCCCCCATCATGGTTATTTGAAATTAAAAACCTATCAAGTCACTCTAAAATTGAAGTGGGACTAAACCTCCTATTATTCCAACTAAATAATCCACAGCTTGGCTTAACATCCACAATATTACAAAAGTACATATTTTATTAAACTATGGCTAATGAAGGGTATAGCTAGCTAAAGCCTCAAAAAATTTCACGACTATGGTTAGCATTAAAATTGCCAAGTAAGACCTAAGGAACATGGGAAATAAAAGAGCCAAAAAAATACAATCATAAGAGAAATATTCCCTACAAATATATAGGACTATAAATATTGGTTAAGAAAATAGGGTTTCTTCTATCAAAATAGGATCCCAACTATCGAGAATTAATTTTTTTCAAGGATTTGGTGTTTTGATTCAAGCCCTAGGGATTTTATTTTCCTTTGGTACCTATTACGCTTCATGAATTGCTAAGAACCTAGAACCTCCCTGCAATATTGTTCCATATTAGAATTTTATTCTTGGTAAGAACATAAAACCCAAGCTTCTCATTCCATGTCCACTTCCATTCCTTAGTCCCAACTCCCATTATTCCTTCTCGAAAGTGGGGCCTTGATGGGAACCTAAATCCTAAATATTTTGTTTTTAGATCTTATTTTTCTTTCGAACATTGGCTCATTGTTCTTCCCTAGATCATAAACCCTAGGTGTAACCTAGTACCTAGAACCTAAAGGATCATGTTCTAGCTTGTCCCTCACTCCTACTCTTCACTCCATTATTCTACCCCAAGTACTATACCCTGGGTGGAACATGAAACCTAAAACCTCAAGGTTCTTATTCTAGGTCTTTACCCTTCTCTCACTCCTCACTCCATTGTTCTTCCAAAAAATAGACCTTGGATGCAACTTATAACCTACAGCCTCAGGTTTCTAGTTCCATGTCCTCAACCATTCTCACTCCCTACTGCATTGTTATTCCCTAGGTTTTAGACTGCAGGTAGAACCTAGAACCTAAAACCTCATTCTTTTGGTTCTAGGTCTGCTCTCTCTCTCGCTCTCCACCCTTTGTTCATTATTGGAATTTGAGGCCTTATAAGAACTTGGAACCTAAAGTATATATTTTCAAAATGAATTTGGGAAACAAATTTAAACACCCAAATCTTGTTCACAGCTCTTGCCATGATTATAAGAGGTCTCCCACCTACTATAATTCAATGCTACACCCATATTTTTATTTGTGACATCCATTTCAGGTAGGATCAATCTTGGCAATAGATTTTGAATTGCAGTTGTACAACAGATCTGGGTTCCACATCTAGAAATTGTTAAACTAGTTTTTTTTATCATTTATCAAGTGGACACTAGTTTAATTATGAAGGAACACAAAGGCCAATGAGATGGGGGGGGGTGGGGGTGAATCAATGGACTGCAATTTTCAACTACTAGGCAATTAAACAATAAAATATAAAAGAGTAAATCATAAGCAAGGAAAGGTATTGAAACCAAACACACAAAATGCATCCCACAACACAAAATATATTAGGAAAAACCCAAGATGGGAAAAAACCTCAGTGAGAATAGTTGTTGGAGGCTACTTCTCCAATCTAGCCTCACAATACAAGTGTTTCTTGTTACAATTTGTGGGAACCAACCCAAAGGAACACCAATTCCTAGTTTATGAGATGCAACTGAAAGGACCCTCTACCCCTAATCTTGCCACCCACTCAAATGATTACACAAAGAAGGATTTTTTATTACAATTTTAGTGTCATGTTGCAAATGATTTTGTAACCCAAATAGATGTTTGCACTTATATTAACTTTATGTCCTAAAATAGCTTCTAGTTTGCAATCATTCACAACCTCTACAAATACTCTTGATTTCCTCTTTTTTATTCCTCTTCAATCTCACAACATAATTTGTGATATCCTTTGTATCAATACAATAAGCTTCCAAAAAAACTTATCACATGCCTTCTCAAAATCCTATAGAAATAAAGCATTCAACACTAAGGAAAATACATACTTTATTTTCATAGAGTTATCTTCTCTTCTCCATACTTGTACTTCTATCTCACACTCTCTACTCTGATTACATCATTATGTTTAGATCTGTCTAAAAGAATATCAACCTTTGATATATATTCCTACTATAGAAAACGGGAAAAAATTGTAGCCCTAATCATTAAACAAACTATTTCTACAACTTCCTATGAGTAACAATATGATTTTTCCGTAGCAATCTATCTGCAGATTTATGATATTCTCTTGTAGATACTTTGTGTAGAATCATTAATAAACCTACATCTTATTTCCCTTCTATTATTCCATATAAAAAATATTTAATACTCTTCTTGAGCAGCTAAAATATACGATGTTGCTACTTCTTTTTAAATTAGCTGCAATTAATTTAAAATGCTTCATCCTTATTTTAAAACAAAAGAAAATCAAATCCCTTTTGCACTGAAGGCTTGTTTTTGCCAGATAAATCTGATTTTAAATCAGTAATAAATAGAAACCTAATATAGGACATTGGCATGTATTATTTTACAGCCTCTGCAAGAGGTATGAAATCTAGATAAAAATATTAGAAACTCTTTTCATTCAATCACTACTACAGAAGATTTGCCGACAAGCAAGGAATAAAATCAGAATTTGTTTGAATCATTCCAATGCAGCTCAAAACAAGGAAAGAAGATGTTTACAAAACAAAAGATTTGATATAATCACCTTTCTATAGTGAGGTATCAACTTAGGGTTTAAACTACCTTACCTAGTGTTTGAACAAAAGCTTCTACTCCAGGTTAAGTTTGTTGCATATTATCTTATAGTTGTCATAGTTTTTGAGCACTGAAATAAGTAAATACAATCTTTTAAAGCCGCACACAACAAAAAAATGACACATGCATAAACCCTAGCAGATAAAAAATATGATTTAGTCAACCAAACCAACACATAGGCTACAAGTCATCATTATTCCAATCTCCTTTAGCCATGTCACTTTCATTTATTTTTCCAAGTTGTAAAGTTGGCATTGTGCATATTAAAATATAACCAGTTGTTAAGGTTGGTTTGAATCTATTAAGGTCGATGTTTGTGAAGCTCATGTCGCTCTACAGTCATCTTTCTATCACGTGAATTACACACCCCTGTCGCTCCAAACCTATATCCTTTTGTAGAAATGCATTTTCATGTAGCTACATACAAACCTTTGTATACCATGAGTTGACATAAATGACAATCTAATTCCAATAAAAAAAACTCAATGCCAACAATCTCCCCCTTTGGCATTGATTTCAACCAATCGATTTACTCCCCCTCAATAGATAACCTCTCCCCATTTGAAAATAATGGAAAGGCGCACATAAAGAAAAATTTCAGATTGAATACCACCATTTTGTTATAACTCTGCACCTATAGAAGGATGACAATTGTATACCACCATGTTGTTATAACTATGCACGTATAGACACATAAAAAATGAATACCACCATGGTGTTATAACTGTGCTACTATAGAAACATGAAAACTGAATATAAATGACATCATAATGACTACTGTCATGAACATAAGAATATTATATCCCCCTATCATGAACATAAGAAGATTAAAATCTGCACTAATCAAAGAGAAATGTAGTGCCAATATGAAGGACAACAATAAAATGTAAGGAGCATAATTATCATGATACTAAAAATTTGATAAGAAGCATGGAGCATAAATAAGAAACAATAAGTGTATGGCATGAGCAACAACCATTTCTCCTTGAAGAACCATCTCTTCGTGTAATTCAAATTGGATACTTCTACCCCCTTGGAGTAGAAAAAACTCAAGGATGTAAGATATAGTATAATAAGCTCCCCTTGAATCATAAACTACCTGGTCTAACTAAGTTCTAAAAGAGGGAGATACAACTCCCAACCTCATTTTCAAATACTCAAATGTCTCTTTGAGAAATGGTTTGGTAAGGATATCAACTATTTAATCACCAGTAATCACATATTCAAGTTGAACTTATTTTTCACTCACCTTTTATCTCAAGAAATGATGCTTAATAGCTATGTGCTTGGTTCTTGAGTGCATGACTGGATTCTTAGAGATATTGATTGCACTGGAATTATCAAACATAATGGAAGTAGTGTTTTTCCTTGCATAACCACCCCATCTTTTGCCTTGGTCAAAATGGGCCCCCCTTTAGTTTTTGTCCTTGGTTGTTTTTCAAACAAATTTTGGAGTCTTTCTTTTCCAACACTTTGTTTTTCTTTGGTTTGTTCTATCAAAACCGAAACCAGAACTAAATCAGGTTTTGAAATTTGTTTCAAAGATCGATTTTGATCCCCGTCCCAATGGTATTTTTGTTTTCTTTGGGTTTGCCTTTGTCAAAGTCGGAGCCGGAGTGGAGGTTAAGTATGAAGTTATTCAAGGTTTTGAAATAATGTTTCATTCTACCTTCACTTCCACCATTTGGTATGTTCATTTTGACTTAAGTTTTTATGTTGGGTTTTCTCATTTTGGTCTTTGTTTTTTTATTTTGCCTTTTGTTTCACTTTCTTCTTTGTTCGTAGAATCAGAGCTAGAATGGGAATTGGATTTAAAAGTTGGATAAAGTTTCTAAATCATTTCCCACTCCGATTCTGCTCCCGTCATTTTGTTGTTTGACTTTACTGAAGCTGTACAATATTTATGTTCCAGTTATCTCTATAGTTCCGACTCCAATCTATCACATTTACAACATTGATTATAGGTGCCATGCACACTTTGAAGCTGTAGTTTTAACCTTTAAAGGATTAACTAGAAGTTATCATCATTGTTTAAAAGATCAAGAATGAGATAGAGTTGCAGTGGAGCATTTGGATGTGTGATTTGATCGAAAGGGATATAATAACATACGAGATCACATGAGAGGGCTAACCTATTTATTTGTGTTTGAGGTAGGGATTTTGTTCTTATGTTTCATTTTCTTCTGCTTGTCATTTTTGGTTCGGTCGTTGGTTTCTTGCGATTTCGTGACTCTCAGTTCTCTTGTGAGTTCATGTTCTTTGTTTTTATTCTCTTTTGTTTATGTTTTCTTGTTTTTTGTTTTTCTTTTCTTGTGTTTTGGTTTCTTGTTTGTTTGTTTTTATAATGGTCGTTTTCATGTTTTAATTGTGACCGTATTGTGATGCCCTAGTTTTTAAATGGTATGATTTAGTTACTATTTTTACACTGCTAGGGTTTAATTATTATTATTTTACCTAGGAATCCTATTGCACATTGATCTGACTAGTTTGAATGGGGTTAAATTCATGCCCTAATTGTTTGAAGTCGAGGGTTTGAGAATTAGGGTTTTTGTGCATTTTTGTTTTAAATATGATGCCCTAATTATTAAGGTTTCCTCTCAGTCATATGGGGGTGGTCTTGTATAGGTTATTTTTAAAAGCCCCTTTCATTTTGATATGACCTAGTCCTTAGATCATGATGTTATTTATCATCCTGCTGAAATCAATTATGATTTTATAATTGTTTTTGACCAGAACCAGAACCAGAATTGATTTTGATCATGAACCATGTTTTGTAAAAAGTATCGATTCTATTTCCATCCCGTCTCTAACTCTGCTTGCAGTAAGAAATGGGTTTTCAAAGTGTTGATAATTCAGTCGGAGCCGAAACCAAAACCAAATATGAAATTGAAAATTCTTCATGGAACCAAATCGGTTCTCATTCCTATTTTGATTCCGGTTACCATTCCAAATCTAACTCCAATCCCACCTGGTTATTATTTCTAGATCAATACCTATTTCAATTCTGATCCCGATAGTGATTTTAATAAAGATTGCTTAGAATGTTTTATGCCTAGTTCTGGCTCTGGTATATATGAAAGGGTAGGATTTATGAGCATGTTTTTGTTATAATTTTTATGGATCTAATTTGAGGTTTTATTGTAGGAAATTAAATGATGTCAGGAGTATTAGGAGAGGCTTCCCAAAGGATTCATCATGCAAAAACTTTGAGGGTAGCAACTAAGCCTAAGAAAAGTAAACTGAAACAACTGCCTTATACCTTGAGGTATAATCATAGGGGTCCTACTGTCACTGTTAGCAGGGTGGAATCTAATTGGGTCGATATAACTAACACCAATCTAGGCCCATTCAATTATGAGGAGTTTTACTCAGAAACATTTGTTGAAGAGGTGAGAGGGAGAACTCAAAGAATTGTTGAGTCGGGCCTAGCTCATATTGCTATATTTCCTCCATCCATCCAATGCCCAAAATTGATAATGACAATAGCTAGGAATTACAATCCGGCCACCAAACAATGTGTAGATTCCAAGGATATTGTGATCATATATTTAACTCCTCAAATGTTTCAAATTATGTTTAGTGTCCCTGATCCAAAGAATCTTGCACAACTCAATGAGGCAAAGGCTTTGGACATATATAGCAAGCACAAGAAGACCAATAAGGCTCACTTGAACAAGAAGTGGTTAAGAACAGAGAAGAAGTCCCTAGAAAAGCTCTTGAATCAGCCAAAGAGGGTAGAGTTCTACAAAGAGGTATCAAATGTTATAATGATTTTGTCTAGAGTTTTTGGAAAGAGGGGTGTGTTTCATTTTAAGGAATGGATGTTTCCATTCATTTAGACAATATTTTATGGCAGGCAGCAGTTTGATTGGCCTATGATTGTCTTGGATAGCATTCATGATCAATTGACCAGAATAAGGGAAACTAAGAGCTTCTTCATGACCTCTTATATTATGTATGCAATAGCTAGAGGAGGCATCTTTCTAGGGTTAAATAGAGTGGGAATATTAGGTGAAGATGATGGGAAAAAATAAGTATGGAACCATTATGACCATCTTTCCTTGCAGATTTTTGAGTTGCACTTTAGAAGAGTTAATGATGCATTCTTGTATGTAATTATTAACCAGCTTAATGGAGATGTAGGGTACAGATTAAGCCAGGAGGCCATGGCATTCATTATAGAATAGGGGTGTTGGTATATCCAGTACCCCAAGTTTACTTATTTCAGGTTGGCTAGGTTTGAGGGTCATCCTCACTTGCTCCCCAAGTGCTACATTAATAGAGTTGTCTTGATGGATTTTGTTTACTAGGTGTTAGGGGTCAATGCCCAGTTTAGAATAAAACACAAACCAGGTTGTCACAATTTCCTCATGAGACTGGGTGAGTACATCTGCCCACATCTTGTGGGAGCTAAGGTGGTTTGTAGTGAATTGATACATTTGAATTTGGGCTTGCATACTGCTCAGAAGAAATTTTATAAAAATAAGAAGATGAATTATTTGGTTGCTTCGGTCTTTCACAAACATTTCAACCTGCTAGAGGACTTCTGGAGTGATATCTAGGATGAATAAGACCTTAGGAAAATAAATTATGAGAGGTTTCATGTCTCACTTATGATATAATTTGGGGTCAAATTTGACATTCCTAATACCTTAATTGATGGTGGGGTAGTGTTGGATCCATCATATGAAGCATTGAACATAGGGACTAAGATTTTGAACCCGGTAGATTGGGATGTTGAGGAGACAATTGACATCAAGCAAATAGGGAGACTAGTCTTTGATAGTGTATCCAATGGGTTTTTCTAAGAGCTAAAACTCCTGGGGGTTCAGTTCCTAAGAAAGGGAAAGGGTACAAGAGAATCAAAAGGAAAATGCCAACCAAGGAACCCTTGGAATTATTCCCTCCTAATGTTGAAGAGTTTGAACTTGAAGCTTCGGCCCAAGATTTGTCTTGAATACATGAGGAGGATGCCCCAACAAGATCTATGGCTTCAGCATCAGTAGTGGGTGAATCATCTGCTCATTTTCTTCCTATGGAGAAACAAGGTGGAGAGATGCCTAAGGGGACTCTTCATGATATAGCTGAAATGTTGAAAGGAAAAGAGGTAGAGATGGAGATCCATGATGTTAAAACAAATTATGATGAGACCTTAGGATGCTTCTAGAGGAGACAAGTAAGCATGTGTCAACCGAGGAGGAACAATGGGCATTGTTTGAGGAAGAAAAAAAAGTTTCAGATGCTAAGGCACATGCAAAAGTTGTAGAAAAAAAAAAGGAAATAGATGCTAAGCCACAAGTTGATGCATTAATTCAACAACAATTGGAGGCTAAGAAAATAATAGATGAGGTAATAAAGAAGCAGAAGAAAAAGGAGCATGAGCTCAAGACAAAGGAATAAAATATAAGTTGGAGATGGTTCAGAAGATCCATGATCTATAGGAGGAAAAGGCTAAACAGAGGAGAGAAAGAGAAGCCCTTGAGGCCAAATTGAAGCTAGTTGAAGAAGCCTACAATAAAAAGGAGGAAAAAAAACACCCGCAAAAGGAGAAAGATGCTGAGGAGCTGGCTAAGCAGCAACAAAAGGAGAAGGAGGCCTCAAATAGACTCAAGGTTTTGGAGGAGGAAAAAAACAAGCTACTTGAGGAGAAGAGGTTGGAAGAAGAAATATTAGAAAAGGAACAAGAGGATAAGAATTTGTAGCAGCAAAAAGATAAGGAAGAAGCTAAAAGACTTGAAAAGGAGAATGTAGAAGAAGAAAAAAAAAGTGTAAAAGAGGTTGATTCTCGACCTAGGGTTAATGTATTACAGCCATTATCATCTACAATTGTTGCTTCCTCTTCTAATGTAATGGCCACTACTCCAAGTGATCCTACCTAGTTGAAGATTGATCTTCATAAGAGACCAATAACACCCTCACAAGAAGCTAAAAGACTTGAAAAGGAGAATGTAGAAGAAGAAAAACAAAATGTAAAAGAGGTTGATTCTCGACCTAGGGTTAATGTAATGATGAAATGAATTGAGAAGGAAATACCCAAGAAGAAGGATCAGATTCTTTATTCCACAAGGCTAAATGAGGTAGGTGAAATTATTGTAGAATGTGCAATACCGATAGTGGATAAGGATGTGGGAGATATGCAGGTCACTGATTATCAGTTAAGTACTATCAATCTAGGAAGGCCTACCACAAATCAAAAAATGAACCTGATTGATGTTGTAGAATCATCCACAAACTCAAGATTGATAAAGGATAAGCAAAGAAAGGATAATCTCAAAGCTCAATTAGATTAGCTACACACCTTTTTGAAGGATATTTTTGCTCCTAGATCACAATTTTCTACCTTGGAGACACCAGTGTTACTTAGAAAAAGAGAGGTGGATGATCTAGTGCAATTAAAAAATAAGGCTGGAATGATGGATAGATGGATGGACAAGCTTAACCAAGAGGTAGGTGAGGTGCTTGTAAAAAAAATTGAGATTCACAAGATGGCATTATAGTTAATAGAAGAGATGAAGCATCATGTTGAAACATAGGAACAAGAAGAGGAAGAGTATAGAGGATAAGTTCAAAAGATAAAGGACATCAATAAACTGCCAAATTCTACTCTGCTTGAGCAGTCCATTCTTGAGGAAGACAATGCATTTTTTTGGAAGAGGCCTCTAGCATAATCTGGCTTAGATCTGATTTTATATATAGGCATAGGAATGAAGTCCAGGATGTGAGTAAGGGTTTAAATGAACAACTTGATGAGCTAGAATTTTTTGTAGCTATTCTAGTTAATGTTGATATATCTGTTAAAGAGGGCTTAGCTTTAAGTAAGTTAAAGGAGAAATGGGATAATAGATTCCAAGAAATTATGCAAAAAGAATATGATGAAAATAATCTATTATTGGATAGATTAATGGATGTCTGCGAAGGAGTAAAGGCTGCAAGAAAAGAGTTGACCAAGTTACAAGACATGAAGGTGTTTTCCTCCACATAGATAAAGAGAATTCAATTTGAGGTTAGCTGGATTGATGGGCCGGATTTGGATATTCTTCAAAAGTTCTTCTCCAGTTATGATGAATACATTCTAGAGAAAACTACGCATGGATGAGTGGTAGTCTTTTGGGTGCATGAATTATTTTCTTCTTCTCTTTTATTCTCTCTCTTGTAATTAACATTGGAACTGGAGATCAACCCATCTGATTTTCCAAGAAAGTTTCAGTTCCTATAATTGTGGATCTCAATTTTCATTGTGAAGTTTTTTATGCTTTGTATGTCTATATATACTTTTGGGGTATCATATTGTAAGGGTTGGTTGATGAGAATAGAATTAGCCACCTGATAGTAGAAGATGAGAATTTTTATAGCTTTGCAAAGACACTTTGTTATTTTTAGCTATAGTTGAATATAAATATGAGTTTTTACATAGTATTGTGTTGGAATTGAGTTTACTGGATAAGGTTAATAAATCATAATTTGTTTGTATCCCAGTGAATTTTCTGAAGCATAAGATTTTCTTATTTGAGTAGAATCAATAGAAGGAACCACATTTAAAGAAACTTTCATTAAATTGTTTATGGATTGAATTGTTGAATGTCTTTTGATCTATGATTTTAGCAACGAATGAGAGTTTTTTCTTTTTGAATCTTTTAATTATTATAATGTGTGATTGTGATGGTTAAACTAAGCACCATAGATGCATGAAATAGTATGGAATATTTTGTAAATTGCATTATATTATGGTTTTATTGATCTATTGGAGGAACATTCATTTTTGAAAATATGTGTCTGGATATTAGATAATTTTTATTCATGTTTCACTGATGTATGCCCTGATTTACCTTTTCTTTTATTTAAAACCCCCTTTTTGTTAAGAACAAATTGATGAATATGTCATTTATTGTATTCCTTATTACCGACAAAGCCCCCTTGAATATTACAGTTGTATGGACCAATCGAGTGACACCAGGAAATTGAGAGCCAACTACCAAGACCTTGGGAGTTAGGCTACTATATGTTGTCTTAATTTTTTAGGAGAAATAGAGTAGAGATATTTTGTTTAACATTGTTTGTGTCATTTTCACCATCAAAAGATTTGGTGCTAGAAGGAGGGTTGAAGGAACAAGATGGCTCGCATTGTTTCATTCTCACTGGAGAAGTAAAAGAGGATTCTCAAATACTCTATTGACCCTAAACCATTAGAAGAACTCCAAACCCCGGTTAGACCTAGAACCCATGCTTGTATAATTTTGGATCCACCTAGGTTTCAACCAAATCCACATACACCACCACCAATTCAACCTACATCACCACAACTGGCTCGGCCAGTTTCGCCACCAATTCGACTTGCATCAACACCACCAATTCAACATGTATTGCAACCACTTGCTCAACCAATCCTACCCATGGCTTAATTTGTGAATAACCCCTCTTCACTAGGGACTATTCTATGGGAAATCCATGATCTACGAAAGAATCCATAATTTTTTTGTCCCAAGTACATGCATGGGGAATCAAGAAGTGTTGATGAGCATATACAAGCATTGAAGGATGCTTGTACCTATGCTCAGGTGGCTCATCAAGATGTAGTATGTAGATTGTTTCTTTATTTTTTAGGAGACATGGCATATAACTGGTACTTAAATATACCTTGGGGATCTATTCTAGGCTAGACAGATTTAGAGAATGCATTCATTAATCAGTTCTGGGTCTATGTAGACCTTGCCATCTTGTATCATTAGTTTTCCACCACAAGGAAATAAAATCATGAGCCATTGCCTCTGTTCAACACTAGATTCCAAAGGATGTTTTGTAGGCTACAAGATCCCATGATTGGCCTATTCTTGCAGAGAACCTATGCTCCCAATGAGATTGACTCTTTGTCTAAATTTTATCATCTAGACATCAAATTGCAACAACAGATAAGTCTACAATCAAGAGGTTTATGAGAATCTCTTCCTCCCATGAGTTATCAGATTCCTAACCCACCATTGTACAACACTGTCCAATAATGTCTTACTCCCAATGTGGACCTGTGTCTAAGTTGCAAGCCCCACCTACCATGCCTTTTTTCAAAAATGACATGCAATATTATTCCCAACAACAGGAAGTGGGAGGATCAATGCATTTCCATTCCCCATCCATAGTGTAGAATGTGCAAAATGAACAAACTATTCAATTGACCAGTGAGGTAGAAACTCTTAAAAAGTCTCTATCTCAAATGTCTAATGACATGGCACAGCTTAGGAAAAACCCTCCCCACAACCAAAACCATAATTATCAAAACTAGGGAGGTTACAACAATCAGGGGAATTACTCCAATTAGAATGTGAATCAGAACACCATCTGAAACTTCCAGAATCAAAACTCCTCTAATATAAATTACCAAAATAAGAACAAAGGATATAACCAGAGGTCCAACAACAACAATAGGAAGTGGAATATTGTACCTAACAATGGGGGAGTTTCACATAATTATCAGTCTGGTGAGGATAGATCACATATTGCTAATGTGGCTAACCTTAATTTCATGACTAATTGGTGTAGACTGCACAATATTGCAACACATTTTGAGGTTAATTGCCCAAAAATGGAGAAGATGGTAAATATTGCACAAGCTAATTCCCATCCTCCAGTAGGAAACTCCAATTAGTATAATGGGCTAGTGAGTACTGCTATTACTTTTGAGACTATTGATGAGACATACCAATTTCCCATGTAGGGAGATAATGAGCTAGAGGAGGATGTAAATGATTCCCAAGCATTCTAGTCTATAGGTGGTAACTTCTTGAGAAATCAGAATAAGGGCCCATTTACTACATCTGCACCCCCAAACAACATGGTCCCACTGAACCAAAATGAAGATAATAACCCACCACCACCAGAGGGACCTTCAGACCTTCAGAATAGAGGAAATTTGCTTCCTTTTTATAAATATCAAGGAGTGATTCAGAATTTGATTTAATTGCAGAACTGTAGAGATAGAAGACATCATTATCAATCTTTTACATTCTGAAGTGGCACCCAACTCAACATGAAGTGGTATTGAAATCCCTGGAGGAGGGAGACCGCTTAAAAGGAAAAGGTAAAGTGACTCCAGTGAAGGAGACAAATGCAACCATCTATAAAGATAAGACTAGTACCCTACCTTTTCTTTTAAGTTTAAGGATTTTTGGAAAGAACTTGTATAACTGTTTATTAGACTTTGGAGCCTTGGGTAATGTTATGCCCTTTTCAATATGCAAGAATTTAGGATTAAATCCTATCCAAACCAATAAGAAAGTGATCGAATTGGAAAAAATTGAGGTCAATGTTGTAGGAGAACTAAAGAACATGCATGTATAGGTTGGATCAGATCCAAGGATCCAAACCTACATAGATATCCAAGTGGCTGACATCCTAGAGAAATATGGTATGCTCTTGATTCGGGAGCTAATGAAAAGTATTGGGGGATATTTGTCCTTGGATTTCTCTCACATGTGGCTACCCTAGAAGGGGGTACAAATGCAAATAAATATTGAGAGTGAACCAAGGCTCAAACATATGATTACAGAATAGGATGCTTCAATAAGTAGCATATTTTGAGACTGAGATAGGAGTTTATAAGCAAGAGGAAGTCCTAACCTTCTCTATACTCAATCTTGAGGATACATTTCCCCTAGAACATAGTGACCCAATGATTTGCATCAACCACAAAGTTTTACTAAGGAGATTGCAACAAGATAGGTTGGTATTAGGAGAAGAAACTGATTTGAGTAGTTTGTTGCTTCCTACTTGGTGTAGGATTCATTATCACAATAATTCAGAGTTAATATGCCTACCATGCCTAGATATCTTATATACTTGCCCCAAACACTCTACCAATTTCCAAGGCATTAATCAAAGATGAATTGGATTTCAATTTAATCCAAGAAGTTGTTTAGGAAGTGATCCTGGAGCAAGCTGAAAACACAGGAAAACCCTTAAGTGAGCCTATTCCCTAGTCATTTTCAACTCCTATTCACCAAAAAAAGTTTGAGCCACCACACATCCCAAGTAAGTCATCCCTAGTTATCCCTAAAAAGAAGGAGCTCCTAGCTAAAGACCAAATGTGGAGTTTTAATTTTGATGGCTCCAAATCTAAGGTAGGAAGTGGAGTGGGAATTCAACTAACCAACCCAAAAGGAAAAACTTAATTTGCATCTTACAAGTTGCAGTTTGGTTGCACAAACAATGTGGATGAGTATGAAGCACTTGCTTGTGGACTCATGTTTTCTCATAAAAATAAGGTTACTACTCTCACAATTATGGGGGATTCTTAAGTGATCATAAAATAGGTACTTAGTCAATATACATGTCATAACAAATAATTGGATGCATACAAAAATAGTGTTTGGAACTTAATTGAAGACTTTTATGCTTTTGGGATTACTTTTGGGATTACTCTGATCCCTAGAGAAGCTAATCAAATTGCAGATGCTCTTGTCATTGCTGGTAGCACTTTGGAATGCATGCAAGACTCTAATCTAAAGAAATTTTTAGTTGAATTAATTTTAGTCCCAATTGTTCTTGATAATGTATGAAACTTTCATGTATTTGATGACGATCAACATATATTGGCCTTTCTGAAAAGTTCAGATGTTTTCAAATTAAAGGATAGATAGTAGATGAATGAGAAATATATTAGGGAGATTGGGATCCTGAAAAGAATGGTGAAGAAGGGATATTGAATTTGAAAAGTAATATTATTCCAAAAGGAATGGTAGCTTTGGAGAGAATATTTTATTATGACCCACGAGCACGTCAAAGGGTACCCATAGAGAGTGATGGAGGGAAATATGAATCTATCAATCTAGCTCACTCAGGCCCTGAAAGGAATGTCCTTATAGGAAAGACTTGTCCTCAAGAAATTAAGGACAAGATAGTTAAAGTTTTGGAATAGAACATTGCAGCCATTGCTTGGATTTATGATGATCTAAAAATTTTTGACACTTCGGTGATCACACATACCATACCTCTCAAGCCATAAGCCAAGCCTTTCCATCAAAAACAATGGTCATTCAATGCTTTGATTGAGCCCTTGATCTAGAAGGAGGTACAAAATCTCCTATCTACAAGAATAATCTTTCTTGTTAGACATTATACATGGGTGGAAAATTTAGTTCTTGTATGCAAGAAGAATGGTGAGATCAGACTATGTGTTGATTTCAGGAATCTAAATAAAGCCTCTAAGAAATATAATTATCCACTACCTTCTCTGGATTAAATGCTACAAAACTTTAATGGGTCCTAGATGATTTCATTCTTAGATGGTTATTCTGGTTACAATTAGATCCTTGTCAGTCATAAGGATAGAATGAAGTTTTCTTTCACCACCAAATGGGGCACATTTTCCTATCAAAGGGTTCCATTCAATCTTATCAATGTTGGAGCAACCTTTCAATGGGAAATGGATGTAGCCTTCAAGGATTTGATAGGAAAGTGTATAATTATTTATGTGGATGATTTAATCATCTTCTCTAACAATCGGGAAGACCATGCTGCTGATTTGGAAAAAGTTCTCAAGAAATGTATAAGCTATGGTGTCTCCCTCAACCCAAATAAGTGTGTCTTTGGAGTATCCAAAGGGAAAATCTTAGGTCACATAATATTAGAAGAAGGGTTTATCCATAGACCCTAATCAAGTGGAGGCTATCTTGAAATTGACAAGGCTAGGCAACAAGAAAGAAATGAGATCCTTCTTCGGAAGGGTCAATTTTGTTAGAAAAATTTGCAGAGATCGTCAAACCTCTTAATGAGATGATGAAGAAAGATGTGAAGATCGAGTGGAGCACAGAGGCTAAATATGATTTCTCGTAGATCAAACAGTCAATATCTGAGGCACTTGTGCTGACTAGCCTAGATTATTTAAGGCCTTTTAATATCTATTCTTTCACATCTAATCATTCATGTGCAGTTGTGTTAACACAACAAAGAGGAGAGGGAGAGGAAAGTCCTATTTCCTTCATGAGCTCTCCATTTAAGAATATAGAGGTTAGATACCCACTTCTATAGAAACAAGCTTTTGCATTGGTTTGAGAGGTAAAGAAGTTCAGGCATTACATTCTTCAAAGTTAAGTAATGGCCATAGTTCCAGTTCCAGTTGTGAATTCTCTTCTGATGCAAACTGAATTGGGAGAGCGAAGAGGAAAATAGATGGTTATTCTGCAAGAGTTTGACATAGAGATTCATCCGATGAAACTCGTCCGAGGGTAGGTTTTATCAAAGGCGATGGCAGATGTCAACAATAATATCACCTGTCAGTAGTACACTATCCAGTGAATTACTAGGGATCCCTGGTACACAAACTTGATCTTCTTCCTCCTCAATAATAGATGTCAAGAAGGAATGAATGCTACTCAGAGGAGAGCATTGAGAATGAATATTTCTCACTACATGCTTAAAGGGGGATCCATCTACCAAAAGAATTTTCAAGAGATTTACCTACACTATTTAGATCAACAAGAGGCTAAACATGCCATTTTTGAGTTTCATGGAAGACATGGAACAAGACATGGGATTGCAGATTCTTTCGCTCATCGGATTCTTAGATCAGGCTATTATTGGCCTTATGTATTTTGGGATGCACATCATCATGTCAGAATGTGTCATGTATTTCAGACTTCTGCACCTAGGGAAAGAAATATGGCAATGCCTTTGCAACCAGTGTATGAAGTAAGGTCGTTTGCTCAATGGGCATTGGACTTTGTAGGTGTTATTAATCCCAATTCTTCTATAGGTAACAAGTTCATCTTGACTACAACTGAATACTGTACATGCTAGACTGAGGCCCAACCTTGCAAAAATAGCACCACAGAGGTGGTTATCAAATTTTTGATTAAGAATATCACTACTAGGTTTGGATTTCCATTTTCTCTAGTCTATGATAATGGCCCTGCTTTTTCTTTTGCTAAATTCATTCAATGGGCATATGAGCATAAAATTGTTTTGAAATATTCATCCAATTACTACCCTCAGGGAAATGGAGTGGCTGAGTCCATTAGTAAAAACTTATTGGAAGTAATAAGAAATTTGTTAGAAAACAATCCTAGGGAATGGCACACCCAGTTGAGATTTTCCATATGGCTAGATCGAACCCGAATCAAAGTAGCACTAGGAAATTTTCCTTTTAAGTTAGTCTACGACCAAGACCCAGTCTTCCCGATCCATTTACAAATACCTTTCCTAAGTTTATCTAGGAATTTGATACCAAGGATGATAGGATTGAAGTTAGATTGCTTAATTTT
Organism: Sequoiadendron giganteum; assembly: GCA_007115665.2. Classification (NCBI taxonomy): domain Eukaryota; kingdom Viridiplantae; phylum Streptophyta; class Pinopsida; order Cupressales; family Cupressaceae; genus Sequoiadendron; species Sequoiadendron giganteum. Next base: position 479,320,037 of record CM021109.1, read on the forward strand.
CTTAACACAGAGGAACAAAGAGATGTTGCTTTGCAGAAATTCTCTAAACATCAAGTTTTCATCAAACACTGGTTTGACAAAAGGGCTAGGGTAAAATCCTTTAGGATATCATATCTTGTATTACTTTGGGATAAAGCCAGAGAGAAGAAGGGAGATCACAAATTTTTTGATAGAATCTGGTTAGGTCTGTATCAAGTGGCTGAGATACTAGGTGAGAATGCTTTTCATTTAAGTACCTTAATGGGAAATCCTATTCCATTACTAGTTAATGGTCAGTTTCTCAATCACTATTTTGGTTCATGAAAGGTTTGATGTTTTACAAGAATGTAGTGTATTGTATCATATGTAATTAAGTGTTTTTTGTTTTTGTTTTCCTTTTTGTTTGTTTGTTTTGTTTTTATTTTCTTTTCTTTTTTTTTAATTTTCTTTGTTTTGTTTGTTCTTTTGTTTGTTTATTTGTTTTTTTTTGTCTTGTTTCATTGAGGATCTTCATTTTTTGTGCATCTCAAGACAGGGGGTTGTTATTCAAAGTATGCTATAGGCACTAGGAGAGAAATTGTTTTAGGTATTTTCATTAGCATCTTTAAAAAGGGATTTCATTCTAAAACTTATGTTTTATGACCATTCTAATCTTGGTTTGAAAGTTATTAGGGGTAGAAGATATACTGTGAATATCTCATGAATTGTGATAAAAAAAATTGTCACCAAATTATATAACATTTGCCTAATTAAATACCTATCTTTTTTAGGGTGGCTTTACCTTTTTTGATTCAAGTGAAAAATTTGATTCCAAGACTATTATGAAATCCATTGTAGTTCTCAAACCACATTTCAGATCAATTGTATCTGAGTATTGAGGAAGGTGCATAAAATATTTCTACACATAAAGCTTAAGTAAAAAAAAAAAGAAGAAAAGAGAAAGAAAGAAAAGACAAGCTCAATTTCAAATGGGTGAGTCAAGTATCTCTATCAGGGATATGGATGCATGTCTAGCAGTAGAGAAATTATTTGAGAGAACTAGAGGTATCTCCATCAGGGCTATCGGCACTTGCCTAGCAACAGAGAAATACCCAAGATTTCATTGCACGATAGCTAAAGGATTCAACCTATGTTTCTTGAATCTTAGGAATATTTATTCACGAGTAGAGAAAGCATCTATAAAGAATGATGGAAAATACTCACACACACTCAGATTCATAAATATTCATGAGAATGTACATCTGAGATTCCATCTCAATCTTATCCTATATATATATATCTGATCTTATTCAAGTTAGCATGCTTCCTAAGCCAAGTAGTTTTAGGGTGACTGAATTTTTTTTGGGTGTCTTGAAAATGGGTAAACCATTTTTCCAGCCAATTCGCCATTTGGTATGCCTTGCACAAACACCCCATCTTTTGTTTTGGTCAAAATGGGTCCCCCTTTAATTTTTGTCCTTGGTTGTTTTCCAAAAAAAATTTGGAGTCTTTATTTTCGAACACTTTGTTTTTCTTTGGTTTGTTCTATCCGAACCGAAACTGGAAGTAAAATAGGGTTTTGAAACTTGTTCCAAAAATAAATTCTAATCCTCATCTCGATGGTGTTTTTTTTGTCTTTTGTTTTATCTTTTTCAGAACCGAAGCTGAAGTGGAAGTTAAGCATAAAGTTATTCAAGGTTCTGAAATAAATTTTCATTCCGCCTCTGCTTCCATCATTTGGTCTATTCGTTTTGACTTAAGTTTTTGTGTTGGGTTTTCTCATTTTGGTCTTTGTGTTTTTATTTTGCCTTTTGTTTCGCTTTCTTCTTTGTTGGCGGAATCGGAGCTGAAATGGGAATCGGATTTAAAAGTTGGATAAAGTTTCTGAATCATTTCCCACTCCGATTTCACTCCCACCATTTTGTTGTTTGAATTTACTAAAGTCATATGACAGTTATGTGCTAGTTCTCTCTATAGTTCCAACTCTGATCTACCGCATTTATGGCATTGGTTACAGGTGTCATGCATGCATGAAGCTACAGTATTAACCTTAATTAAGGATTAACTGGAAGTTATTATCATTGTTTGAAAGATCAAGAGTGAGATAGAGTTGCAGTGGAGCGTTTGGATGTGTGATTTGATTGAAAGGGATATAATCACATATGGGATCACATTAGAGGGTAACCTATTTATTTGTGTTTCAGGTAGGTTTTATATTCTTCTCTTTAATTTTCTTTCGCTTGTCATTTTTGGTTTGGTTGTTGGTTTCTTGAGATTTTGTGACTCTCGGTTCTCTTATGAGTTCATGTTCTTTGTTTTTATTCGCTTTTGTTTATATTTTCTTGTGTTTTAGTTTCTTTTTTGTTTTTTTATCACGATCATTTTTAGGTTTTAATCAGGACCGTATCGTGATGCCCTAGTTTTTAAATGGTATGAGTTATTTACTTTTTTTAAACTGGTAGGGTTTAATTAATATGGTTGTACTTAGGAATCTTGTTGTGCATTGATCTGATTAGTTTGAATGGGGTTAAATTCGTTCCCTAATTGTTTGAATTCAAGGTTTTGGTGCATTTTTGTTTTAAATATGATGCCCTAATTATTAGGGTTTCCTCTTGGTCATATGAGGATGGTCTTGTATAGGTTATTTTTAAAAGCCCCTTTCATTTTGATACTACCTAGTCCTTAGTTCATTATGTTATTTATCATCCTGTTGAAATCACTTATGATGTCACAAATTTTTTTTACCAGAATCGGAACCGGAATCAATTTTGATCATGAACCATTTTTTTTAATAAGTATCGATTATATTTCCATCCCGTCTCCAACTCCGCTTGCTGTAAGAAATGGGTTTTCAAAATGTTGATAATTAAGATGGAGCCGGAACCAGAATCAAATCTGAAATTGAAAATTCTTCACGGAACCAAATCGGTTCTCATTCTGATTTCGATTCCGGTTACCATTCCAACTCTGAATTCGGTCCTGCCTACTTATTATTACTACCTCAGTACCTATTTCGGTCTCGATCCCGATAGTGCTTTTAAGAAAGATTATATAGAATGCTATTTGCCTGGTTCCGCCTCTGGTATATATGAAAGTGTAGACATGGAAAATATACATGCACCTGATTCTGATCCTGCTAACATCATTTCGTCTTGAATCATACTCTCAGCTTATCAACACCTTTCATCCCTTAATTAAATAAATCAGTATTTATTTAATTAGGTCTTTCTCCTCTAGTGATTAAATTAATCAATTTAATTTAATTAATCATCCTTCTTTGTTCATTTAAATAATTCATTTTATTTAAATTAAATCTCTAAAGTCCTATTAAATTAAATAAATTAAAACTTTATTTGATTTAATCTAACATATCCCTTCTTGATTAAATAAATCAAATCATTTATTTAATAAATCATTTCCTCTCAATTCTTGACTTAAATCAATTCATAAATCTAAGTCTAAATTGTCACATCACCTAATTCTTCATTAAATTAATCAAAACATTGATTAAGTTAATCCTTCTCACTAAAATCCTCTAGAGAATGCAAGTGGCACAATAAATCAATTACTTTGATTTATTAATTCTTCTATTTTCTCTCACAAAGCATCAAAAAGGAATATTCCCTTATTTGAATTCAAAAAGGCCAAGTGGGCTTGGTCCTTCCAACAAGGCATTCAATGTCTCTTACAAGTTCTTGGCCTTGAGCCAAGTGACATTAACTCCATTTCTCTTTCCCTCTCACATGTCACATTGAAAATTAAAATTTGAATCCAATGGCATTTATCATGCACATTGACCAAAATGTGCTCATTCCTCTACCAATCACATGTGGACAAGTGGCCTCTTCTCATTGGTTGGTCTTTTATCCAACATTCATCCAAATCTCTCATTCTTCCAACTTAGGAATATATAAATGAGAGACTCTTCCTCTCATTCAAACATCCACAATTTGAGTAAACTTACTATACTCAAATCCATCTCATCCACAATTCACATGCAAATTTACTCTCTTCAATTGAGAATTAATTTTGCTCATTGCATCTAAGCATACCTCACATTTTCACATTTTGTACCAAGGTTATGCTCAAATCTCTTTGGAGATTTGACCATTTCTTCATCAATCTACATTGCAACCATAGGAATTGGGAAAGGGCCAATTGCAACACCTCATTGGTACCAATTCCCCCAGAAGATCATCAATCTATTGACTTAATTAGGATTTAGTTTAATTTCTTTTTTTATGTTCTTCATTTTCCTAATTTTAGTTTGAATAGGTGGATTTCATGGGGAATCCTTCACTCTTTGCATGCATTTTGATCTAACACTAACAATGTTTTTCGTCTTTGTGCATTTGCAGGTTTAGGGTTTCACAGAAAGGGTAGGATTTTTTAGCATGTTTTTGTTATACTTTTTATGGATCTAATTAGAGGTTTTATCACAGGAAATTAAAGGATTTCAAGAGTATCAAGAGAGGCTTCCCAAAGGAGTCATCCTGCAAAAACTTTGAGGGCAGCACCTAAGCCTAAGAAAATTAAACTAGAACAATTGCCTTATACCTTGAGGTATAAACATAGGGGTCCTAATATCACTATTAGTAGGGTGGAATCTGATTGGGCCGATATAACTAACACCAATCTAGGCCCATTCAATTATGAGGAGTTTTACTCATAAACATTTGTCGAAGAGGTGCCGGGATTGAACTCAAAGAATTTTTGAGTCTAGCCTGGCTCATATTGTTCTATTTCCTCTATCCATCCAATGCCCGAAATTGATAATGACAATAGTTGGGGCTTACAATCCTTCCACTAGACAATGTGTAGATTCCCAGGATATTATGATCATAGATTTAACTCCTCAAATGTTTCAACTTATGTTCAGTGTCCCTGATCCAAAGAATCTTTCACAACTGAATGAGGCAAAGGCTTTGGAGATATATAGCAAGCACAAGGAGACCAATAAGGCTCACTTGAACAAGAAGTGGTTAAGAACAAAGAAAATGTCCTTGAAAAAGCTCTCAAATCAGCCAAAGAGGGCAGAGTTCTACAAAGAGGTATCAAATGTTCTAATGATGTTGTCTAGAGTTTTTAGAAAGAGGGATGTGTTTCATTTTAAGGAATTGATGTTTCCATTCATTCAAACAATATTTGATGGCATGCAGCAGTTTGATTGGCCTATGACTATCTCAGATAACATTCATGATCAGTTTACCATAATAAGGGAAACTAAGAGCTTCTTCATGACCTCTTATATTATCTATGCAACTGCTAGAGGAGGCATCTTTCTAGGGTTAAACAGAGTGGGAATATTCAGGGAAGCTGATGGGAAAAACAAAGTATGGAACCATTATGACCAGGTGTCCTTGCAGATTTTTGAGTTGCACTTTAGAAGAGTTAATGATACAATTGGGTGAGTACAACTACCCACATCTTGTGGCAGCTAAGGTGGTTTGTAGTGAATTAATACATTTGAAGTTGGGCCTATATAGTGCTTTGTTGCACTTTGATCCAAAGAAGAAGATGAATGCTTTGCTTTCTTTGGTCTTTGACAAACATTTCAACCTACTAAAGGACTTCTGGAGTGATCTCTAGGATGAATATGACCTCAGGAAAAGAAATTATGAGAGGTTTCTTGTCTCACTTATGATAGAATTTGGGGTCAAAGTTGACATTTCTGATACCTTAATTGATGATGGGGTAGTGTTGGATCCATCATATGAAGCATTGAACATAGGGACTAAGAGTTTGAACCCGATAGATTGGGATGCTGAGGAGACAATTGACATCAAGCAAATAGGGAGACTAGTCTTCGATAGGAGTATCGAATGGGTTGTTCTTAGAGATAAAACTCTTGGGGTTCTAGCTCCTAAGAAAGGGAAAGAATACAAGAGATTCAAAAGAAAAATTCCTCCCAAGGAACCCTTGGAATTATTCCCTCCTGATGTTGAAGAGTTTGAGCTTGAAGTTCTAGCCCAAGATTTGTTGGGAATACATGAGGAGGATTCCCCAATAGAACATATGGCTTCAACATCATTAGTGGGTGAATCATGTGCTCAAGTTCTTCCTATAGAGAAACAAGGTGGAGAGATGGCTAAGGTGACTCTTCATGATATAGCTAAAACACTGAAAGGAAAAGAGGTAGAGATGGAGATCCCTGATGTTGAAACAAATTTTGATGAGACCTTATCAGAAAAGGATGCGCAGGAAGAGATGCTTCCAGAGGAGACAAATGAGCATGTGTTAACTGAGGAGGATCAATGGTCATTTTTGGAGGAAGAAAAGAAAGCTTCAGATGCTAAGAAACATGCAAAATTTGTAGAAAAACAAAAGGAAATAGATGCTAAGGCACAAGTTTATGCATTACTTCAACAAAAAAAATTGGAGGCTAAGCAAAGAGTTGATGAGGTAATAAAGCAAAAGAAGCAAAATGAACATGAGCTCAAGACAAAGGAATAAAATCATAAGTTGGAGATGGTGCAAAAGATCCATGATCTAGAGGAGGAAAAGGATAAACAAAGGAGAGAAAGAGAAGCCCTTGAGGTCAAATTGAAGCTAGTTGAAGAAGCCTACAAGTAAATGAAGGAAACATAACGCGTGCAAAAGGAGAACGATGTTGAGGAGCTGGCCAAGAAGCAACAAAAGGAGAACGAGGTCTCAAATAGACTCAAGGTTTTGGAGGAGGAAATAAAAAAGCTACCTGAGGAGAAGAGGTTGGAAGAAGAAAGATTAGAAAAGGACCAAGAGGATAAGAAAGTGCAGGAGAAAAAGATAAGGAAAAAGGTTAAAGAATTGCAAAGGAGAATGTAGAAGAAGAATAACAAAATGTACAAGAGGTTGACTCTCGACCTAGGGTTAATGTACTACAACCATTATCCTCTATGACTGTTGCTTCTTCTTCTACTATAATGGCCACTATTCCAAGTGCTCCTACCTAGTTGATGCTTGATATTCAGAAGAGACCATTAACGCCCTCAAAGCCTTTTAATTTGGATGACATGATGAAATAAATGGAGAAGGAAAGACCCAAGAATAAGGCTCTAATTCTTCATTCCACAAGGCTAACTGAGTTAGGTGAAATTATTGCAGAATGTAAAATACCACTAGTGGATAGGGATGTGGGAGATATGCAGGTCATTGATTATTAGTTATGTACTGTCAATCTGAGAAGGCCTACAAGGAATCAAAAAATGAATCTGATTGATTTTGTAGCATCATCCACCAAGTAAAGATTGATAAAGGATAAAAAAATAAAGGATGAGCTCAAAGCTCAATTAGATCAGCTACACACCTTTTTTAAGGATGTTTTTGCTCCTAGATCACAACTTTCTATCTTGGAGACACTAGAGTTACTTAGCAAAATAGAGGTGGATGATCGAGTGCAAGTAAATAATAAGGCTTGAATGATGAATGGGTGGATGGACAAGATTAACAAAGAGGTAGGTGAGGTGCTTGTAAATAGTTTTGAGATTCACAAGATGGCATTAGAGTTAATAGAAGAGATGAAGCATCATGCTAAAACATTGGAATATCAAGAAGAAGAGTATATAGGATATGTTTAAAAAATAAAGGACATCAATAAACTACCAAAGTCTACTATCAATAAACTACCAAAGTCTACTATGCTTGAGGATTCCATTCTTGAGGAAGACAATGCAGACTTTCTAGAAAAGGCCTCTAGCATAATCCGGCCTAGATCTGATTTTATATACAGGCATAGGAATGAATTTCAGGATGTGAGTAATGATTCAAATTAACTTGATGAACTAGAAGTTGTTGTAGTTGTTCTAGGTAATGTTGATATGCCTGTTAAAGATGGATTTCCTTTAAGATAGTTAAAGGAGAAATGGGATAATAGATTCAAAGAAGTTAAGGAAAAAGAAGATGATGGAAAGGATCTATTATTGGATAGATTAATGGATGTTTAGGAAGGAGTAAAGGATGCGAGAAAAGACTTAACTAAGTTAAAAGACATGAAGTTTTTTGCCTTCATAGAACTAAAGAGAATTCAATTTGAGGATAGCTGGATTGATGGACTGGATGTGGATATTCTTCAATAGGTCTTCTTTAGTTATGATGAATACATTCTGGAGCAAACTATGCAAGGATGAGTGGCAGTCTTTTGGGTGCATGAATTTTTTTCTTCTTCTCTTTTATTCTCTCTCTTGTAATTAACATTGGAACTAGAAATCATTTGATCTGAGTTTCCAATAAATTTTTAGTTCCTATAATTGTGGATCTCAGTTTTGACTGAGAAGTTTTTTATGCTTTGTACGTATATATATACTTTTGGGGTATCATATTGTAAGGGTCGGTTGATGAGAATAGAATTAGCCACCTAATAGTAGGAGATAGGAATTTTTATAGCTTTGCAAAGACACTTTGTTATTTTTAGTTACAGTTGAATATAAATATGATTTTTTACACAGTATTGTGTTAGAATTGAGTTTATTGGATAAGGTTAATGAATCATAATCTATTTGTATGCCAATGAGTTTGCTAAAGCATACTTTCTAATTATTTGATGAGAATCAATAGAATGAACCATATTTAAAGATTATTTCATTAAATTGTCTATGGATTGAATTGTTGAATGTCTGTTGATCTATGATTTTAGCAATGAATGAGACTTTGTTCTTTTTGAATCTTCTAAGTATTATGATGTGTGATTGTGATGGTTAAACTAAGCACCATAGATGCATGCAATAGTATGGATTTTTCTTTAAATTGCATTATATTATGGTTTTCTTGATCTATTGGAGGAACATTCATTTTTGAAAATATATGTCTCGATATTAGATAATATTTATTCATGTTTCACTAAGATATGCCCTGATTTATCTTTTTCTTTTATTTAAAACCCCCCTTTTTTTTTAACAAATTGATGAATCCATCATTTCTTGCATTCCTTATTTCTCCACTGATGTACTGTGCCAAGAGACCAATCTACCACCAAGGAAGAAAGAACCTCCACTCATTCTCTTCATTTCATCTATGCACCCAACCCAATCTGCATCTATGTAAGCTTGCAATGTGAATTAATCATGTTTAGCATACCATAAACCATAGGTCAAACTCCCTTGCAAATATCTGAAAATTCTTTTTAAAAAATTCAAATGAGATTGTTTTGGAGAAGACTAAAATCTAGCTACCATACGTACAACTTGTACAATATATGGTCTAGAGGTAGTAAGGTACAATAAACTTACAATCATAGATATAAACATGGTTTGATCAACATCATGTGAATCATTATTCTTAGACAACTTGCAGCCAGTGACCATAGGTGTACTAACAAGCTTACAACCATCCATTTGAAACCTCTTCAACATGTTTTTATAATATTTGGTTTGTGATATAAAATTTCCTTTTTCTAATTGTGAAATTTAGAAACCAAGGAAGTAGGACAACTCACCTATCATTGAATTTTCAAATTCTTGTTGCATTTGATCAAAAAAATTCTTACATAAGTTATCATGACTTCCAGCAAAGATGATATTATCTACTTAAACAACAATAATAATCATATGATTACCTTATCCTTTGGTGTAGATATTTTTGTCAACACATCCTTTCCTAGAGACTTGCTGATATAAATAGTTGTCCAATCTAGAGTACCATACTCTAGGTGCTTCCTTTAACCCATATAGTACTTTTCTCAATCTACATACATAATCTCCCTTTTCAAGTGACACAAATCCTTCAAATTGCTCCATGTAGACTTCTTTCTCAAGGTTACCATTCAAGAATACAGACTTAACATCCATTTGATAAAATGTGTAGTTATTATGTGTTGAAAAGGCTAATAACATTCTAATAGTGTCTATTCTTGCAAAAGGAGCAAATGTTTCCTCAAAATCCATACCCTTCATTCATGAGTATCCCTTGCATACTAGTCTATCTTTATTTCTAATCACTTTACCTTCTTCATTCATCCTGGTTCCTGTAGACCCATTTTGTGCCAATAATGATCTTATCAGCTGGCCTTGGAACTAAATCCCATGTTTTTTTCTTTCAATTTGTTGTAGCTCCTCATTCATAGCCTTTATCCAATATTCACTCTTGTTCGCCTCATTTTAACTCCTTGGTTCTATTTCAGTTAGAAGACACAAGTTGAACTGATCATCATTTCCAACGTGTCATCTTCTAGTTTGCACACTAAAATATTTAATTCCTATACTCTAATTTTCAGGGTGGTACTTCTAAACATACTTGTTGGGGGGTTTATTTGTAGTTCTTCCAACTACATCTTCTTCATTTTTTTATTTCTCTTCACCTTAATAATGATGTTGTTCAATCTGATTTTCTGATTTTAGCCTTGATTGTTGCATATCTTCATCTATTCTCACATGTACACACTCAACTACTTTCTTGAGGCATTTGTTTAAACACTTATATGCCTTACTATGAGTTGAGTATCCTAAGAATATCCCATCATCAAATCTTGCATCAAAACTACCAAGCCCATCATCACATTTCTTAATGAAACACTTACTTCCAAAAACTTTGAGGTATTTGAGAGAATTTTTCTTACCATACCATAGCTCATAAGGTGTCCTTTTTCTATGCACTCTTATTTTGGCTCTATTTAATGTGTATACTATTGTATGAGCAACTTATTTTCGATAAAAATTTGGTAGGTCTGACTCATTAAGCATAGTTCTTTCCATTTCTTTCACACTCCTATTCTTCCTCTCAACAACTCCATTTTGTTGAGGTGTTTGAGCAGCAAAATATTTTCTTCTAATCCCATGTTTTTCACAATAGTATTCAAATCAATTTGATGTAAATTCTCCACCAGAATCTAATCTTAAACATTTCAACTTGAAACCACTTTGTTTCTCAACCATTTTTATGAATACCTTGAACCTTTCAAATGCTTGTGATTTGTCTTGTGGTAAATTTACCCAAGTCATCCTTGAGTAGTCATCAGTAGCATAAAGTATTTTCCACCATTTAAAGATCTTGTCCTTGTAGGACCACATAAATCTGTATGTACTAACTCAAGTGGTCTTGTGGTTGATTTCTTTTGTTTTGAAACTCACTTTGGTGGTTTGCATCCATTTTTGACATTCATCACAAATAATGTTTGTTCGTTTAGTTATCTTTGACATATATCTCGCATAACCTTTTGAGATTACTTTCCCGAGATTGTCAAAATTTATGTGTCCTATCCTTCTATGCCATATCCAACTCTCATCCATTTTTCCAAACATACATTGAGTTTCATGACATTATCTCAAGTTGTAGACATTTCCATTTTGTTCTTTTACCTTCAGCATCTAATCTTCCATTGCTCTCTTTTTTGATTTCACATCCTTTGGAATCAAATAAGAATTTATAGTCGTTTTCACACATTTTACTAACATTGAGTAAGTTGTGTTTCATCCCTTCCACATAGTAGACACCCTTTGTGAGTAGCTCTCCATCAATTCTTAGGGTTCCTTTACCTTTTATCTTGACTGAGGATTTATTCTCAAGCTTAACTGAACCACCATTCCAATCTTCTATCTGTAATGTTTTTTGTGCTATCATTCTTGACTGAACTATTTCTCTACTCACCTCTTTATATTCTTGCTTGATTTATTTCTTCTTTTTTGCTACTATTTGTTCATCTTTGTTCTTGGGGGAAACAACTACATTCTTTCCAAGTTTGCCAGATTTTTCTCTAAAAAACTTTGTAGTGTGTTGATAGTTATGAAAATAGTAGAATTCTATATTCTCATTAAAAATATAAAATTTAAAACTTTTACTAGTCTGATATAAACTTCCACAATCTACACTTCTATGTTCTAGATTATTGCAATGGTGACACTCTATATCCAAATCTCTCAAGGGTGCAAAATATTTTTTTCTTATGAAACTTGGAGCTTCTCTTCTCACCATTTTCTAATGAATGAAATTATGACCATAAGAATTAAATCTAAAAAGGTAACCATGGAATTTAGGGGCATACCATTTATTATACCAAGAAACACTTCTAGTTGTTTCAAGTGTAGTAGTAGATCTTCTCATTCTTGGGGCAGCAACATTAACATTTGTTACAATAGTGAAAACAATCTTCTTCTTAAGTTTTTCACCCAGATTGGAGCTCTCACCATGTTCATACCCAACACCACTAAAATATTTTTTCTTTTTTTTTCTTACCAAGTAAATCATTTAGAGAATTAGTGTTGCTCTCATTTTTCATTCTCAACTCTAGATCTTCTTTACAAGTTTCTAAATCTTTTCTTAGAGTTACTACCTCTTGTTCCAACCTTTGACATTCTTTTTTCTTTGCATCAACTTCTGATTTCAAAACTTCACCCATTCTATGCACTTCTTCCAACTGTGTCTTTAGATTGAAAATAATATTTTATAAGTGGTCTTGTTATTTTAATGCATTTTTCTTGAGTTTGGAATGCTCTTTCTTCGACTTGTTTAATTCACTAAGAGCACAAATCAGATCTCCTTCAAGATTAACCTTAGCATCATCTTCATCTTCCTCGTCACTATCAGCTATTTTTGTGTTTTCAGCTTGAGAATTATTTTCAATATTTCAAGTCATATTTTCATTTAAAACTTCTTGAGCAACGAAAAGATTAACCTCTTTTTCCTCTTCACTAGAGTATTCAATTGAATCAATTTCCTTATCTGATATTTCACTTTAAAAAGTGAAAAGACTTCTCGTCTTCTTAAATTTTTTCTTCTGGGCTTCATAGATCTTATTAGGTATGAAATTATTAGTTTCTTCAATGTTGTCTTCCTTCTTCTCATAAGGACACTTAGCAGAAAAAATGTCCAATCTTTCCACAATTAAAACACTTGACGGATAGCTTGTCTTTATTCTTGATCGATCCTTTCTTCAATTTCTTGACAAAGTTTGCTTCAGCATTGTCAAGTTATTCTTGATCAACGTTTGCATCTTATTCTTTTCCTTTCTTCACCAAGTTGAAGGAAAATTCTCTCTTAGAAGGTTCAACACTCACAGTCCTCATTTCATAGGCAGATAATGAACCAAACAATTCATCCATGGAGAAGGTCTTCAAGTCCTTTGCTTCTTCTATGGTATAAACTTTATTGTCATATCCTATTGCTAATGACCTTAGAACCTTCTTAACAACCACATTATCCTCAATTTATTCTCCAATTCCTCTCACAACATTAAAAATCTCATCAAATATTTGCAAGTAATCAGCACTCTTCTCATCTTCCCTCATCTTCAATCCTTCAAAATGAGCTATGAGATTTTGTAGCTTGGCTTCCTTCACACTCTCATCACCTTGATAAATATTTTTAGCTTATCCCCTATTTGTTTTGCAAATTTGCAGTGCAAAACATTGAGAAAATCAATATCAAAAAATCCACTAAGAATAGCATGTTTTGCCTTGGCATTGTACTCATATTCCTTTTTAGCATTAGGGCTAGTTGGAGGAGTTTGGGGGGTAGTATAACCATTTTTGACACTCAACCACACATCACAACCTAAGGAGGACAGGTAGGTTTCCATTATTCTACTCTAGAAGGCATAGTTAGTGCCATAAAACATATGTAATTTCACAGAAGAGGATTTATTCTTATACATTGTGTTCACAAATAAAAATCTACCCAAGCTTGAGAAATATTTCTAACACAAAACCTAATGATCTGATACCAATCGAAGGAACACAAAGGCCACTTAGAGGGGGGATGAATCAGTGGACTACAATTTTCAACTACTAAGCAATATAACAATGAACTCTAAAAGCATAAACCAGAAGCAAGAAAAGGTATTGAGACCAAACACATAAATTACATCCCACAACACAAGATATATGAGGAAAACCCCCAAATAGGAAAAAACCTCCATGAGAATAGTTTTTGCAGGCAACTGCTCCAATCCAAGCTCACAATGATAATGTTTCATGTTACAATTTATGGGAACCAACCCAAAGTAACACCATTTCCTATTTTATGAGTTGCAACTCAAAGGAGCCTCTACCCCTAATCTGGCCACCCACTTAGATGATTACACAAAGAATGATTTCTAGTTACAATTTCAGTATCATGTTAAAAATGAAATTTTGTAACCCAAATAGATTTTTGCACTTATGTTAGCTTGTTATCCAAAAAAAAATTCTAGTCTGCAATCATTCACAACCTCTGCAAATACTCTTGATTGCCTCCTTTATATTCAGTCTTCAACCTCATTACATACTCTGTGATATTCTCTGCAACAATACAATAACCTTACACAAAAACTTATCACATGCCTTCTCACACTCTTGCAAAAATAAATCATTCAACACTCGGGAAAATATATACTCTATTTTCATAGAGTTATCTTCTCTTCTCCACACTTGTACTTCTATTTAACACTCTTTGCTCTGATTACAACATTATTTTCACATTTGTCTAAAGGAATAACAATCTTTGATATATATTACTACTATACAAAAAGGAAAAAAAATTTAGCCCTAATCATTAAACAAAATATTGCCGCAACTTCCTATCAGTAACAATCTAATTTTTTTATAGAAATCTATCTGCTGATTTTTTATATTCTCTTGTAGGAACTATTTGCAGAATCATTAATAAACCTACATATTGTTCTCCTTCTATTATTCCACCTACAAATATTTAATTCTCTTCTTGAGAAACTAAAATATATGATGTGTCTACTTCTTTTTAAATTGGCTGCTATTAATTTAAAATGCTTCATCCTTATTTTTTTAAAAACAAAATCAAATCCCTTTTGGACCGAAGGTTTTTTTTTCCGAGATAAATATGATATCAAATCAGTAATAAATAGGAAAATAATCTATGGCATCACCATCTTCTTTTAGAACCTCTACAAGAGGTATGAAATCTAGATAAAAAGATTAGAAACTCTTTTCATTCAATCACTACTACAAAAGCTTTGCCGCCAAGCAAGGAATAAAATTAGATTTTGTTCGAATCATTCTAATGAAGCTCAAAAAAAGGAAAGATTATTTTTACAAAAAAAAAATCCGATATAACTGCCTTGCCATAGTGAGGTGTCGAATTAGGGTTTAAACTATCCTACCTTGTGTTTGAACAAAAGCTTTGACTCAAGGTTAAGTTGGCTACATATTATCCTATAGCTATCATAGTTTATGAGCACTGACAAAAGTAAATCTGATCTTCTGCAGTGACACACAAGAAAAAATTGACACATGCATAAACACTAGTAGATAAAAAAATGATTTAGTCAGCCAAACCAACACATAAGCTACAATTCATCAGTCTTCCAATCTCCTTTAGCCATGCCATCTTTGATTTATTGTTCCAAGTTGTAAATTTGGTGTTCTGAATATTAAAATATTAACCAAATGTTAAGGTTGGTTTGAATCTATTAAGGTCAATGGCTGTGAAGCTCTTGTTGCTCTATAGTCATCTTCCTGTCGCATGAACTATACACCCCTGTTTCTACAAACCTATATGTTTCTATAGAAATGCATGTTCTTGTAGATGTATACAAACCTTTGTATACTATGAGTTGACATCAATGGAAATATAATTCCAATCAAAAAATCTCAATGCCAATATGTTGTTGTATCTGGATAGAAAAATTCCAAAAATTTGTAAGGAAACCATTTAAACATGGTCCATTTCATTCCTCAGATTATCAATTTATGGGTATGAGAATAATTTTGTAATGCAAGTGATTTATGTTCCTAAGTGTCTCCATAGTAGTATGCATATCTTTTGAAGGGGATTCAGTTACTTCTAGTGATTTTCTTTTGCCACATTTTTTGGCATGAGTGTAACTACGGATGAGATATATGTAGAAATATTCTGAAACTATTACAAGTATTGTAATCTTCCAAAATACACACGAATATATGAATATTTTTTTCACATAAATAATTATGCTTGGTCATTATGGCTTCATAATATTTAGTGTATAATAAATATATCTTACCACTCCTCTTTTCTCCACTTTTTATTTTATTTTAATGAACTATAACTTTGTTTCCCAAGGAATAAGCATCGGTTTGGAACCATTTAATAAATCTAACACCCAAAAAAAATCATTAAATTATAATTAGTCCTTCATGTGCATACATGACAATAAATACAACTAGGGAATCATTTTGAAGTGAAAAATTAGTAGATATATTCTATGTGAACCATTCTTTCACATTCACATCAACTATGTAGGGGTTATATGTAACAAGTCTATCTTGACCTAGTGGCAATATTTTGGGTTAAGATTGTAAATGGGTTTGGTTGTAGTTATTTTTTGATGTCCACTTTGTTAGATTTAGAAACCTAAAAAGGTATACCCCTAGTAATACCCTCCTAGGTCAAATTAGATCCCAAATCATAAGAGAGATAAACCACTTTTATAGAGTTAACATTTACACCTTTGTAATTAGTTCAAAAGCCCATCTTACACACATGATGACAACCATAGCCTTGTGAGTAGAATTTTATTATAGGAAATGGAGTTGTGATTTTGGGAGCCAACAAAATGGAAATATTATTGAGGGAAAAAGTTATAAGTTTATTATGAGAACCTTAACAATTTGAATAGTTATTTTGTTCAAACTTTGTTGTGTGTGGAAGTTGATATCCCATCAACTTAGACCAATGGAATAGTTCAATTTCTTGGGATAAAATTATAGGTATATCTTGAGAATATTTGTAAATTGTATTTGTAATTTTGTATTTTGGTTGGGTAAGTTTGGCATACCATAGAATCATGGCAATATAATAATGATGTTTATAGGGAATAATTATTTGTTACTAAGTTTTTTTCAATTAGAGAAAATTTTAGCACCTCGATAATAAATAAATTTTTATTTTTAATTTTGATGTGTGTTGAATTTGGTAGCATGTTAACTCATGACAAAAAATTTGAACCAAGAATGCCAAGGGTTGTTGGGTTGAGAAGAAATTGAAGAATATACTAGTGGTTGCGACCCAAAATTAGAGTTTTTCTTGGAGGTTCATGTTAATCGATAATTTTCTCACTTTTGTGAGGTGTTTACTCAACTATCAAAGAATACTAAATTTATATTGATGGTCATGTTTCATGAAAAAAAAAAGTGACCACAATTGATGATAAGGCACCCCATTTTCTTCCAATAATAAGTATGTTTTCTTTGCTAATAAATAGAAAAAACATTTCTCCACTCTTTTCTGCCTTACATAATTAATTGTAACAAGACATGGATAGATGGAATTGATGCATTTACCCTAGGGCTAATTCAAAAAATGTAACATATAATTCAAACCCTAGACACTATGATAGTGAAAATTTGCAATAATATTATGAGGATAAGAACCCATGTTCATATAGCCTTGTACTATAGAAAAATGTATCCCTTTACATTTTCACATTTGTTTGGGCCCTCCTAATCAAAATGGACTTAATAATGCCTTAATTTAGTGTTGAAAAATGTATCCCTTTACATTTTCACACTTGTTTGGGCCCTCTTTATTAAATTGGACTTAATTAGGCCTTAATAAACCATTTTATTCATTTACAAGCCTAATAAATTACATTTTTTGAAGGGGAAACCCGAAAATAATTTATACCAATACATATGTAAGTGTGAATAAGGTGTAAAGGAACTAAACACTTCTTATGAAACATTGTATTAAAGATCAAGCTAATAATATACTGAAAGTGTCTCATTGTCTCCTATCTTCGAAGATTTATTAAGCTATTATTGTGCTCTCATATTTAAATAACACTATAACTGTTAAAATGACAATCTAAAGAACGAAATGATGTTGATGCAATGATATGAAGCTATATGATAATACTAAAGTGATAAAAGAAACTAAGATATTATGGATTGACATGAAAATTCATAAATGAAGCGATAAGAGACAACCACGATATGAAAACTTGAATGTTGGATGCTTGGATGCTTGATGCTTGAATTCCTGTAGAGTAAGAGTGCATAGGTTAAATAATATGGATCTGGATGCTTTTCTTGGTTGAATGAGGCTTTATAAATAGATTTACTGGTTGTAGAAATGCACAGGGATGGCCAAGAGAGGCTTGGATTCAATCTCGAGGATTGAATGGTGATATATGGAGGAGATTGAGAATATTTTGGAGATTGTCTCTACCCATGAAAACACTAGGCAAGAGAAGAGGAAAGATTGGTGGAGGAGGATTTATAGATAAATTTGCAATTTGTCTCCAATTCTTCTCGTGAAGTTTCAATCAATTAATTTTGACATGATTTTGACATAATTAGACATAGGATATCTAATTTGATTTTGAGGAAATATAGAGGAATATTCTTTATGCCCTTATTTAAATATTTTTTATTTATTTAAATTAGCCAAAGAGGGATAAATAATTTAATAAAACAAAATACATATTAAATTAAAATGGTAGAATATGGAATTTAATCAATAAAGTGTTTAATCTTTATTAAATTAATTTAAGATTGATGTGATAGAATAAAATAGGGAAATGATAATTAAATCAAACAAAGTATTTAATTTTATTTATTTAATTAAGATGAGATAATAGAAGAATTTAGAAGAATTTAGAAGAATTTAAATGAGAATGTGAATGTGAACTATATAAATAAATATTTCTATTTATCCAAACAGTAGAGGAATTTAGGATAATTAGTCAAATAATTCGTATTTAATTAATCAGATTCTCTAGACCAATTTTAGTTGTATACAAATAACACTTTACCTTGATAAATGTGTGTTCTAGGAATAGGGACCTGCGACCCCTTCACCCATGGGAGAATGAGTCCCTCCTAGACCTTTGGACGTAAATTTAAATTATGTTTTTATAAATATTTTAACATCTCCAAATTTACATTTCAATGTCATCTTGTGTATTTAAATTTTAGGAAATTAAGGATACATACCTATAAATACAAGTTTATTTCACTAAGTTTCACCTAGCCTTTTCATGAGAAGCAATCTAGAGATTTCAAGACAAATTTCACAAGAGAAAATTTGATGATCAAGAGCATTCAAGAGTAGATATATCAGATATTTAAGGAAACATTTAAGATCCATCCATCATGTCAAAGTCTTCTTGCATCATGCATTTTTTTGGAGCTAACATTGTGATGTAGATTTCAAGATCAAATTCAAGTATTCAAAGTATTATTTCAAGTATCAAGATCCACATTCATTGAAGACATTTAACAAAATTTGTAGACCTTCCAATATATATATTATCAAGGTGCATTCAAGGGTTTCTGGAGTGGTAACATAGCATTTCTCATTCTTCATTCCCTCTTTCATGCATTATTTCAATTCAAGGTTTAATTACCAAAATCGGGTTCGACCAAGGAAACCTCCCATTCACCAAAAAAAAAAAAAAAATCCCTCTTGAGTGTGGGATATGTGCAATATCATCATGGAAAAAATAGGCCCTTAAGTGTTGATGAAAATTAAGAAAATCAGAGTTAGGCAACTTGATGTAAAAATTTAAATAAGTTATCTATATTATTTCAAAAATATGTAAGAATAGAATTTGTAGAAAATTGAATGTAGTTTCTAAACTACTAGGTTTATTTAAGAGAAACAACTATTTGGTGAAAATTTGAAATTTCAATGCAGTAGTGCTTAAATTTCAAGGAAAAAATTAGTAGGTGTTTGTATGACCACCCTAACCACAATAAAATGATGATATTTTTTTATAAGATTTTAGATATAAGTAGAGGACTCATGTCTCGATGTGATGCATATTGTTTTGTAATTTTTTTCCAAGTAAATAATTAATTATGATTTTTTTATTACAACTAATTAAAAAAATATTAAAACTCGTATGTTTGACCACCTTAACCTGGTCAAAAATTCATGAAATTCATTTTTTGTAATCATATAGTATGTGAAGCATATACGCATGTTTCAGATTCAAAAAAGGTGATACCGTTTGAAAGCAATAGATGTTTTTCAATTAGCCTATCAATTAAGATTTTAGTCGTAATTCAAATAGAAAATGAATAATAAATATTTATTAAATTCAAAGTAAAGCATAATTTTTATTGGTCAAAATTTGAGAATATCCTTTAAAAACCCTTTTCGTTTCATCAATTTTCGGTAAAACAAAAATTGTTAGCCACATGGGCCATCATATCACTTACATATCGCCACTTTTTGGCCCATCATGATCCTGCACATACCCTATGTGTTGCGAATCTAGGTTGAAGAAGGATTGAAGACCTTTTGAAGTACAAGATTGGAAAAGTTGTCAAAGTTGTCAAATCACATAATCTAACCTATAGATATTATTTTTGACTTTTTGAAATTGTAACTTGGACAATTAGAACCTACATGTTATTATCAGAGGCTCCTTAAAGTTGCAGAAAAACCCTGACAAAAGACCCATTTTCCCATGGGTGAATGAATCTTATTCAGCCTTTGAAAACTAAATATTGGTGACTAGTAAAAGCATTTCCTCCCTTCTCAAATCTGAAGTCTATTTTCTGGTTTTGCTAATATTGAGTTTCATATTGTTGTTTCAAGTTTGAATTGGCATAATTTGATTGATTTTCTATTTTTAGTTTTTTCAACCAAAAGTGTTGTTTGATCTTGACCCTTGTCCTCAAAGCATAATGAAATCTAAATATTCTTGCATTGGTTGATTCACCTATGGGTTTTTAGTCAATTCTTTGTGGGGATCTCATTTCCTAATGAAATAAAAGAAAATAGACCTAACCCCACACATTTACCCATATTTCAATTTTTCCCCTATTTTTCTTTGTTTTAAGCCCAAAAAAATAGAAATTCATATCTACAACTTTAGGCATACATACTTGAAAATAAGTTAAGTATATATGAGCTCAATGAATTCAAAAGGTACTTGAAACCTAGGAAATAGGGTTCCATGTTTTGGGAGATGGAATAAATGGGTTTTACGACCTCCTATTTCACATAGTTTCACTCAAGGAAACCCTTGAAATCTCAATCCAATGATGGAATAAGGAAAATGGATCTGCAAAATGTTGTCCTAGGGTATTATTAAAGACCAAAGAGCGGTTCACCACCAATCTAGGACTTGGAAAGACTAGTAACATGCAAAACCTAATTATATGCAAAGCTCAAATAAATGATCTAGAAATGAATGCAAATTAGAACAATAAACTGAGAAATCAAAGAGGTGCACCTAGAAAACTATAGAAGCTTGAATGGAGATATGAAATTCTGAAAATGTTTATTTTAATGAACACTAGGACTCATACGCTAGGCTGGGTGATTAATTCCCAAATTAGGGTTTTTGGGCAAGAACAAAAATCTGGCAGTGACAAGTTGTCTGGAACTCTTGAAATTTTGAAAAATCACTTTAGTAGGACTTGTATGCCACAAATGGCATATTAGTCCTTCTCAATTTTTTTTAAAGGTCAATATATAAATTTGATTTCCTATCTCTACTCTTCCTTCTCAACTTGATTTCTAGATCTAAAATGCTAAATTTTGCTTTGTAGATGTATTTTAGTGATCTTGTGAATAAGGTGACCACTTTGACAGCTTCAAAACTCTCCAATCTGGATCTTTAATGAATCTTCAACCTAAACCACCTAGATCTGCAATCACACATGAAAGAGAGAGAAAAATGTGGTTTTTTTAGTGGATAGGGGTTTTCCTTCGTCAAACCCCATTTTTGGTAATCAAACCTTGAAATGAAATGAAATAGAAAGGAGGAATGATGAATGAAAAAATATGCAATATTGAAACTCACCAAACCCTTGAATATGATGTTGCAAACATGTATGATATGGCTAAAATGGATGTAGATCTTGACTATTTTTTGAATGATACAGATCTTGACCTGAAGACTTGCTTGAATCATAAAACGCTACATCAAAAATGCTAGCTCAAAAACAAACTTGATGCATGATGACTTTGACATGATGCTTGATACTTGAATAATGCCCCAAAATTCTTGATATTAAACTCTTGAATGCTCTTGTAGGTTCTCTTGATCATAAATATTCTATAATAATGCTTCATCAACTTGTTAGGTGAAAACTGAGTGAAATAACCGTGTATTTATACCTATTTATACCAAATTTCTTGAAATTACAACACTACAAGCCGACATCAAATCCAGGATAATAAAATCCCACCAATAATTTTAATTTAATTTAGGTCTAAGCTAAGCGGGACTCATATGCCAGTTGGGGTGTATGAGTTCCATTAGGCTTAGATTGGGACACATTTTATAAGAAATGATTAATTTAATGTGAAATTCAAATTGGGGACCTGAAACTTAGATGGGACTTGTATGCCCTAGGTGGCGTATAAGTCCCAATTCACTAAATTTGGACCATAGAATCCAAAATCATTAATTTTTTACTGGTCACTTGATATATGTCTGGATTATCCTCAAAAATATGCATTAATTAAGGCTTGTGGATGAAAACTAAGGCCAATTAAAGAACAAGAAAGCCCAATTAATTAATAAAACCCTATATTATTGTGAAAATATAAGAAAAAACTTTACAACACCCTAAATAAGGAAAAATTAAGTTCATTTAGTTCACAAGGGCCTAAACAAGTGTCAAAATGTAAAGGGATACATTTTCTACACTACATTTAGTCCCCACTCTAGTGAGAGGAGGAACTTACTTCAAACACATAGTAAAGTCGACAAACTTGCATCAAGAGGGGTCCTAATGTACTAGTTCTAGTAGGATAGGATGAAAATTATCAAGAGGATTTTGCTCACCCCTAGGATCAAGATCCTATAAAAAACCAACATAGGCACAAAATAACACACATGTAAAATGATATAGAGATAAATAAGAATACACAAGCATACACTACCAAAGAAAAAGAGAAATAAAAAAATTAAAAACAAAAAGGGGTGGATCAAGCTTCAACCATTTATCCCTCATGCTATGGATTAGATCTAATTTTTTTGTCCAAGGATGTTTACAAGTGGAACACGATCTACACTATGCAAACGAAGCACATGATCACAAGGGCTAGTGGAATCTTGGGTCATCCACTAGGTGAGCCCTCAATGAGACACATACACACACGGATAGCATGTGCTCACACAAACAAGCAGGTGGCTATGGGAAAGTCATGCCTAAGTTTGGCTCCCATACGTACAACCATAGAAAATCTATACCTCTTGATAAATTTGATAAAGCGCCACACAACAATGAAATTTGAGCTTAATGAGGCAAGAAAAGCTTCGTATGCTTGAAACTCATGACAAAACAAGATGGCTCCACAAGCAAGGAAAGTGTGTTATGGGAGGCAACCATATAACATATATTATAAATGCAAAATAGTGTGAGGTAAATTCAAAGGGATTTTTCTTAGTTCATATAAGGTATCTTCTTAGGAAACATTGTGCCTAATGTATCCAAGAGAGGACAAGTCAAAGAAATGTCATGCTTTCAGAGGAAATCAAGCCCAATGACACCACCAAGAAAAGGATGCATCGCAAGAATAAATAAAATCATAGAGTGAAACACGAGTGCCAATGTATGCCCCCACTTTAAAGCGGTTTCTAACACCATTGTTGTGAGAAATTTATTTAAACAAGAAGAAGACATGAGAGGTTATTTGGAAATCCTTATGCCAAGTCATATATTCTTGACTAAAACTACACCATGGATAAAGGGTTGTCCCCAAAATATAGCTCATTATGTCACATGCAAGCCAACTTAAGGCATGTCGCTCACATCCCCAACTTTCTCCTATATAAACATGGAAGGAGGTCAGCTAGCCAAAAATCAAAACAAGTGATATATGAGGACAAGGCTACTTAGACCCTTCCCCCACTTAGTGTAGAACAAGGATGAGATGTGAATGAATGATGATATGTCACTCCTTACAAAAAGGAAATGGTTTGAAATGAATGAAAAACATGCAATAGTGAGTATGTTATGATCCTACAACTATTACATGGAAAGGAGCATCACCTATTGTTATTGATGCATATCTAATGAGATATTCCCACATGTAGTATCTATCAATTCATGATGTACCAAAGATAAAGTTGGCTTAAGAGAATATTTTATAAGATTATTCTATTTCATGTCATGTGTAAGGATGGTAGGATCAATCATAGGTTGATGCATGTTTGCAAGGGATAGTTTTTTTATGCATTTCACCTTGAAATTTTGATAGGATTTAAAAAATAATTATTCTTGAGGTTTTATAGGTTCCCTAGGCTTAGGTTCACCAAAATGAAACCTAGGAAATAGGGTTCCACCTTTTGGGATATGGAACAAAAGGGTTTTAGGACTTCCTATTTCACTTAGTTTCACTCAAGGAAACCCTTCAGATCTCAATCTAATGATGGAATAAGGAAAAGAGATATCATAAAGGTTGTCCTAGTGTATGATTAAAGACCAAAGATGGGTTTACCACCAGTATAGGGCTTGAAAATATTTGTTTAATATGAAAAACATAATGAAAAAGCCTAATGATATGCAAAGCTCAAATAAATGACCTAGAAATGAATGCAAATCAAAATAGTAAACTAAGAAATCAGAGAGGTACACCTAGAAAACTGTAAAAGCTGTAATGAAGATGTGAAATGCTGAAATTTTTTATTTTAATGAACATTGGGACTCATATTCTAGTCTAGGTGAATTAGTCCCAGATTAGGGTGTTTGGGCACGAACATGAATCTGACAGTGACAAGTCTAGAACTCCTAAAATCTAGAAAAATCACCGTACTAGGACTCAGATGCCACAAGTAGCATATCAATCCTACTTATCTTTTTCGAAAGGTCAAGATATGAATTTTATCTCATATCTTTTCTCTTCCTTCTCAACTTGATTTTCGAATATGAAATGCTCATTTTTTCTCTATAGATGTCTTTTAGTGATCTTGTGAATAAGGTGACAACTTTGACAACTTGAGAACTTTTCTCCAATCTTGATCTTGAATGAATCTTCAACCTAAACCACTTAGATCTGCAATCACACATGAAAGAGAGGTAGAAATGTGTTTTTTTTATTGGATAGGTGTTTTCCTTGGTCAAACCCTGTTTTGGTAATCAAACCTTCAAATTAAATAAAATAGGAAGGAGGAATGATGAATGAAAAAATATGCAATATTAAAAATCACCAAACCCTTAAATAAGATGATGTAAACATGTATGATATGGCTAGAATGGATGAAGATCTTGACTTGAATACTTGAATCATAAAACCCTACATCACAAATGTTATCTCAAAAAAAACACATGATGCATGATGACTTTGACATGATTCTTGATACTTGAATAATGATCCAAAATTCTTGATAATCAACTCTTGAATACTCTTAAATGCTCCTATAGGTGCTCTTGATCACAAATTTTCTATAAGAATGCTTCATCAACTTGCTAGGTGAACAATGAGTGAAATAACCTTGTATTTATACTTGTTTATGCCAAATTTCACGAAATTGCACTACAAGATGATGTTAGATCTAGGATAATAAAATCCCACAAAGAATTTTAATTTAATTTAGTTCTAAGTTAAGTTGGACTATACGACAGTTGGGGCATATGAGTCCCATTAAGCTAAGCTTGGGACACATTTTTCAAGAAATTCTTAGTTTAATGTGAAATCCAAATTGGGCCCAGGCAAAACTTAGGTCAAAAGATCACTAAATTTGGGCTGTACAATCCAAAATCATTAATTTTTGACTAGTCACTTGATATATGTCGAGATTATCCTCAAAAAAATGCATTAATTAAGGCTTGTGGATGCAAAGTAAGGCCAATTAAAACATAAAGAAGCCCAATTAATTAATAAAACCCTAGATTAGTGTGAAAATTTAAGAAAACACTTTACAACACCCTAAATAAGGCATAATTAATCTCATTTAGTTCACAAGGGCCCAAACAATTGTGAAAATGTAAAGGGATACATTTTTCTACACTACAGTATTGTGATAAAATAATCAAGGGCATACATTCCAAGAGATACCATGTATTTTTATAGAATAACATAGCTCTCCATCCCATATGTATCCATTTGATGCAATATACAAGAAAATTAACCTCTCTTGAGTGATTTATGAGTGACACATAATGTGAGGTTTAGTATATAGGTTTATGCATAGATTTTATGGGAATGACCTTTAAGAGGGGGATGCACATGTTGGAGTGTCCTTAGATTTCATACAAAAATATTATTTTGATGATGAGGACATGTGGATGATTTATTTTTTAGGTCACTATGAGAAAAGCAAAAGAGGTGGTATGATAGTTTCCCTAAAAAATATTTTTCCTTTCAGAACCATATTGTGGTTGCATTTGAAAAAGGGTTTCTTTTGTATTGAGAACTTTCTAATCTTATTGAAGAATTAAAAAATATCCACTAGTAATAAGGATATTATAGCATGTAATTCATTCATATTTTATTTTCTTATGTTTCCAACATGTATGACACATACCAGTGTCTTGATTTCATTGACAGTCTAGGAAGGTATAATAATAAAAAATATTTATTTTCAAGAACAAAGGTTTTTGATGGTGAACACACTATTGTAAAAAACAATTGTATGGAGGTGGCATCAATAAATTCCACAATATTAGGCAATGAATATATTTTTAGGTGTGTATAAAAAGTTGTTGGTGCATTGTATGAAAACAATAAAAATGATAGTGATATTGTACATGCACAAAAATTTTAGTTGGACTAGTCATCTAGGGGTGAATACAATAAAGAAATCAATGATGACATATAGTTGATGAATGATGAGTATGACCCTATTATTTTTTAGTAGTAATATGTAAAATGAGGAAGTCGTGCATGTAGAAGAGTAATAAGGTGAATCGAATCTAGTAGCTGATTATGCAACACATGGACATTTTGGAAATTCAAATGATGAAAAAAATGTTTTCTTGTTCCATCTCTTACCCTTCTCTCCATATGTTTATTTTGTAGTTGTTGCTAATTTTTTACATGATGAAATCATTGGAACAACCATATGCAATGATGGAGTTGTCATCATGGATGATGGTACACCTAAAAAAATTCATTATGAGGATTTTCTACTTGAGAATATGAAATGGGTGATTATATGAATTCATCTTTGAATCTATTTGGCTAGTGTACAACATGTAATCTTCCTCATGCATAGTGCACTTCAATATGATCATATGAAAGTTATTTTGCAAATTTGAATGTGGAAGGATAATTTTTTGAGATGTCTGACTGTATAAAACCAAGTGCGGCAAGAAGTTGCCAAGGTAGGGATAAAAATATGATACAATTTGAAGAGTGCATTTCTTTGCATGATGTGTCCCATCATCTAAAATGTTTTTCTGATGAATATTTTGCAAGCATAAATGAGGAAAATGTATGTTGATTGCTGTACCAAACATGAGAAGAATTGAATATAAATCATTTTTACATGATGAATATGTAGTTCCTTATACTATGGGTGGAAGTGTGTCCATGTTTGGGTGTTTCACTTTGGTCTAACACACAATTTTTGATGGTTTTGAGTAGTAAATGCTTTTATAGGTTGATAATTAGTTAACTACTCATAATTCATATATGTGTAAGCTTTTTTTTAAAGTTTGAGTTGTTAGAGGATGAACTTCCTCTTACAATTAAACAAGATAACAAGGAATATTTTTTTGTTGTTGTGTGAATTCAAGGTATTTTATATTTAGCTTAGATCACCTAAGGAGGTCAGTAGGTATAAAAATGCCATAGTCTCTTTTGGGATTGACCTAAGCTTTCATTTTTTCCAAAAATGTTAAGAAATAAAGGATGCAATGCAAGGTAGTGTGATGACATATGTTCTATATTTTCCATATAATTGTGTGATTGCTGGTGGAGTTTCAATCCAAATTTTTAGAGGCAATCACAAGTTCCTACTTGAATTAAGAAGGTTTAATTTTTTATGTAACTATGTGAAGGTGATATATTTGGGTTTAGGTAAATCAGTTATGTTGTGCAGATTTTGCACACACGCCCCACTGAAAGTGGGGACCCTCATTTGTTTATTTTTGGTGTCTTGGCCCTTCTTTCTTGGGGGGTTTTTGCTTGCTTGAAGATCATGCCTTGATGTTCATCTTGCCAGTTGGAGTGGCACATTTGTGAAATTTATTGAAAATCTTAAGTTTTGAGTGTATTCCGGGCTTTTCACCATTTTTCGGGAAAATCCGCCCTAGTCGGATTTTCTTGGTTTTCTTAGGAGTCCGGAAGTGATTTCCTTTCGACCCAGATTTGGGGTAATCTATTGTGTCTGGATTTCTTCGAAGTTCGTTACCTTGTTGAATTTTTGGGTTTTATGGTTTTGGTTGTCTTGTTGATCACATTAATGGCGATTGCACGACCCTTTTGGGCAATGATATATTGAATTTGGGGAAGTAATTGGTCATTTTGAGTTTTTTTATTTTCTTTTCATTTAAGTTCGAAGTCTTGGAGCCTGTGGCATGTTGCTAGATCATTCATTTTGAAGCTATTTTGACTACTGCATTTAAATTTTGTGTGCATTGCTTGTATCCTAATTGTGTTTGAAAGTTGTTTGTCGACATCACCGGTTTTGGTTCTTTCTACTCTCATGGTATGTAGATACACTCTCTTTATCTATTGGTTCTTACGAATTATTTTTCTTTGTTTTCTTCATGGTTTTTCATTGCTTCATTATTTCTTTGGGTGTGCCCATTATGTCAAAGAATTTAGGGTTTCTGTTATTTTTCCAGTTCACTTGATTGAGTTATTGAATATTTATTTTGGTCTAGTATTTTGTTATCCTTTTCAGTGTTTGCTTGTATTTTTCCTAAATTCCCATCTTTGTTTGTAAGCAAGTCATGCCTAGTTCTCTGTGCTTCCATGGCAGATATTTTTTAGCGTTCTTTACCTAGGGCATAGCCAATCCCTCTTAGATTGATGTGGGGAGAGTTTTAAATTAAAATTTCATCCATTGGAGTCTAGGTTAAGTCATGCTCAAGGTACAAATTCTAGGTTCATGGTCATTTGATTCATTTTGGTAAAGGTGAGAAGAATGTGGGAAAGTTTGAGTTTTTGGTGTCCTCATGGAATTCTTCTTCCCTCGGATTTCCCAAGCTTTTCTTGTTTCCTTTCTTTTGCCTCTTAAAATCATACTTTTGTCTATCTCACAAAAATCCTCTTCCTCCAGATTTTCCCTGTGTCCATGGTTGGGTCATTCTGTCAGATTCCTACTCTGGCGGTAATTTATCATATTCAAGTACACCAAGATGTGGTTGAAGCATAAGATACTGGAATTGGAAAGTGAAGGTGTCTAGTGTACTTATGATCTGATGGGAGATGTGGATTCTCATTCTGCCTTTGAGGAATCAAACGAATAGGATCCTAAAGGTAAGACAAAGGTGGATTCCCCTTTCAAGATTCAGGTTAGAGATGTTCAATCCGAGAAAGGGGAAGAGGTGGGTAAACAAAGGAAACCTATTGTCAAGAAGAGGAGACGTTTCTCGAGGATAGAGGTTGACAAGGACAAAGAAGAAGAGAAAGAGGTAGAAGTTGCTCCTCCATTGAAAGAGAGAAGAAAGCTTGTTAAGTTATCACATAAGCTAGAGGAAGCTCCTAAAACTCAGAAGGAGGTTGGGCCACCTGTGGTAGAAGTAGAGAGTTCAGGGGAAAGAACACAAGTATATATGAGGAGGTAAAGGACTCCTTCCCCAAATGATTCTTTAATGAAGAAGGATATCCTAGTGATTGCTCCCATTGCTGAGCAGGAGGGTATCTCCATTCCTAAGGATACTAATAGTGTACAAGAAAAACCAAGGAAGAATGAAGATCTTAAGGACTTGGGTGATGAGTAATTTTAGGAAGGAGACCTCTATAGTGTGGAGGCAAAAATTGACAAGGTGATTTAGTATCCCTTAGTAGCATATGCAGATTCACCTACAGAGATGTAATTGAACAAATCTCCTCAAAATGAGGAGATACCAACACAATTTATTGTAGAGGAGCAGTTGTAGGACAAGGAGGATCCAATCACAAATATCCCTAGTGTGCCAAGTGTCGAAAAGGATACAATTGATGACCAACATAAGTAAGATAAGCAAGATACAATGCCAACTGAGTCTACTATTCCAGCTTGGCTGGATAAAGAATTGAAGAGTAAAATGGTAGTAGTAGAAGATGCTCCTCCTAATTGGGATGACTTAATGGCTAATGTTAAAAAAGGAAAAATTAAGAAGAAGGCTAGGCTTGTGTCCCAAATTGAGAGGGATAGGTCAGGCAATAGAGTGGCTCACATTGCAACCCCTGCTCTAGATATAGATAGGGATAATGTGACTACCAAGGATTATCATGTGCCGACTATTGACTTAGGGCACGATTCTGTGGAGCAAGATATTGAGGAGTATGAAGGCTCCACTATTGTAATTGTGGGTTGATTGAAGAAGGTTGTACAAACCAAGCATGAGTTGGATAAAGAGAATGAGAAATTGAAGAATTACTTGAAGGAGTTGATGAAACCCTTGCAGTCTATTAGCTCTTCCTCCTCTGTTGCAGTTTTCTTCCCTCGGGAAACAATCGTTGAGCTTGAAAAGATGAAAGGCACCACACTTGCCACAGTTTCTTTGTTGCAAGGTGTTCAAACTAAAGGAGATGGCCCCATCAAAGACATCTTGTTGACTACAGGAGATGCCATGAGGTTAGTGAGCTCATTGAAAAACATGCTAGCTCAAGATGAAGAGGATACTAATCTTCTACTGTGGAAAACCAGAGCAATCATGGAGTTCATTGAAGATAAGTTGGTAAAGAGTGGGATTCTTCCTTTTCCAAGGGTCTATGAACCTTGGGAATAGTTTGAAATCTTGCAGATGAGGTATAAGGCCTTGAAAAATATTCACAAATAGGGAAGGAAGATTGAGGACACTTTGAATGGTATTCATGAAAAGTGTATCTCATTCTTTGAATTCATGATAGGAAGGAAGAAGTTTTCTTTGAAGCATCTCAATTTGGAGAAACTTAGGAAATGGTGGAGAGAAGTTTATTCTCCAAGAAATGAAGGTCTGGTCACTGAACATCAGCTAGATGATGCTGCAACCTACATTGTAGTTATTGAAAAATAATTAACTAATAAGGCTGATTGGGATAGTATAGTAAGGTAGGCAAGAGATGACATTAAGTCTCATGAAAGAAGAGTTAGAGTTTTTCTTGTACCACCTGTTGTTGTGTTGGACATAGTATTGCTCATCGTGCATGGTGAAGAAGATCAAGCTAAAGACAAGGATGGGAAGTATCTATATAGGGTTACATTGAGATTTGTGCTTCCCATTATTCACATGTATTGGGCCAACCCCCTTTTGACACAACGGTTGACTTGGATGAAATTGGTGCAAATTACACATTTCATATTGTGTTTGAATATCTTTTGAGGAAGACCTCTTGTGTGACATGTTTTTATTGTAAATTCTTATTTTTGGGCCAACCTATCTTAGGGATTCTCTATAAAAATGGGAATATTTCCTAATTTTAGATAGATAGATAGATAGATAGATAGATAGATAGGTGATACATGATAGGCATAGAGAAATAAAATAGAGATTTCATATTAGAGTGAATTAGGGTTTATTTTCAAGAAAGTGTTGTATAAGAAAGCTAGAATTGTTGTCATTTTAGATGACTTAATATAAGAAGGATATTGTGATTTGGTATCTATCTTGCAGAGCTTCATCTGGCATGGTTCTCATTATTCTATCTTTAAAATTGTTTATAAATTTGTAGTTAAATCATTTGGTGATGCTAAGGGTTTTATGCTTGGAATGTTTGTAGCAATTTCTAGTCCATACTTTTTGCAGTTAGTTGATTGTTAGTTGCTTTGCAAAGTTAGCATGGACTTAAAATTGTACTTAGTTCAATTATAAGGATCCATTCATTTCAATTACAATAAGATTGTTTGAATGAATGTTTGTGATTTGAAAATATTTTAATACCTTAGAAGATTGCACTATTTCTGTGAAATTGCAGATTTATCTAGGTTAAATAGAAAGTAGTTTATGAGAGATCAGTCAATTTTAAGCATTTCATCTTTTTGGCATTTTCAATCTTGGGGTTAGAAGTAGTCTTAGATCTCTCTTAAACTCTTATATTTTTCTATTTATTTTATTATCTGGGTTAAATTTAGGCTTTCAAGTATCAACATATCATCAGATCTGATAAATTTGAGTCCAATGTTTGCTTGTAGTAAGGTCCCTTTGTGATTACTAGCATTTTCACATTTATCACTGAGTGATTTTGTTGCATTGTCAAGACATGACAATAGAGACCTTGGGGTTATCTCTTTTCCCATAGATATTTATGTTTTAAGAGAGATAGGATATCATATTCTGTCTGAATTGATGTCATGCAGAAAAAACCATCAACAGATTGGCACTAGAAGGAGGGCCTTGAATAAGCAAGCTAGATCATTTCCTAATTACCATCTCTCCTGAGAGGCTTAAAAGAAGAACTAGATCTACTCCAGGAGGAGAATTATTTCAAGAATTATAAGTCCCTACTAGGTGAAGAAGGACTAGAGGAGGGGAAGAATCATCATCCACTCACCCACTTTCATCATCTCCATCATCTTCAGCCTCATTTGATGTTGATGGAATTCCTATTCCATAGCCACAATCATCCATAAATCAACCATTACCACCTTCACCCCCACCAATGGATTTCCTTGCTAATAATCCATCCCCATTCATCTTAAATAATTACAATGTCATGCCCAAGAACCTTGAGCATTTTTTCTGTGAGTTTTATACTCATGACCCCAACAAGACAATCGGAGAGCATATTAGGGTTTTCCAAACCTGCCTGAGGGATAGAGGAATTAAACATGAGGATGTTTCCTATAGGATTTTCCCTTATTCCCCAGGGAAAGAGGCCTTTTATTGGTACAATCACTTACTTGTTGCTTTCATCCATAATTGGACTCAATTAGAAACTGCATTTCTGCAAAAGTTCAAGATTCTCATTAGTGCTAATGAACTGTACCTACAATTTAATAGTGTGAAAAGAGAGATTAATGATCCCATAGGATTATTCAATGATAGGTTCCATTGAGCATATACCAGACTCCAAAAACCTTATGCCGAAAATGAAAACACTGCTCTAGAGGTACACCTTGAAGCCTTAGATAGCCTTATAGGCACCTTCCTTAAACAGAGGGCTAATCCTCCAAATTCTTTGCTCATTGAATATACAAAAGCTATAAAGGTCAGCACGGACTTGAATCAACATTTATTAGGACCTTTTCCTTCCCTCAGACCTATTGCTCAACATGGACAAGTTCAAGCTCTTAACCAGGCTTTGACAAGTCATTCTCCCATATGGAATCCAATACCTTCATTACCCTTGGTTCCTCATCCAGGTCCACCTTTGAATCAAGCTCAACCTATGGCCTCTTATCCTCAGTAGAGAGCTAATCAACCCCTTCATCAGCAAGAGGCTCGTTTTCCCACATATTTGTAGAATTTGTAAGTTTTGAATAAGGTTGTTGGTTTTGGAGGTGTGCCTGGATACCCTTTTGGTAGTGTCAACCTGGCACCACCTAACAGTCTAGATAAAGAGAGACTGGATGAGTTATCTGAACAAGTGAAAATATTGAATACAAAGGTAACCTATTTGAGAAATTAGAATAGCCAGCTTTAGGCCACTAAGAAGAACACACAATCTAACTTTGGCAGGGAGAAATAAGGATTTGAAAGAGGGCAGTACTTTGACATAAATCAAAACTATGACAAAGGACAAAGTCCTAGTCAGAATTTTGATATAAATCAACAAGGTGGACAAGGATTTGACAAAGGGCAACCACCTACGCAGAATAGGTCATGGAATATTGGACCTAATAATGGGGGCATTCCTACTCCAGTAGATCAGCCTTCTAGTCCAGAGAAGCCTCCAAATGGTGTATACCTAGCAGAAGAAGCTTTTTCTGGTTGGTGCAGACTCTATATGACAAGTCAACACTCTTTGTTAGACTATACCAAATTTCAAACTGCAGCTTCTATTTTTTAGTATGAAGTGGACAACTCCAATGGTTAGGAAATTGTGCCTTAAAATCCCTACAATTATCTAGTACTCATACTTAACCATGCCCCATTTCCCAAAGGTGAAGAAAATGAAACAGATGAGGAGTCTGGTGACAAAGAGAATGAGGCAGAGTAGGTGTTGAATGAAGATGAGATTTCCCAAGTTTTTAATAAGGAAAACAAGAATGATAATGGCCCCTTGGATGAGGACAAGGTTAGTGTTGAAGAAGTTCAAATGTTTCAACAACCAGTGAAGAAATATGATTTAAGAAATAGACCTAATAGGGGTCCATAGGCTAGAGGTCCTTTCACTACTTCTATCCCTCCTAACAATTTTAATACTCCACTAGATCCACAAGCTAGTAATAATCTTCCTTATCCTTATGTACAAACACAATACTTATCAAAGGGAAACAATGCTGAAGTGTCCAAAGATAGGTAGGCCTGTGATTCCAAGGAAGCCCATGATGACCTAAATGTGGAGAAATTGGGTGAAAATGTGATTGAGGAATTAAAGAAAGTAAAGTTAAGCATTTATGCTTTTGAGTTATTAAGAGTTCCTGCTATTAGGAATGCATTTTTTGGGTCATTTAGTTCGAATATAGCACCACAAAGGGTGACTTCCAATGAGCATGTTACTAGGTCTCCTAATTCCTAGACACCTAGAAGTCAGGTCACACCTATAGACAAAGAGAGAGATAAAGATAAAGTTCAAGTTGCACAAGATGACACTCATTTGAGTTTATTTCAAGGCAAAACCAAAACCCCTCCTTTCCTAATATCTATTTGTATCTTGGGAAAGAATTTGCATAATAGTCTTCTAGACTCAGGAGCCTCTACAAATGCCATGCCATTTGTTGTTTGCAAGGAATTAGGTATTAATCCTATAGCCTCTCAAAATAAGGTTACTCAATTGGTCAAAACGGAGGTAAGTGTAGTTGGAGAATTGAACATGATTCCTACACAACTTGCATTGGATCCTAGGGTGCAGCAAGTGATCAATATCCAGGTTGATGACATTCTTGATACTTATGGTTTAATCTTAGGAAAATATTTCACTAAGGATTTGAATGGGTATACATCTATAGATCATTCTCACATGTGGTTACCATGGAAAGGAGTTCCAAATCAGATCTGAAATGAGAGATAACCCCAAATGAAGTATGTAATCACTGAATATCAGAACATTTCGAATGAGGTGTTGGTGTCTGAGGTTAGCATGGGAAACAATGTGTTGGCTGCTTTAGTTACAGAAGATGAAGAGTTTTTCATGTTGCAAAGCCCCTTGGATGAATCCAAATCAGAAGACAGTGGTTCTGGAACACAGATTTAATAGGTAGATGAAACAAGTGATCAAGAGGACAGGAAGCTTAGTTTGTTGGATAATTTTAAATAATTTATCTAGAAGTGTATGGAAGATCAAATATAGTTGAAAGGAAGTATGAACTTTAAGGAACTATTACTTCCCAGTTGGTGTAGAATCCATGATGTGCCTCATTCTGAGCTGAAATATGACTTGTGGCAGACTGTTGTCCAATAGATACAAAAATGAATTAATCCAATTTCAACCGTTGGACTTAATGGGAAATAAGATTTGAATAATGATATGGGTAAGATCCCAATGCGTTCTAAGAATACCCCCATCCTCAGCAAAGAGAAAGATAAATTGAAACCATGGGAACCTAATGGTTGTTGGACATTGAGATTCAATGGATCTAAATCTAAGTAGGGTGCTGGAGCAGGATTTGAGATAATTAGTCCTAAAGGTAAGAATTATTTTTCTGCTCATAGACTCCAATTCTAGTGCATTAATAATGTTGTTGAGTATGAAGCTTTGATCCATGGCTTGTTAATGGCATCGATAAAGAAGGTTAAGATATTACAAGTTTTCGAGGACTCTAAATTAGTAATCAAACAAGAAAGGAAATAGAATTCATGTCATGATAAAAGAATCACCAATTATACGTATAGAATGTGGGATCTCATTGAGGGATTTGATTCTTTAAATATCTAATTGATCCCTTGAAAAAAGAATTAGGTTGTTGAATCTCTAGCACAAGCTGCTAGCACCTTGCAGCCTTTATCACTTTCAAGATTGAAGAAATTTAAAGTCGAGCTCAATCCAGTGCCTTCAGTACCTAACAACATTACTAATTTCTAGGTATTTGAAGATGATAAGCATATTTTGGACTTTATTACAAGTTGTGATGTGTTTTCTCCCCAAGTTATTGATGAGATAGAGCCTGAAGAAGTAGAACTTGACTTTGGAGGAATCATTCATTTGAAGACCAATACTATTCCAAGAGGTATGGTGCATCTTGAATGAATTTTTGATTTCGATAAGATAAAAGATTAGGAACAACAAGCTAAAAGGGAATCTCTTAGTAGCAAGTGTAAAAAATATGATATAGGGACGCCTGGTGACACGAATAATGTTTTTATTGGAAAGGTATGTACTCTAGAAGAAAGAAAAGAAATTATTGATGCATTATATACATATCATGATGTAATAGCTTGGAGTTATGAAGATTTGAAAAAATATGATACCTCAATCATTACACACACCATCCCTTTGAAGTCAGATGTCAAACCATTTAGGTAGAGATGGAGGCCAATCAATGCTCTGTTAGAACCCATTAATCAAAAGGAGGTGCAAAAATTGCTTTCAACACACATTATATTTCCAATAAGACACTCTACTTTCGTTGCGAATTTGGTTCCAGTAAGGAAAAATAATGGAGAAATTAGACTATGTGTGGAGTTTAGGAATCTAAATAGAGCATCGAAAAAAGGATAATTATCCAATTCCTTCGAAGGATGAGGTGCTTCAGTCAGGAATGGATCTCAAATGATGTCCTTTGTAGATGGGTATTCTAGATACAACCAAGTTATGGTACAGTATGAGGATAGGCATAAGACTGCCTTCACTACAAAATGGGGAATTTTTGCTTACAGACGGATACCATTTGGGTTGATCAATGCTGGAGCCACATTCTAGAGAGCTATGGACATTGATTTTATGGACATAATTTGTAAGTGAATCATTATTTATATGGAAGATTTGACAGTTTTTTCCAAAAAACAAGGCGATCACATAACTGATTTATGCAAATTATTCCAAAGATGCAGAGAGTTTGGTATTTCCCTTAATCCAAGTAAGTGTATTTTTTGATTCATAGAAGGAAATTTGTTGGGACATATTATCTCAGAATAGGGTATTGCTATTGATCCTATGTGAATATAGGCTATGTTGAAGATTCAGCCTCCTCCAAGTAAGAAAGAGATGAAGTCATTCTTTGGTAAGATTAACTTTGTTAGACATATTATCACTAGATTTGTAGAGATATTCAAGCCATTGAATTCTATGTTGAAACAAGAAGAAAAAAGAGAATGGAATGCAAAAGCAAAGGAAGAATTTATAGAAATTAAGAAAGCTATTGTTGAGGCTCCAGTATTGGTGAGTCCAGATTACGCTAAACCTTTTTACATATATTCATTCACTTCTGATCACTCTTATGCTGCAATGATGACTCAAAAGTTTGATCAAGGCAATGAGAACCCTATAGCCTTCATGATTACTCCTTTAAAATATGTAGAATTAAGGTATCATAATGTAGAAAATAGGCCTATGCTTTGGTCATAGTAGTGAAAAAATTCAGGCACTATATTCTGAGGAATAAAGTTTTTTCCATAGTACTTGATCCTCTATTAAAGTCATTATTAATGCAGAATGATTTAGGTGAATGAAGAGCCAAATGGGTGACCATGTTGCAAGAATATGATATGGCAATCCAGCCCATGAAATTAGTGAGAGGACAAGGAATTACAAAGAAAATGGCTGAGACAGATCCTGATCTCACAGCTCAACACAATCATCTTCAAAAAGTGTCTCTAGGAGATTGGTATGATGAAATCATTTTCTATTTGCTGAATCAACACTGTCCTAATTACCTTAATACAATTCAAAGGCAGGCTTTGCATCCGAAGAGTGGAATTTTCATGATGAATGGAGCTATCTTATATAAGAAAAATCATGAGGGCATATACTTAAGATGTTTGGGGAAAGAAGAAGCTGCCAGAGTGATGATTGAATTTCATGAAAAATATGGCAAAGGCCATGGTTTTGCATCATCCACTACAAACCAGATCTTGAGGGTAGGCTATTACTGGCCTACTTTGTTCAAGGATGCACAACAACATGTGATGAATTTCCACATATGTCAAAATATAGCAAGTAAGGAAAAACATGCAACCCTGACACTTCAGCTCGTCATAGAGGTAAAACTGTTTTCTTAGTTGGGTATGGACTTCATAGCTCCAATTAATCCCCCATCTTCTACGGGCCACAGGTATATTCTTACCATAACTGATTATTTTACTAGATGGATTGAATCCCTTGGTTGTAAACAATGTACTTCGGATGTGGTGATCAATTTTTTTGAATCGAGAATTATTAATTGTTTTGGTTGTCTACTATCTTTGGTTTGTGATAATGGTCTTGCATTTGTGTCATTGAAATTTTCTAATTGGGTGTTTGATCATGGGATTTCCATTAAATTTTCATCCAATTATTACCTCGGGGTAATGGCCTAGCTGAGTCTTCCAATAAGAACCTACTAACAGTTATCTACAAGTTGTTAGAACAAAATCCTAAGGATTGGCTCACACAACTTTGATTTTCTCTCTAGGCTGACTGTACTAGATAGAGGGCATCCATAGGAACCTCTCCTTATCACCTAGTGTATGGTTTGGAACCTGTATTTCCTATCCAATTGAAGATCCTTACCCTACAGTTTATAAGCGTGAAGCCCATCTTGCTGAATTATAGCTTCTAGAAGAGAAAAGAGATGAAGCCCCAGAAATTTTTTCTAAATATCAGGGTGTGCTAAAAATATGGTTTGATAGGAGAGCTAAGGTGAACGACTTTAGAATTTTTGACTTGGTTCTCTACTGGGATAAAGCCCATGACCGTAAGGGGGAGCATGGTAAATTTGATAAACTTTGGCTTTGTCCTTATCAGATTTGATATTTTTTGGGAGATAATGCTTTTCGTTTGAAAACCCTCACTGGTGAGGATATCCTACTGCCTGTCAATGGGCAGTATCTGACTCATTATTTTCAAACTTGAACTTCTTGCAGTTCATCCTATACATAGCTTAGAGTAGGTTTATTTTCTTCTTTTTTTTGCTGTTTTTCTCATTTTTCTTTGGTAGTGTAGGTTTTCTTTGGTTTGTTTCGCTTTCGGTTTTTCTTTTCGCTTTTGGGTTCCTTGCTTTCTTGGGATTTTTGCGTTTGTATAATAGGCTATTTTCTTGGGATTGTTCTGGGAATTTCTTTTATAAACTCTAATCATTTTTTTTAGAGTCAAGTGGTGGAATTATTTTATCTGATGTCCCTTGTACTTGGAATTAGAGTCACTTGTTTTGAATACACTTTGGAATATATTTGGGTCTCACATTTTCACATTAAAATTTAAAAGATTTTGGAGTTACATAGGGTTCTTGGGTAATTTGGCCTGGTGAAAAATCTTATATTCTGCTTCAGTGTCATTGTGTTCCTCATCCCTAAGTGTGAGTTTCATTACTTACAAAGTTGAAGGAGAAAGGTTTTATAAAAAAAAAAAGAGTAAAAGGAAAATGTTGAAAATTTAAATAAGCTTCACCTTATCAGGAGTATCCTAGTATCTCTACCCGGGCTATGGACGCCTGACTGGCAGTAGAGCTATTCTTGGAAGGGTCACAACGATAACCTCCTCGGGGCTATGGACCCTTGATTGGTAGCGAGGCTCTATCTAGGTTGCTTTTGAAGTTTGAACTTTATGTAGCTTGGTAAGATTTTCTCCAGTTCCCATTGCACTTACTACGACAAGAAATAAATGCATGATACACACACTTGGACCCTAGTATAGGAAAATTCCTTCTTGCTTGTGGTTTTTGAAACTTTGTTCATAGGTGTCCTGATGAGAGGATTGAAACCAAAGATTATGGGTCCCTGATTTTAGTTTTTTCTTCAAATGATCTAGAGGATTTCCCCAGTGGAGTCGCCATTTGTTGTCCAATTTTTGCTCACACGCCCCACTGAAAGTAGGGACCCTCATTTTTTTTGTTTTTGGTGTCTTGGCCCTTCTTTCTTAGGGGTTTTTTCTTGCTTCAAGCCCATGCCTTGATGTTCATCTTTCCAGTTAGAGTGGCACATTTGTGAAATTTATTGAAAATCTTAAGTTTTGAGTGCATTCCAGACTTTTCATCATTTTTGGCAAAATCTGCCCTGGTTGAATTTTCTCGGTTTTCTTTCAGAGTTCAGAAGTGATTACCTTTCAACCCAAAATTGGGGAAATCCATCGTTTCTAGATTTCTCCAAAGTCTGTTGCCTTTTCAAATTTCTGGGTTTTTTGGTCTTGGTTGTCTTGTCGATCTCATTAATGGCGATTGCGCGACCCTTTTTGGGCAATGATATATTGAATTTGGGAAAGTAATTGGTCATTTTGAGTTTTTCTGTTTTCTTATCATTTGAGTTTGAAGTCTTGGAGCCTATGGCATGTTGCTGGATCATGCATTTCTAGGTTATTTTGACTGCTACATTATAATTTTGTGTGCATTGCTCGTATCTTGCTTGTGTTTGAAAGTTGTTTATTGGTATCACTGGTTTAGGTTCTTTCTACTCTCATGGTATGTAGATACGCTCTCTTTCTCTGCTATTTCTTACAAATTACTTTTCTTTGTTTGTTTCATGGTTTTTTATTGCTTCATTATTTCTTTGGGTGTGCACATTATGTCCAGGCATTTAGGGTTTTTGTTGTTTTTCCAGTTCACTTTTGATTTACTGAATATTTATTTTGGTCTGGTATTTCATTATCCTTTTCATCACTTAGTTGTATTTTTCCTAAATTTCCATCTTTTTTTGTAAGCAATTTTTCCTAGTTCTCTGTGCCTCCATGATGGAGATTTTAGGGTTCTTTACCTAGGGCATAGTCAATCCCTCTTAGATTTCAGTGGGGAGAGTTTTAAATTCATATTTGATCCATTGAAGTCTAGGTTAAGTCATTGTTGAGGTACATATCTTAGGT
Organism: Sequoiadendron giganteum; assembly: GCA_007115665.2. Taxonomy (NCBI): domain Eukaryota; kingdom Viridiplantae; phylum Streptophyta; class Pinopsida; order Cupressales; family Cupressaceae; genus Sequoiadendron; species Sequoiadendron giganteum. The sequence goes on from CM021109.1 coordinate 479,360,963, forward strand.
TCGTGGTTGTTTGATTCATTTTGTCAAAGGCAAGAAGAATGTGGGCATGTTTAGGTTTTCAGTGTCCTTGCGGAATTTCGCTTCCCCAAGATTTTCTCGGCTTTTCTTGTTTCCTTTCTTTTGCCTCTTAAAACCACACTTTTGTCTGCCTTGCAAAATACACTTCCTCTGTATTTTCCTAGTGTCCTTGGTCGATTCATTCTATTGGATTCCTACTTTGGTGGTAATTTATCTTATTCCCACTAAAATCCGCTTCCTCCAGATTTTCATAGATGTTTCGTGCCTTCTTCGTTTTCCTGAATTGATTGGAACTATTACTGTTCTCAGAAAAATCTGTCTCTGGTAGATTCTTCTAGGATTTTGTGAAAATGTTGAATATGATAATTATGAGGAATTGGTTTATTAATGATATATTTAATTGATTAAATGAACTTATGCTAAGTATTTATAATGTTATTCCTTTGATGAATTGTTGGATTGAAGTGATATTATGGGGGTTTTTATGCCTGTTTCACTGGATTCCACCTGGTCCGGATTTCCCCAAAATTCCTCTCTAGTCTGGAATCCACGAAGAGGGCTAAATCTTGAAATTTGAGATATTAATTTCTTGCACTTGTTCTTTCTTTTGGACCTCATTTTGGTTATTTATATTTGCTTGCAGGAAAGGTCAAGACAAGATGTTGCTAGTCGCGGTAAGGGAAAGACATAGATCCAAGTGTAGAGACTTATGCCATCTCTGATGTAGAGAAGGTAAAATTGGATATAAGGAGTAGGATTCCTGAGAGCAAGCTGACTTCTATTTGGTTAGGAATCACTGATACCAATGTGGGTATGTGGGATTATGAAGAGTTTAAGACTAAGATGGCAGCACAAAACCCTCCTTTGTTGGCCAAAAGAATTGTGGAGATGGGATTGGCACCTGTAGCAGGGTTTCCTTCCACAGTGTAGTGTTACTAATTGGTGCTTGAGTGTTCCAAGAATTATGATAGGGGGACACAAAGGATAGTTGGTCCCCAGGGAAATATTTTGGCGGGCTTTAGTCCTATGTCCATTTCTATGACTTTTGATATGCTTGATAGGTCACATGTCTTGGCTTTTGATATGGATGGTACTAGGAAATACTATGAGGAGAATGTAGTTAAGTCCCAATAGGTGATCAATTGTTGGTTGGAGAAACCTAAGTCCCATTTCTCCAAGTTGCCAAAATAGCTATTCAGGCTCAAGTTTAAAAGGGAATACTACAATGTTATCACTCTTCTCAGCAGACTGATAGGTTTGACGAGTGTAGGGGTGTTCTAGAGTTGGATATTTAATTTTATTGATTGAATGGAGTAGGGTATAGATTACCACTAAACACATGTCATAAGTGCGATGATCTATGGGCAGTTGTGCAATGTCTTGCAAACAAAGACTTTCACCATGACCTCCTACCTAGTGTATGCATTGGCAAGATTTCACCCATACAAGGGGTTAAGCACTAGGGGAACCTTTGGACAGGATGCTATATATGAGGTATATCCACAACTGCACCTAACTAGAGGGAGCTATAGAGAAAATGATGCTTTCACAATGTACATCATTAGAGTGCTCCAAGGTGCAGAGCATGTGAGAATTTTTGATAAAGGGAAAGAATTCATAAAGAGATATGGGGGATGCTTCAACAAGTTTCCCACTTTCTCCTACATTAGGATTGATGGTTGTCAAAGGGCTCCCTACAGACTCTCGAGGTACCCTACTAATCACATTGTGTTATTGGAGGTCACTAGGAAAATCTATGACTTTGACATAATTCTAAAGGGTGAAAAGCATAAAATAGGTTTTGGGAATGATTTTCCCTTAAAAATAAGAATGAATGAGGTATGCCCTTCTATCCAATATTCTCATGCTTTCGAGGAGGAGATAATTACTTTTGGTCTCTCTTTTCATTCCAAGAGAGGAAGGTTTGACATGACTCGTGAGGCACAAAAGAAGGCTAGTAGAGTGTAGAGCAACAAGGCTAATAATGAAGATTATTAGGTTAACCTGGGTGATGAATTTGACATTAGGAAGAAGAAATTATCTAGGTTTCTAGTGGACCTAGTAAGGTTATATAATGCAAAATCCATCTCTGATCAGGTGGAAGAGGATGGAAATTTAATTCAAGGTCATTTCTTTGAGATGGGGAAAGACAAGCCAGTTGGAGAGATCGACTGGTTAGAAGAAGAAAAAATAGAATTGGATCAAATCATGACCCCGGTGATCAAGTACACCAAGATGTGGTTGAAGCATAAGATGTTGGAATTGGAAAGCAAAGGTGTCCAATGAACTTATGATTTGATGGGAGACTTGGACTCTCGAGGAGAGAGGCTGAAAAGGAAAAAATAAGAAGAGGAAGAGGTAGAAGTTACTCCTCCATTGACAAAGAGAAGAAAGCTTGGTAAGCTATCACAGAAGCTGGAGGAAGCTCCTACAACTCACAAGGAGGCTGGGCAGCCTATGGTAGAAGTAGAGAATTCAGGGGAAAGAACACAAGTATATATGAGGTAAATGACTCCTTCCCCAAAGGATGTTGTAATGAAGGATGATTTCCTAGTGACTACTCCCGTTGCTGAGTAGGAGGGTATCTCCATTCCTCAGGATACTAGTAGTGTACAAGAAAAACCAAGGAAGGATGAAGATCCTAAGGACTTGGGTGAGGAGGAATTTTAGGAAGGAGACCTCTATAGTACAAAGGCAGAAATTCACAAGGTGATTCAGTCTCCCTTGGTAGCATATGCAGATTCACCTGCAGAGGAGGAGTTGAACAAATCTCCTCAACAAGAGGAGATACTAGCTAAAGTCTCTTCACCAGCACAAGTTGTTGTAGAGGAGCAGTTGCAGGACAAGGAGGATCCAATCATAGATATCCCTAGTATGCCAAGTGTCAAAAAGGATACAACTAATGACCAAAAGGAGCAAGATAAGAAAGATACAACACAGTCTACTGTTCCAGCTTGGCTAGATAAATAATTGAAGAGTAAAATTCTAGTAGTATAAGATGCTCCTCCTAATTGGGATGAATTAATGGCTAATGTTAAAAAAGGAAAAATTAAGAAGAAGGCTAGGCTTGTGTCCTGGATTGAGAGGGATAGGTCAAGCAATAGAGTGGCTCACATTACAACCCCTACTCCAAATATAGATATGGATAATGTGGCTGCCAAGGATTATCATGTACAGACTATTGACTTAGTGCATGCTTCTATGGAGCAAGATATTGAGGAGTATGAAGGCTCCAATGCCATAATTGTGGAAAGATTGAAGAAGGTTGTACAAACAGGGCATGAGTTGGAGAAAGAGAATGAGAAATTAAAGAATTACTTGCAGAAGTTGAATAAACCTCTTCCTCCTCTACTGTAGGTTTCTTGCCTCAGGAAACAATCTTTGAGCTTGAAAAGATGAAACACAACACATTTGTCACAGTTTCTAGGTTATAGGGTGTTCAAGGGTGATCCCACAATAGTGGTTTACAATTTTTGGCCAAACTAGACACTGAAATTATTATTTTTAACTAAATCTTCACATTCAAGCACCTATAGCGGCTAAACCATGAGGAATTTGAAGATGATGCAAACTAGAGTCTCATCACATTTTGTCTGTAGATTCTAAAAATATTTTTTTCAAAATTTTTTGGAATAAGATTGCATTTCTTTTTCCATCTCCCACAAAAACTGGTTGTTTTCATAAAACAACATTTTAAAAAAGTGATGCTCGCCGTATATAACATAATTTTTTTTGTATGAAGGATAAAATTATAATTTTTTCAAATTTAGATTTGTAACTATGATATCTAGCACTTTTATTTGGTCTCATAGGTTTTTATTGAATATTTTTTCCTTAATAGAGTTTCAAAGTCAAACCAATTGCAATTCAGACATAGGCAGACTGTATACAACATAACTTTTTCTATATGTATCGAAATTCAAATTTTATTTTTTTAATGGATCAAGGACATCAATATTCAGCATGGACATATTTAAAAATATATATTTTGATAATTTTCTATTTTTCCACATGTGCAAAATAGAGAGCTTGATTTCCAGTGAAAACCCTATGTTTAATAAAACTAAAAAAACACATACATAATAAAACCAAATCATATTAAAATTATATTCATGGGATAGGTAATTTTGAGGAATACCATAATAATTTGAAATAAATTTTAAATGAATCCATTTGATCCTGCAAAAGGTAAATCAAAAGTGATTTTTTATCAGCATTTTGATAGGTGTAAAGGAGACTCATTTATAGGCATGGTTTAAAACTAGCAAGGTTCTATCCAAGGGGGTTTGATCTAAGGTGGCTTGATCCAACCATCTTCAATTGGAATCCTTAAAATAGAAATTTTAAAGGCTTAAATTTTTATATTTTCTAAAAATATGTGATTTCAGCAAAAATCATTTCCTCTCAAAAATTGTAAGCCAGCTTTGTGGGATCACCCTGAAACTAAAGGAGATGGTTCCATCAAAGAAATATTTTCAATTGCAGGAGATGCCATGAGGTCAGTGAACTGGTTGAAAACCGTTCTAGCTCAAGATGAAGAGGATTCAGATCTTCTAGTGCAGAAAACTAGAGAAATCATGAAGTGCACTGAAGATAAGCTGCTAAAGAGTGGGATTCTTAATTTTACAAGGGTCTATGAACCTTGGGAATGGTTCAAAATATTGTAGATGAGGCAGAAGGCCTTGAAAAATATTCACAAACAAGGAAGGTAGATTGAGGACACTTTGAATGGTATTCATGACAAGTGTATCTCATTCTTTTAAGTCATGACAAGAAGGAAGAAGTTTGTTGTGAAGCATCTTAATCTGGAGCAACCTAGGAAATGGTGGAGATATGTTTATTCTCAAATCAGTGAAGGTCCAGTCACTAAACATCAGCTAGATGATGCTACAACCTACATTGTAGTTATTGATAGATACTTAACTAATAGGGCTAATTGGGATAGTACAGTGAGGAAGGCATGAGATGACATTAAGTCTCTTGAAAGAAGAGTTAGGATTTTTCCTGTACCACTTGTTGCTGAGTTGGATAGAGAATTCGTGGCTATGCATGTTGAAGAAGATAGAGCTAAAGACAAGGGTGGAAAGTAGCTATATAGGGTTACATTGAGATTTGTGTTTCCCATTACTTGCATGCATTGGGCCAACCCCCTTTTGACACATTGGTCGACTTGGATGAAATTGGTGAAAATTGCACATTTCATATTGTGTTCGAATATATTTTGAGGTCGACCTCTTGTGTGGTATGTTTTAATTGTAAATTCTTATTTTTGGGCCGACCTATCTTAGGTATTCTCTATAAAAATGGGCATGTTTCCTCATTTGAAATAGAGAGATAGATAAGTGATACATGATAGGCATAGAGAAATAGAATAGATATTTCATATTAGAGCAAATTAGGGTTTACTTTCAAGCAAGTGTTGTATCAGAAAGCTTGAATTTTTTAAATTTTGGATGACTTAATATAAGAAGGATATTGTGATTTGGTATCTATCTTATGGAGCTTCATCTGGCATGGTTCTCATTCTTCTATCTATAAAATTGCTTATAATTTGGTAGTTAAATTGTTTGGTGATGCTAATGGTTTTATGCTTGGAATGTTTGCAACAATCTCTAGTCCATAATTTTTGAAGCTAGTTGATTGTTAGCTGCTTTGCAAAGTTAGCCTAGACTTAAAATTGTGCTTCGTTCAATTATAAGGATTCATTCATTTCAATTTCAATAGGATTGTTTGAATGAATGTTTTTTATTTGAAAATTTTTAAATACCTTATAAGATTGCACTATTTCTATAAAATTGTAGATTTATCTAGGTTAAACAAAAAGTAGTTTATGAGAGATCGATCCATTTTAAGCATTTCATCTTTAGGAATTTTGAATCTTAGGGTTAGAAGTAGTCTTAGATCTCTCTTATACTCTTATCTTTTTCTATTTATTTTATTATTTGGGTTAAATTTAGGCTTTCAAGTATCAACATATTGTCAAATCTAATAAATTCGAGTCCACTATTTGCTTGTAGCAAGGTCCATTTGTGATTACCAACATTTTCACATTTATCATTGATTTGTTTTGTTGCATTTTCAAGACCTGAAATTAGAGACCTTGGGTTTATCTCTTTTCCCATAGACATTTACCTTTCAAGAGAGATAGGATATCATATTCTATCTGACTTTATGTCATCCAGAAAACACCATCAACAGATTGGCGCAAGAACGAGGGCCTTGAATAAGAAAGCTGGATTGTTTCCTAAATGCCATCTCTCCTGAGAGGCTTAGAAGAAGAACTAGATCTACTCAAGGAGGAGAATAATTTCAAGAATTAAAAGTCCCTACTAGGTCAAGAAGGACTAGAGGAGGGGAAGAATCATCATCCGCTCACCCACTTCCATCATCTCCATTATCTTCATCCTCATCTAACTGTAAGGGAATTCCTATTCCACAGCCACAACCAACCATAAATCAGCCATTACCTCCTCCACCCCCACCAATGGCTTTCCTTGCAAATAATCCATCCCCATTGATATTCAATAATTACAATGTCATGCCCAAGAACCCTGAGATTTTTTTCTCTAAGTTTCATACTCATGACCCCAATAGGACAACCGAAGAGAATATTAGGATTTTCCAAACCTACCTAAGGGATAGAGGAATTAGCCATGAGGATGTTGACTACAAGATTTTACCTTATTCCCTATTGGAAGACACCTTTTATTGGTACAATCACTTACCTACTGTTTCCATCCACAATTGGATTGAATTAGAAACTATATTTTTGCAAAAGTTCAAGATTCCCATTAGTGCTAATGAACAGTACCTGCAATTTAGTAGAGTGAAAAGAGAGATTAATGAGCCCATATGATCATTCAATGACAAGTTCTATTGAGCATATACCAGACTCAAGACACCTTATGCAGGAAATGAAAATTCTACTCTAGAGGTGTACCTTGAAGCCTTAGATAGCCTTACAACCACCTTCCTTAAACAAAGGATTAATCCTCCAAATAATTTGCTAACTACATATGCAAAAGATGTAAAGGTTAGCACAGACTTGAGGCAACATTTATTAGGACCTTTTCCTTGCCTGGGACCTGCCACTCACCCTGGACAAGTTCAAGCTCTTAACCAAGCTTTGAACAGTCATGCTCCCATAGTGAATCCAATACCTTCATTACCCTTGGTTCCTCATATAGGTCCACCTTTGAATCAATATCAACCTATGCCATCTTATCCTCAATAAAGAGCTAATCAACCCCTTTATCAGCAACAAGCTAGTTTTCCCACATATTTGTAGAATTGGTAAGTTTTGAATCAGGCTGTTGGTTCTAGAGGCATGCCTAGATACCCTTCGGGTTGTGTCAACCTGACACCACCTAACATTCTAGATAAAGAGAGACTAGATGAGTTATCTGAACAAGAAAAAAGATATAGTATGGAGGTGACCTATTTAAGAAATCAGAATAGCCAGCTTTAGGCTTCCCAAAATAACATACAATATAACTATGGCAGGGAGAATAGAGGATTTGAAAGAGGGCAGTACTTTAACAGAAATCAAAACTATGATAGAGGACAAAGTTCTGGTCAAAATTTCGATAGAAGACAAGGCTCTAGTCAGAATTTTGATAGTAATCAACAAAGTGGATAAGGATTTAACAAAGGGAAACCACCTAGGTAGAATAGGTCATGGAATACTTGACCTAATAATGGGGGGATTCCTACTCCCCTGAATCAGCCTTCTACTCCTAAGAAACCTCCAAAAGGTGTATACCTAGTAGAAGCAGCTTTGTCTAGTTGGTGCAAACTCCATAAGACAAGTCAACACTCTGAGTTAGACTATACCAAATTTTAGACAACTTCTATTTTTCCATTTGAAGTGCAAAATAACTCCAGTGGTTAGGAAATTGTGCCTTCAAATCCCTACGATTCTCTAGTATTGGTACTTAACCACACCCCATTTCCCAAAGGTAAAGAAAATGAACCCGAAGAGGAGTCCAATGACCAAGAGAATGAGCCTGAGCAAGTGCTGAATGAAGACAAGATTTCTTAGTTGTTTAATAAGGAAAATGAGAATGATAATGGCCCTTTGGATGAGGACAAAGTCACTGTTGAAGAAGTTCATATGTTTCAAAAACCAATGAAGAAATATGATTTAAGAAATAGACCTAATAGGGTTCCACAGGTTGGAGGTCCTTTCACTACTTCTATCCCTCCTAAAAAATTGCATACTCTAGCAAATCCACAAGCTAGTAATAATCCGCCTTATGCTCATGTACCAACACAGTACTTGTCAAAGGAAAACAACACTGAAGTGTCCAAAGATAGGCAGGCCAGTGGTTCCAAGGAAGCCCATGCTGACTTGAATGTGGAGAAATTGGGTGAATATGTGATTGAGGGATTCAAGAAATTAAAGATAAGTCTTTTTGCTTTTGAGTTATTAAGATTTCCTTCTATTAGGAATGCAGTATTTGGGTCATTTAGTTCGAATATAGAACCACAAGGGGTGACTGCCAATGAGGGTGTTACTAGGTCTTCTAATTCCCAGACACCTAGAAGTTAGGTCCCACCTATAGACAAAGGGAGAGATAAATATAAAGGTAAAGTTGCACAAGCTGACACTCATTTGAGTTTATTTCAAGGCAAAACAAAAACCCCTCCTTTCCTAATATTTTTTCGTATCTTTAGAAAGAATTTGCATAACTGTCTTCTAGACTCAAGAGCCTCTACAAATGTCATGCCCCTTTTTGTTTTCAAGGCATAAGGTATTACTCCTATAGCCTCTCAAAACAACTTTACTCAATTGGTCAAAATAGAGGTAAGTGTAGTTGGAGAATTGAACATGATCCCTACACAGCTTGCATTGGATCCTAGGGTGCAACAAGTGATCAATATCTAGGTTGCTGACACTCTTGATACTTATGATTTGATCTTAGGTAGATATTTAACTAAGGCTTTGAATGGGTATACATCTATAGATCATTCTCACATGTGATTACCATGGAAAGGAGTTCCAAATCAGATCTAAATTGAGAGAGAACCCTAGATGAAGTTTGTAATCACTGAATATCAGAACATTTCGAATGAGATGTTAGTGTCCGAGGTTAGAATGGGAAACTATGTGTTGGTTGCTTCAGTTATAAAAGATTAAGAGGTTTTAATGTTGCAGACCCCCTTGGATGAATCCAAATTAAAAGATAGTGGTTTTGGAACACTAATTGAATAGGTAGATGAAACAGGTGATCAAGAGGACATGCAACTTAGTTTTTTGGATAATTTTTAGGAATTTATCCAGAATTGTATGGAAGATCAAATACAATTGAAAGGAAGTATGAGATTTGAAGAACTATTACTTCCCATTTGGTGCAGAATCCATGATGCACCTCATTCTGAGCTGAAATGTGACTTGTGTCAGACTGCTGTCCAATAGATACAAAAATGCATTAATCCAGTTCCAACTGTTGGACTCAATGGGAAGGAATAATTGAATAATGATAAGGGTAAGAGCCCAACACTTCTTGAGAAGCCCCCCATCCTTAGAAAAGAGCAAGATAAATTGAAACTAAGGGAGCCTGATGGCTGTTGGACATTGAGATTCCATGGAACTAAATCTAAGCAGGGTGCTTGAGGAGGATTTGAGTTAATCAGTCCTAAAGGTAAGAATTATTTTTCTTCTCATAGACTCCAATTCCAGTGCACAAATAATTTTAATGAGTATGAAGCTTTGATCCATGGCTTGTTAATGGCATCAATGAAGAAGATTAAGATATTACAGGTTTCCGGGGACTCTGAATTAGTAATCAAACAAGTAAGTAAACAATATTCATGTCGTGATAGAAGAATAACCAATTATAGGCATAGAGTGTGGGATATTATTGAGGGATTTGATGCTTTTAATATCCAATTGATCCCTTGAAACAAGAATCAGGTTACTAACTCTCTAGCACAAGCTGCTAGCACCTTGCAGCCTTTATCACTTTCAAGATTGAAGAAATTTATAGTTGAGCTCAATCCAGTGCCTTCAGTACCTAACAACATTACTAATTTCCAAGTATTTGAAGATGATAAGAATATTTTTGACTTTATTACAATCTGTGATGTGTTTGCTTCCTAGGTTATTGATGAGATAGTGCCTCAAGAAGTAGAACTTGACTTTGGAGGAATCATTAATCTGAAGACCAATACTATTCGAAGAGGTATGGTGCAGCTTGAACACATTTTTTATTTGGATTAGATAAAAGATCAGGAACAACAGGCTAAAAGGGAGTCTCTCAGTAGCCAGTGTGAAACACATGATATGGGTACATCTGGTGACACAAAGAATGTTTTTATTGGCAAGGTATGTAATCCATAAGAAAGAAAAAGGGATTATTGAAGCATTACATACATATCATGATGTAATAGCTTGGAGTTATGAAGATTTAAAAAAAAAATAATAAATGAATCATTATACACACCATCCATTTGAAGTCAGATGTCAAACCATTTAGGTAGAGACAAAGGCCAATCAATGCTTTGTTAGAACCCATTATTCAAAAGGAGGTGCATAAATTGCTTTTAGCATGCATTATATTTCTAGTAAGAAACTCTACTTGGGTTTCAAATTTGGTTCTAGTAAGGAAAAAGAATGGAGAAATCAGACTTTGTGTGGATTTTAGGAATCTGAATAGAGCATCAGAAAAGGATAATTATCCAGTTCCTTCCTTGGATGAGGTGCTTCAGATTGTGAATGGATCTCAAATGATGTCCTTTTTGGATGGGTATTCTAGATATGACCAAGTTATGGTGCATTACGAGGATAGCCATAAGATTTCCTTCATTACAAAATGGGGAACTTTTTCTTACAGACGAATGCCATTTTGGTTTATCAATGATGTAGCTACATTTTAGATAGCTACAAACATTGATTTTACGGACATAATTGGTAACTACATCATTATTTATATTGATGATTTGATATTTTTTTCCAGGAAATGAGGCGATCACATAATAAAATTTATGCAAAGTATTCCAAAGATGTAGAGAGTTTGGTATTTCCCTTAATTCAAGGAAGTGTATTTTTGGAGTCACAAAAGGAAAGTTGTTGCGACATATTATCTCAGAACAGGGTATTTCTATTGATCCTACATGAATATAGACTATCTTGAAGATTCAACCTCCTAAAATTAAGAAAAAGATGAAGTCATTCTTTGTTAAGATTAACTTTGTTAGAAATTTTATCACTAGATTTGCAGAGATAGTCAAGCCATTCAATGCTATGTTGAAAAAAGAAGCAAAAATAGAATAGAATGCAGAAGCCAAGAAAGCATTTGCACAAATTAAGAAAGCTATTGTTGAGGATCTAGTATTGGTGAGTCTAGATTATGCTAAAACTTTTTACATATATTTATTCGCTTCTGATCACTCTTGTGCTTTAATGATAACTAAAAAGTTTGATCAAGGTGATGAGAACCCTATAGCTTTCATGAGTACTCCTTTAAAAGATGCAGAATTAAGGTATCATAATGTAGAAAAATAGTCCTATGCTTTGGTCAGAGTAGTGAAAACATTCAGGCAATATATTATGAGGAATAGAGTTTTTGTCATAGTACCTTACCCTACGGTAAAGTTGTTATTAATGTAGAATGATATGGGTGAATGAAGAACCAAATGGGTGACAATGTTGTAGGAATATGATATGGAAATCCAGCCCATGCAATTAGTGAGAGGAAAGGGACTTACAAAGACAATGGCTAAGACAGGTCCTAATCTCACAGCTCAACACAATCATCTTCAAAAAGTGTCTCCAGGAGATTGGTATGATGAAATCATTTTCCATTTGCTGAATTAGCAATCTCCTTATCACCTTAATATAGTTCAGAGGAGGGATTTGCACCTGAAGAGTAAAAGTTTATTGATGAAGGGAGCTATCCTATATAAGAAAAATCATGAGGGCATATACTTAAGATGTTTGGGGAAAGAAGAAGCTACCAGAGTGATGATGGAATTTTAAGAAAAATATGGCACAAGCCATCGTTCTACATCATCCACTACAAACTAGATCCTGAGGGTAGGATATTACTGACCTACTTTGTTCAAGGATTCACACGAAAATGTGAGGAATTTCCACATATTTCAAACTACAACAAGTAAGGAAAACCATGCAATCCTTCCACTTCAGCTCGTCGTAGAGGTAAAACCATTTTCTTAGTGGGGTATGGACTTCATAGGTCCAATTAATCCCCCATCTTCTGCAGGCCACAGGCATATTATTACCATAATTGATTATTTTATTAGATGGATAGAAGCCCTTGCTTGTAAACAATGTACTTTGGATATGGTGATCAATTTTCTTAAATTGAGAATTATTAATCATTTTGGTTGTCTACTATCTTTGGTTTGTGATAATGGTCCTACGTTTGCGTCGCCGAAATTTTCTAATTGGCCATTTCATCATGGGATTTTCATTAAATTTTCATCTAATTATTAACCCTTGGGGTAATGGCCTAGCTGAGTCTTCCAATAAGAACCTACTGACAGTTATTTGCAAGTTGTTAGAACAAAATCCTAAGGATTGGCACACACAGCTTTGATTTTCTCTCTAGGTTGATCGTACTAGACAGAAGGCATCCATAGGAACCTCTCCTTATCACCTAGTCTATGGTTTGGAACTTGTATTTCCTATCCAATTGAAAATACCTACCCTAAATTTTATCAACGAGTACTGTATAATGAAGAAGACAAGCGTGAAGCTTGTTTGGATGAATTATTGCACCTAGAAGAGAAAAAAGATGAAGCCCTAGAAAAATTTGCTAAACATCAGGATGTGGTAAGAAGATGGTTTGATAGGAGAGCTAAGGTGAAGGCCCTTATAATTTTTGACTTGGTTCTCTACTGGGATAAAGCCCAGGACTGTAAGGGATAGCATGGTAAATTTGATAAACTTTGGTTTGGTCCTTACCAGATTTCAAAAACTTCTGGGAGATAATGGTTTTTGTCTGAAAAACCTCACTGGTGAGGATATCCCACTGCCTGTCAATGGGCAGTATCTAAAGCATTATTTTCAAACTTGAACTGCTTGTAGTTCATCTCGTAGATAGCTTAGAGTAGGTTTATTTTTTGCTTTGTTTTGCTATTTTTCTCTACTTTTCTCATTTTTCTTTGGTACAGTAGGTTTGCTTTGGTTCATTTCGCTTTCAGTTTTTCTTTTCGCTTTTGGGTTCCTTTCTTTCTTCAAATTGTTGCCTCTGTATAATAGGCTATTTGCTTGGGATTGTTCTGGGAATTTATTTTGTAAACTCTAATAAGTTTTTTCAGAGTCAAGTGGTGGAATTATTTTATCTGATGTTCCTTGTACTTGGAATTAGATTCATTTTTTTTAAATACACTTTGGAATATATTTGGGTCTCACATTTTCACATTAAAATTAAAAGATTCCAGAGTTGCATAGGGTTCTTAGGTAATTTGGCCTGGTGAAAATTCTTATATTCTGCTTTAGTGGCACTATCTTCCTCATGCCTGAGTGTGAGTTTCATTACTTACAAAGGTGATGGAGAAAGGTTTTATATAAAAAAAAAAAAAAGGAAAATGTTGAAAATTTAAATAAGCTTCACCTTATCAGGAGTATCCTAGTATCTCTACTGGGGCTATGGACGCTTGGCAGGCAATAGAGCTATTCTTGGGAGGGTCAAAGTGATAACCTCGCCAAGGCTATGGATTCTTGATTGGCAATGAGGCTCTATCTAGGTTGCTTTTCAAGTTTAAACTTCATGTAGATTGGTCAGATTTTCTCTAGTTCCCATTGCACTTACAGGGATAGGAAATAAATGCATGATACACACACTTGGACCCTAGTATAGTAAAAGGCCTTGTTTCTTGTGGTTTCTGAAACTTTTTTCATAGGTATCCTGATCAGAGGATTGAAACCAGAGATTCTTGGTTCTTGATTTTAGTTTGTTCTTGAAATGCTTTGGAGCATTACCCCAGCGGAGTCACCATTTGTTGTGCAGTTTTTGCACACACGGCCCACTAAAAGTGGGGATCCTATTTTTTTTCTTTTTGGTGTCTTGGCCCTTCTTTCTTGGGGGTTTTTTTCTTGCTTCAATCCCATACCTTGATGTTCATCTTGCTAGTTGGAGTGGCACATTTGTGAAATTTATTGAAAATCTTAAGTTTTGAGCGCATTGCAGACTTTTCACCATTTTTGGCAAAATCGGCCCTGGACGGATTTTCCCAGTTTTCTTTCGGAGTCTGGAAGTTATTGCCTTTGAACCCGGATCCAAGGAAATTAATCGCATCCGGATTTATTCAAAGTCCATTGCCTTGTCGAATTTCTAGGTTTTTTGGTCTTGGCTATCTTGTCGATCGCATTAATGGTGATTGCGCGACCCTTTTTGGGCAATGATATATTGAATTTGGGGCAGTAATTGGTTATTTTAAGTTTTTCTATATATTTTTTATTTGAGTTCAAAGTCTTGGATCATATGGCATGTTGTTGGATTGTGCATTTCGAAGCTATTTCGACTGCTGCATTTGATTTTCATGTGCATTGCTCGTATCCTGCCTGTGTTTAAAAGTTGTTTGTTGGCATCACTGGTTCTGGTTCTTTCTACTCTCATGGTATGTAGATATTCTTTATTTCTCTCCTGGTTCTTATGAATTACTTTGCTTCGTTTGCTTCATGTTTTTCATTTCTTTGTTATTTCCTTTGGTGTGCACATCATGTCTAGTAATTTGGGGTTTCCGTTGTTTTTCCAGTTCACTTGATTGATTTATTGAATAATTATTTTGGTCTAGTATTTTATTATCCTTTTCAGTGCTTGCTTGTATTTTTCCTAAATTCCCATCTTTGTTTGTAAGCAAGTAGTGACTAGTTCTCTACACTTCCATGGTAGATATTTTAGGGTTCTTGACCTAGGGCATAGCCAATCCATCTCAGATTTATATGGGGAGAGTTTTAAATTCATTTTTGATCCGTTGGAGTCTAGGTTAAGTCATTGTTGAGGTAAAGATCTTAGGTCTATGGTCATTTGATTCGTTTTGGTAAAGGCGAGAAGAATGTGGGAAATTTTGGGTTTTCGGTGTCCTCGCGGAATTCCGCTTCGCTCGAATTTCCCTAGCTTTTCCTATTTCCTTTCTTTTGCCTCTTAAAATCGGACTTCTGTGTGCCTCACAAAATTTTCTTCCTCTGGATTTTCCTAGAGTCTGTGGTCGAGTCATTCTGCCAGATTCCTACTATGGTGGTAATTTATCTTATTCCTGCTAAAATCCACTTCCTTCAGATTTTCCTGGATGTTTTGTGCCTTCTTCATTTTCTTGGATCGATTGGAACTATTTTTGTTCTTGGGAAAATCAATCTTTGGCGGATTCTTCCAGGATTTTGTGAAAACGTTGGATAAGATAATTATGAGGAATTGATTTATTAATGATGTATTTAATTGATTAAATGAACTTATGCTAAGTATTTCTAAGGTTATTCCTTTGATGAATTATTGGATTGAAGTGATATTATGGGGGTTTTTATGCTTGTTTCACTAGATTCCCCCTGGTCCATATTTCCCTAGAATTCATCTCTAGTCTGGAATCCGCGAAGAAGGCTAAATCTCAAACTTTTAGATATTGATTTCTTGCAGTTGTTGTTTCTTTTGGACCTCATTTTGGTTATTTATATTTTCTTGTAGGCGGGGTCAAGACAAGATGTTGTTGGTCATGGTAAGGGAAACACAACGGATCCAGGTGCAGAGACTTCTGCCATCTCTAATGAAGAGAAGGTAAAATGGGATATAAGAAGTAGGATTCCTAAGAGAAATTTGACTTCTATTTGGTTAGGAATCACTGATACCAATGTGGGTATGTGGTATTATGAAGAGTTTAAGGATGAGATGGTAGCACAAAACCCTCCTTTGTTGGCCAGAAGAATTGTGGAGTTTGGATTGGCACATGTAGCAAGTTTTCCTTCCATAGTTTAGTGTTACGAATTGGTGCTTGAGTGTGCCAAGAATTATGATAGGGGGACACAAAGGATTGTTGGTCCCTAGGGAAGGATTTTGGTAGGCTTTAGTCTTGTGTCCATTGTTATGACTTTTGATATGCCTGGCAGGTCACATGTCATGGCTTTTGATATGGATGGTGCAAGGAAATACTATGAGGAGAATGTAGTTAAGTCCCAACAGGTGATCAATTCTTGGTTGGAGAAGCCTAAGTCCCATTTCACCAAGTTTCCAAAATATCTATTCAGGCTCAAGTTTAGAAGGGAATACTACAATGCCATCACTCTTCTCAGTAGACTGGTAGGGTTGAAGAGTGTAGGGGTGTTCAAGAGTTGGATGTTTAATGTTATTTCTTAGATGGAGCAAGGTATATATTACCACTGGGTAGGTGTCATAAGTGTGGTGATCCATGGGTAGTTGTGCAATGTCTTGGAAGCAAATATTGTCACCATGACCTCCTAGCTAGTGTATACATTCACAAGATTTCACCCATACAAGGGGTTAAGCACTAGGGGAGCCTTTGGAAAGGATGCTATATATGAGGTATATCCATAGCTACACCTAGCTAGAGGGAGCTATAGAAGAGAAAACAATGCTTTCACAATGTACATCACCAAATTGTTCCAAGGTGTAGAGAATGTGATAATTTATGATAAAACAAAATAATTGATAAAGAGATATGGGGGATGGTTCATTCAATTTCCAACTTTATCCTACATTAGCATTGATGTTTGTCAAAGGGCTCCCTACAGACTCTCGAGGTACCCTATTGATCGCATTGTGTTATTGGAGGTCACTAGGAAAATTTGTGACTTTGACATAATTATAAAGGGAGAGAAGCATAAAATAGGTTTTGGTAATGATTTTCCCTTAAAAATAGGAATGAATGAGGTCTTCCCTTCTATCCAATCTGCTCATGCTTCCAAGGAGGAGATGAGTAATTTTGGTCTCTCTTTTCATTCCAAGAGAGCAAGGTTTGACATCATTAGTGAGGCACAAAAGAAGGCCAGTAGGGAATATAGCCATGAGGATAATATTGAAGATTATTGGGCTAACTTGGGTGATGAATTTGAGGTTAGGAAGAAGAAATTCTCTAGGTTGCTAGTGGACCTGGTAAGGTTATATAATTTGAAATTCATCCCCAACTAGGTGGAAGAGGATGGAAATTTAATTCAGGGTCATGTCTTTGAGATGGTGAAAGAAAAGCCAGTTGGAGAGATCGACTGGTTAGAAGAAGAGCAAACATAATTGGATCAAATCATGACCCCTGTGATCAAGTACACCAAGATGTGGTTGAAGCATAGGATGCTGGAATTGGAAAGCGAATGTGTCCAATGTACTTATGATCTGATGGGAGACCTAGAGTCTCATTCTGCCTCTGAGGAATCACATGAAAAGGATCCGGTAAGACAAAGGTGGATTCCCCTTTCAAGATTCAGGTTAGAGATGTTCAAGCTGAGAAAGGGGTAGAGGTAGGTAAACAAAGGAAACCTTTTGCAAAGAAGAGGATACATTTCTCGAGGAGAGAGGCTGACAAGGACAAAGAAGAAGAGGAAGAGGTAGAAGTTACTCCTCCATTGACAAAGAGAAGAAATCTTGTTAAGCTATCACAAAAGTTGGAGGAAGCTACTAAAACTCACAAGGAGGTTGGGTTGCCCGTGATAGAAGTAGAGAGTTCAGGGGAAAGAACACAAGTATCTATGATGAGGTGAAGGAATCCTTTGCCAAAGGATGTTGTAATGAAGGAGGTGTCTCAGTGACTACTCCCATTGCTGAGTAGGAGGGTATCTCCATTCCTTAGGATACTGGTAGTGTACAAGAAAAACCAATGAAGGATGAAGATCCTAAGGACTTGGGTGAGGAGGAATTTTAGGAAGGAGACCTCTACAGTTTGGAGGCAGAAATTGACAAGGTGATTCAGTCTCCCTTGGTAGCATATGTAGATTAACCTACAAAGGAGCAATTTAAAAAATCTCCTCAACAAGAGGAGATACCAGCTAAAGTCTCTTCATCAGCATAGGTTGTTGTAGAGGAGCAGTTGCAGGACAAGGAGGATCCAATAACAGATATCCCTAGTGTGCCAAGTGTTGAAAAGGACACATTTGATGACTAGCAGGAGCAAGATAAGTAAGATATAGTGCCAACTAAGTCTACTGTTCCAGGTTGGCTGGATAAAGAATTGAAGAGTAAAATGGTAGTAATAGAAGATGCTCCTCCTAATTGGGATGACTTAATGGCTAATGCTAAAAAAGGAAAAATTAAGAAGAAGGATAGGGTTGTGTTCCAAATTGAGAGGGGTAGGTCAGGCAACAAAGTGGATCACATTGCAACCCCTACTCCAAATATAGATAGAGATAATGTGACCTCCAAGGATTATCATGTGTAGACTATTGACTTAGTGCATGCTCCTATGGAGCAAGATATTAAGGATTATGAAGGCTCCAAATCCATAATTGTGGTCATATTGAAGAAGGATGTACAAGCCAAGCATGAGTTGGAGAAAGAGAATGAGAAACTAAAGAAGTACTTGTAGGAGTTGATGAAACCCTTGTAGTTTATTAGCTCTTCCTCCTCTGCTGCGGGTTTCTTGCCTTAGGAAAAAATCTGTGAGCTTGAAAAGATGAAAGTCACCACACCTTCCATAGTTGCTTGGTTGCAGGGTGTTCAAACTAAAGGATATGGTACCATCAAAGACATCTTGTTGCCTACATGAGATGCCATGAGTTCAGTGAGTTGGTTGAAAAGCGTGCTAGCTCAAGACAAAGAGGATAATGATCTTGTACTACAAAAAACTAGAGAAATCATGGAGTTCACTGAAGATAAGGTGGCAAAGATTGGGATTCTTCCTTTTCCAAGGGTATCTAAACCTTGGGAATGGTTTGAAATCTTGCAGATGAGGAAGAAGGCCTTGAAAAAGATTCACGAAAAGGAAGGCAGATTGAGGACACTTTGAATGGTATTCATGGCAAGTGTATCTCATTCTTTGAAGTCATGATAGGAAGGAAGAAGTTTTCTTCGAAGAATCTTAATCTAGAGAAACTTAGGAAATGGTGGAGAGATGCTTATTCTCCAATCATTGAAGGTCCAATCATTGAGCATCAACTAGATGATGCTACAACCTACATTGTATTTATTGAAAGATACTTAACTAATAGGGTTGATTGGGATAATACAGTAAGGTAGGCATGAGATAACATTAAGTCTCTTGAAAGAAGAGTTAGGGTTTTTCTTGTACCACTTGTTACTGAGTTGGAGAGAGTATTGTTGGCCATGCATGGTGAAGAAGATAGAGCTAAAGACAAGGATGAGAAGTAGCTATATAAGGTTACATTAAGATTTATGCTTCCTATTACTCACATGCTTTGGGTCGACCCCCTTTTGACACATTGGTCGACTTGGATGAAATTGGTGCGAATTGCACATTTCATATTGTGTTCGAATATCTTTTGAGGCTGACCTCTTGTGTGGCATGTTTTTATTATAAATTATTTTTTTTGGGCCGACCTATCATAGGGATTCTCTATAAAAATGGGCATGTTTCCTCATTTGAGATAGATAGATAGATAGGTGATACGTGATAGGCATAGAGAAATAGAATAGAGATTTCATATCAGAGAAAATTAGGGTTTATTTTCAAGCAAGTGTTGTATCAGAAAGTTGGAATTGTTGCCATTTTGGATGACTTAATATAAGAAGAATATTTTGATTTGGTATCTATCTTGTGGATCTTCATCTAGCATGGTTCTCGTTCTTCTATCTATAACATTTCTTATAAGTTTTTAGTTAAATTGTTTGGTGATGCTAAGGGTTTTATGATTGGAATGTTTGTAGCGATCTCTAGTCCATACTTTTTGTAGTTAGCTAATTGTTAGTTGCTTTGCAAAGTTAGCCTAGACTTAAAATTGTGCTTAGTTCAATTATAAGGATTCATTCATTTCAATTACAATAGGATTGTTTGATTGAATGTTTGTGATTTGAAAATTTTAAAATACATTAGAAGATTGCACTATTTCTATGAAATTGTAGATTTATCTGGGTTAAACAGAAAGTAGTTTTTGAGAGATCAGTCCATTTTAAGCATTTCATCTTTTGGAATTTTCAATATTAGGGTTAGAAGTATTCTTAGATCTCTCTAAAACTCTTATATTTTTCTATTTATTTTATTATCTGGGTTAAATTTAGGCTTTGAAGTATCAAGATATCATCAGATCTGATAAATTTGAGTCGAGTGTTTGCTTGTAGTAAGATCCCTTTGCTATTACCAACATTTTCACATTTATCATTGAGTTGTTTTGTTTCATTGTCAAGACCTGACATTAGAGACCTTGGGGTATCTATTTTCCCATAGAGATTTACCTTACAAGAGAGATAGGATATCATATTATGTCTGAGTTGTTGCCATGTAGAAAACACCATCAACAGGTTCCTTTATCAGTATGGTGTTTGATAGAGGAAATTACTTCTAGCAATTTTCTCATGCCTATGTGTTGTATATGTTAATGTAGGGTCTAACCAATATTTTTTTTTTAAGTATTATTTCTATCATACCTCCATTTTGTTCCTCCTATGTCTTTGGCTGCAATTTTTTATTTCCATGTAAATAGTTTTCCTTATTTTTTCTTTATTTTAGTGTTTTTCTATGTCAAATTTTGGTTTACTTTGGTTTACATTTTACATTATTTAATTATTATTTTGGAGGAGTTGGTGTTTATATTCAAGCCCTAGGGTAATTATTTTCCTTCAATGCACGTTAGGACAAGTCCCATCAAGAACCTAGAACCTCCCTATTTTATTATTTCTTACTAAAAAATAGGCCTCAAAAGGAACATGGAACCCATGGTTTCAATTCTAAGTTGACTTTCACTCACACATGCATACCCCATTTTTTGTTTCCAAAATTTGGGCCCAAACATGAACTTAAAACCTCAAGGTTCTGGTTCTATGTTCAGTTTTACTCTCGACTCTCATCCTATTGTTCTTTCTTGGATCTTAGAACATAGGTGGAACATAGAACCTATAGCTTCAAGGTTACAATTTAGGCCCTCACCCACTCTCACTACCAACTCCTTTATTCTTCCTTGAATATTTCACCATAGGTGGAACTTTGAAACTTGGACCTCAAAAATTTCATTTCAGATTCCTCATTCGCTCCCACTCCTTGCTCCATTGTTCCTTTTTGAATAGGTGGAACCTATAACTTGGAACTTAATGGTTTATATTCCATATCATCACCCACTCTCTCTCCCCATTCCATTATTATTCCCTAGATCTCAAATGGTGGTTCGATCTTGGAACCTATAACCTGAAGGTTTTGATTCATTTTTTGCATTTTCTCTCACTTTCTACCCTTTTCTCCTTGATAGTTGAGGCTTGACAGGAATTCAGAATCTAAGGAATTTATTTTGAAAATGAGTTTAGTTCCTAGATTTTAATGCACATTTTTTATTCCTAGCTACTGCCATCATTGCAAGAAATATCCCAACTACCAAAATTCAATGCTAGATGAAATCTATTTTTTACATTTTTACACTTGGAGATAAATTTTGCCTTGCAATTGTACTATGGGTTAGGGTTTCAAGTCTAACAATTATTAAAGAAGTTTTTTGATCAATTTTAAGAGGAAGGTTGGCTCTTTCGTGGACTCCAAACACCAATAAGTGTTAGAAATTTGTAGGATAGAAATTGAAGTATGGTCTAGTTCATTCCTTGGATTTTAGATTTATGGATATGAGAATATTTTTTTAATCCAAGTTATTCATGTGCTTAAGTGTATCTACAGTATTATTTTTTCAAAAGGGTGTGTTTTCAACCTTGCATAATATTATTAATGTAATATTTAGGTAGTACATGATGCAACTAGGGAATCTATGGATGCATGCATAATATAGATCTATCATTCTTGGGGCCAATTTATGTATTGTATGTAACATCAGATTAAATATTTAATGTGGGGTTGAACATGTGAAATATATTTACCTTTGGGAAATCTTAATACCAATATTAAATGAGGGGCCAATGGTTTTGTAAGCTCATGGTATTAGTAACATGCTTTTTTTTAGTAACACTTCATGATTTTGTCTGAGCTTGTTTCTATAAAAGAAAATACATGGATAGTTATCTAAGGTTGGTTAGTTGTCTAGTTGGCTGGTTGAGAGTATCTCTTGTTAGCATTTGTGAGGGTTGAAGTATGGCATGAGATGTTTGGTTACATGCTTTTTCACAAGGACTACTTGTAGAGAGCTTGATTATTTAAAGGTATTCATGAAGAACTTTGAAGATGTATTGTAATGTAACTTATTACTAAATAATAGATGACTAATGGATTCTTTTGTAGGGTAGAATTTTCCATTTTGAGGGTTTTACTAGGGTATATCTTGTGTCATATTTTATGGTATGTTGTCTATTCATTTTTCATACGGGTTTTAAATACTTTTTTGCATATATTTCTCTATTTGGGTTATGTGGAAATTATCTTTGGTGGATACATGTTTCCTTTTAGTATTTTTATCCTTTTGAGGGTTTTGTAGTTACAGTAATGGATTTTTCATTTTCCAATTTTTTTAATAAGAGTTAAATTATGAATGAGATAAATGTAACAAAATTATGAAGCTATTGCATGTATTATATTAATCTTTTTCATAGTACACATGAATATACATAACCCTATTTTGGATAAATAAGTATGCTCAATCATTCTAATTTCACAATATTTGGTGTATGAAAATATATAGCTTATCATTCCTCTTTTTTCTACCTTTTTCTATTTTACTAGACTATGAATTTGTTACCCAAGGAATAGGTATTGGTGTACAAACATTTGAAAAATCTCACACCTCAAAATAAAAAAACATTAATTCATAGTTCAAAATTCCATGTGCATCCATGAATATCAATACAACTAAGGAATTATTCTTAAGTGAAACTTTACTCAATATATTTTATGTGGGTCATTTTCTCATAGTCTCATTAGTTATATAGGGATTATGTGCAACCATTTTATCTTGACCTAGTGACAACATTTAGGGTTAATATTACAATTGGGTTAGATTGTAGTTGTTTCAAGTTATCCATTTTAATTTATTTAAATACTTCTTATGGTATACCACTATGAAAACCCTCTTGATTCTAAGTTTAACTCAAAGCTTATGGCAGATAACACAATCTCATGGAGCTGACCTTTAGTCCTCCATATTATGTTGATGAGATAATTTCAATTGAATTATGACAATCCTAGCCTTGTGAGGGGAATTCCACTCTAGGAAGTGGATCAATAGTTTTGGGATCCAAAATCACCAGATATAAAGAGTTTTAACTCACCAACCAAGAAGAAGGTGTAATCCAATCAGGGTCCCATAAGAAATATAACCCTTGAGTAGGACCCTAAGATTCAATACATTAACATAGACTACCTTTCCAAAGTTCCAAAGTATAGATAAAATAGCTAGCATTTTCTCCACATAATGTTTTATTTCCTAAAGAAAATTGATATCAATAAATTATGAAATTTAATAAGGTCTCAAACAACCTTTTGATAGGGGTGCTACCCAAACCCCTATATTCAATAAAATCACTAATAATTTTTGAACAAATAAATGAGAATAAAAAGTGCAAATAAGCCTAGATTACACTCATGTTTCCCCAATTATCTTTCCCTTCTCCTTAACTCTTTTTCTCCTCACCTTAGATATTTTATCCATGCTATTTTTGAAATTTTTTTTTTTTGAAGGAATAATGAAGTATGATATCTAATCATAGAAACATCCTTAGCACCAATTTCTTGAAGAGATTTTTGAATGAAAGAATCTATATAATCTTCAAAAGGAGTAATTGTCAAAATTAGAGATATAATAATCAAAACAATGCCTGCATTATTTAGTTCATGATCTCTATCACTTCCCTCTATAATCGATACATAATAGAGAATGTTTGAGCTTATAGTGGTGGGAATTTATAATTAGAGAGATCCAAATGATAAATAGATAAATGTTTCTTAATTAAATTTGGAAAAATTTCCTCAAATTTCTTAAGAACATCAAATATATTATTAAAATTAGCCCTTGATAGGTATTTTTTCTAACATATCACATTCCCTCCTTTATTTTGAGACTTGAATACTATAAAAACATTTGAATTGGGACCTTTTGTCTAGTCTAGGGTATTTCCTTTTGGATTAGCTTTAGCTATATCGATCTCTAGAAGAGAATGAAAGGAGTCTACACATTTCTTTGAGAAATTTATTTAAAGATTCTCATAAGCATGAAAAAACTGAAATCTAAAGAAAATACCTCCATAACCTATTTGTTCAATCCAATAAATTTTCCTAATGTAATTTCTAAATAATTAGGATAATGATTAATAATATCTATTTCAAAATAGCTATTATTGGCATAGTGTGATGGTTTAAAGGTAGTGTTGTTCTTTCTACCAAGGTTCAAACCTCATTGGGATGTTATTGTGGAGTGTTTATGTTGGGGATGAGATCCCCAATTTTTGACCTCACTAGTTCATAGCTTAGAATCAAAATAACTTACCCTTCTAATATATATATATATATATATATATATATATATATATATATTTGTGTTTGTGTATATATATAAATACATATATATACATATATATAAACATATATATACATATATATTGATTCCAGAATTGATATAGATATATATTGTTACCTTTGTTTGAAACATATTATGGGAAGGGCACGAGGGTTTCCCAAGGACTACCATAATATATTATGTAACATCATGTCTCCAAAATATTATGGGTTGACGAAGGGTACTCCCATTACAAGCTAAAATCACTGCAACAACAAAGTTTTTCACCACAAAAATGCAAGCAGGAAACCATACTTTATATTATCACTAGAAGAAATTTTTTTTACAAAAAGTCAATATTATTACATGGGCTATCTCATTACATCATTTGCAAATCTGAAATAGGTTCACTCTAGGCTCTCAAGTCTTGCCACCAAGACTATTATAGCTCACTCTTCTTAAAGTCTAGCCTTTTCCTCACTTCCTTGTTGGCTCTCTTCTCACCAACCAACTCCCCAATATTCTCTATTCCTGATAGGTTTATATTTCTTCTCCCTCATCACCAAAAATATTTCTCCTTTTACTATAACCATGTTGGACATCTAGGGTTTCTTGTAATCTGATCTTCATGTAATGTTTTTACCCACCTTGCCTTAGCACTTCTAATTCCTTCAGTCACTCACCAAAATGGTTACCTCATTGTCTGCTATTGATCACCACATTCACACCATGCTATCAAAAACACATCTTATTATCAGGCTAAGACAATTGCATGTCACACTGATATTGGCCCCTCTCACCGATACCTCATCCCCATCCTCATCACTATTCACAATTTGCAACAATGATGTGAATTGATTTATCATTCAATCACATTTAATTGCATTCCACCATCTATTCACCACTTATCGCTCCATCACCATTACCTTCCTATCATTCCCACCAAGATATTTATGATTATCCACGTGTCAACATGTTATTCATCTATCCATCACCTTCAATCTACTCATGTTTTTTTCCACCTTTCCGCCATCGAAGTATCGTGGGGAATTTGAATCCTCTCACTCTGATATGGCAAGGTCTCTGTTAAGAAGCTCTATTAGGATGTCAAATAGAATCCTCATGACCTCCCACTGAAACATGTGTGTCTCACCAAAATCAAAATATTGAAGGGAATTGCAACCTTGTCACCCCAAAATCTCGTCATCCCCTAGATACAGTTTCATCGCTCTATCAGAGGGACTCCCAAATGACTCCTTCCAATAATCCAAAGTCTCCTTGATGCAACTTGTCATAATGTCAAATGGATTTTGAAACTCATCCCATCGATATGTGAACCTCCATTTGATTTGAATTCCTCACTACCATTTGTTTTTGTTTCTTTCACCATCGGTATGTCGAAGGGACATGAAACAAGGTGTCTTCGAGATCGCCATGTTACTCTGATGAAAACTATTAACCAAATGTCGAATGAAGTTTTTTTTGCTTCATGTTTCTCATGCCTAAAGCCTAAAATCCTGTAGACCACCATTCTTAGATAAATGAAGTCGATTCAACCCTTATGAGAAAATAAATAACATAGAAATTTTTTTTGTCGATGCAAGATTGCTCTCACACCTTGGATTCTCCAACATCAGACACCTGGGGTAGGAAGAATTTTGCAAATATGGATTCACAAAATAGAGTTGAGTGGTAGTACCACCCTTTTAGACTACAAACAATCCTTAGCCAACCCCATTACTTGAATTGATACCTGCAATTTCTTATTCTTTCTCCTTTTCCAACACTTAGCTGGAACAAGTAACCTCATGCCTTGAAAACTATGTTCTTTACTCCTCTTCCTCGATGCAAAATAAACTTGACCATAACCCGATTGCTTCATCCCACCATATTTTTTCCACCTCAACCAATTTTCACCTACACTTAACTTTGCAACACCATAAAAATCCTTCTTTGAATACCAATCATCCCTAAAAAATTCTAACTGAACCATCTCATGTGCATGTACTAACTCATCAATCTCAACATGAAAATCATACTTCTTAAATTCATTAATATTTTTTTTTCCTTCTCATCACCTGCTACAACTTCAATCTTGTCTGCAACATGATATGTCACTTTTTTTATGCCATTAGAAGGACATATTTTGGTTTCACACTTCACCTCCTCTTCCTTAATTTCAACACCCTAAAGTTGATCCATTTCTCCAATGGATTTTCCCATTGTTACATGTTGATCCTCATTGGAGCATACACCAAAATCTAGGTGAACCTCATCACCTTCTATTGCAACTTTCAATACTGCAACTCTTCCTTCATTATCACTCTTCATGTCACTCCCACACAAACTAGATTTGGTTCTAACCTCACAAAAAATTGATAAAATTTTAACCTTCCCATACCTAGCCATTCCATTCATATTATGTAAACCATATTTTTCTATACATTCACAAGATGCAAGTTTTACCTTTTCTTCAACTGCTACCACTTGATTTTACTCTTCTTCAATGTATTCCATTGCTCTCCACCCTTATTTGGTTGCTACCTCATTTGTATCTTAATCATTCATGTCTTCCAATAGACAAACCTCAAATTTAGGCTCAAGTTCCTCAATTTATTTGTACTCACCCTCTTGCTCGATGTCTTGACACTCTATTGAATCCTCTTTCTTTCCTGTAGTCAAAATTTCATTAGAAGAATAATAAGAATTACCTTCAGCTTTTGTCTTCCCTTGGTTCATCCTTCCAATATTTTCCTCCAATTCCTTTATTTGTTCCCTCAACTCTATCCATTCTCTTTCTCTAATCTTCTGAAATCTCTCTCTTATTTCCTCTACTCTGGGAATCCTTATAATTCATACAATGACGATTCCTCTTTCTCTTTTCCATTTTCTAGGCCTCACAAAGCTGTAACAACAAAAATATTCAACCCTCAGGTTTCACAAATGTAAATTGACTCTTGTTTGGTGATCTATTTACAAATATTCAACAACTTCATATGTTATTTGTAAATCCGCACAATCTCAATGCTTTAACAAAAAAAACTTCAAACCCTCAGGTTTTGGATATGTGAATTGCCTCACATTTGGTGATATGTTCACAACCACAAAATTTTCATAGTTATTTTTAGAGACTCACAAGTCCCTTTGTAGTTACAAGTACTTCTTGCAATAATATATCACTCGCACAACTATCCTCTACCCAAAAAAGACTCTAGAACATGCTTCCTCTACTCACCTTCTCTCAGTGGAGGAACTCTACACCTTCTACCCAGATTTATCTCTACTGGAGGATAGTAGTCACATACCCTCTTTCATTTTTGCATCAAATATATTTTCCCACAGCTTTCTCTTACAGCTTCACCACTTCACTCTTCACCCACAGGTCTTGGTACATACTCTGCACTCTAAAGATCTTCTAGCTCTAATACCACTAAAAAAGGGTACTCCCCTTACAAGATAAACTAACCACAACAACACAAGTTTACACAATAAAAATTCAAGTAGAGAACCACACTTTCTATTATCACTAGAAGAAAACAAAATTACAAAAATTTAATATTATAACATGGACTATCTCATTACATAATTTTCAAATCTCAAAATAGATTCGCACTAGGATCTCAAGTCTTCCCACTAGACCGTTACAGTTGACTCTTCTTAGTCTAGTCTTTTACTCACTTCCTTATGGGCTCTTTTCTCACCAACCAGCTCCCCCATCTTCCCTCTTCCTGATAGGTTTATATCCTTCTTCCATCATCACCAATAGGCTTTCTCCTTTTACTATAACTAGGTTGGCCATCTAGGGTTTCCTATAATTTGGTCTTCATTTAATATTTCTACCCATCTTGCCTTAGTACCACTACTTCATTCAATCACTGAACTAAATGGTTTCTTCGTTGTCTTCTATCGATCACCACATTCACACCATGTTATTGGAAACACATTGCATTATTAGACTGAGATAATTCCATGTCACACTTCTTATCATTCAATTGCATTCCACCATGTGTCCACTGCTTATCATTTCATCACCTTCCTATTGTTCCCACCGAGATCTTCATCAATAGCCATGTGTCAACCTCTTATTCATTCATCCATCACCTTCAATCTACTCATGTTTCAATCCACCTTTCTGCCATCAAAGTATCATGGGGACTTCAAATCCTCTCACTTTGATATGTAAAGGTCTCACTGAAGAAGCTCTATTGGGATGTTGAATGGACTCTGGATGACCTCCCATTAAAACATTTTTGTCTCCCCAATATCAAAATATTGAAGGGATTTGCAACCTGGTCACCTTGAAATCCTGTCGTCACCTCAATGTGGTTTCATCACTTCATTGGAGGGACTCCCAAATGTCTCGTACTGATAACCCAAATCCTCCTTGATGCAACTTGTAATAATGTCAAAGGGAATCTGAATGTTGTCCCATTGATATGTGAACCTCCCTCTGATGTGAATTCCTTATGACCATTTGCTACTATTTCTTTCTCCATTAGTATGTCAAAGGGACATGAAACAAATTTTCTTCAAAATTTCCATGTCACTACGATGAAAACTGTTAACTGAATGCCAAATGACAAATTCATTCCTCCTTCATGCCTCTCATGCCTAAATCCTGAACTCTTGCAGACCACCATTCTCAACTAACTGATGTTGCTTCAACCCTTATGGGAAAATAAATAACACAAAACTTTTTTTTTGTCGATGCAAGATTGTTCTCACACCTTGGGTGCTCTTGCATTATGGTAGGAAAATAAGGTATATTTAGAGTGGAATATTATACGGGAGTTCCTTTGTAGGATCAAATCCCACATGTTAAGGTTTGAAAAATTATCAAATTTAATGTGAAAACACAAACCTCCCTCAAAGGCCATATTTTAATTGACCATCATTAAAAAACAAAAAAATAATAATCAATTTTTCGTAAGGATAATCTCCATATCTCCCTTAGATTTCTAGGCATCATGAGCTTATATTTTTAGGAAATGAATGATTACTTTAACTCCCATGAAATTTCAGATTAGAGCATGTTATGATAAATAAAATGCATAATTTATAATAACTTCTATATTGATAACTGAAATGAGTTGATTATCACTTTTGGATATAGGTAACCATTAGATAAGGTTTTACTCCCTATTTAAAGTTAGTCTCATGTGTAGGTATAATTTTCATGATTAGATATTATGGTCACATCAATTCAAATATTACCTTTAAATTAGAAAAAGTAAAAGAAGTAAATGGGCCTTATATCCTATTATTGGTGAGTTTATTATCCAAAAAATCATTAAAAAAAAATCCAAAATAATGAAAATACATGCAAGACATTTCATGAAAGGAATGGTATATAATCATTATCTCCCTTCCATCATAATAATAATATCTTAAATAGAAAGTATATATGGGTAAAACTTGAAGCCTATGTCACATGTTGGGCCAACAAAACAATTTATAGAAAACATATATCTAAAAGCTTATTTATTAAAATGGTTTTAATAAAACCATGTGGTGCACAAATGGATGACATGTTTTTGAGAGATTATGTTTGACCTAAAAAAGATTAGGTGGAAATATTTTAGACAAAACTACTCTAAATAAATTTGAAAAAATTATAGTTACTATTTTCCATAACAAAGTTATTTTACCTCACTTACTAACCATAAAATAAGATGTATATTTATGGAACTTTTCAATCATTCATCCATCTAGGTTACCACGTAGCCTAGGTAAATCTTATTGACTTCATGATTTTATGCTTAAAAAATTAAATATTGATAATGGTCAAATGCATCTACATGAAACATATATATTTTGTATGAAAATGTATAATTTATATGCATTGTATAAAATATGCAATGCATAATTCATAAAAATTAACAAAAAATTAAATAAAAATAATTTAAAATTATGATAAATTAATGATGGAGTAGTAGTGGATAACTCCATGGGTTATCCTTGTGCTTGATGTTTCACCCTATAATTAAATATTGTTCCTATTAGGATAAATCCATATTTTACAAGAAACCCTAAGATAATCCTCAACACGTTTGAAAAAATATAACTATATTTAAAAAAATTAAAATAGTATAAAAATTGAAAAATTTAGCCAAAATGTCAACTCACCATATAATTGGTCAAGTCATATGTAAATTGACTCATTCTCTATACAATTAATTTAACTTTTGATGAAGGCACCAAGCTCTAGAGGCTGAAATATCTAATATTTCATGTAAGAATGAAAGTAATGTTTCAGTACTCATCCTCCTATATGTAGTTGAGCATAAATTTAGAAAACTTAAAACATGAGCCCTATAAATTCCTTTTTGAATATCATCAATCATATTGATGATGATACAAAATATTGATATTGATCAATTATCCGCTAAATTTTTTAAGGCATTTTACTAGTATAAACATAATGATGATGAAAAAGATTTGTCATTCTTACCTATTTACCTAAAGAGACTTATAGAGCATGCATGTTCTATTTTTTTAATATGCCCTATCTCTTGTCACTTGTTACAAGATTTATTATGATGCTAGAAAAATTATTGACAAGAAAAACTTAGATGAATGCACTTAGATGTTGGTATGTGGATCCTAATCAGTCTTGGTGTTTACATTCCACCCTCATTGCTTGGCATGTTCTACCCCCAAATTAATTTAAATTTTGTAAAGAACATTTATTGTAAATCCACTAGTATTTTTTTTTAAATATTTGGAAAAACTACCAAAATTGATAATGGTTTATTATTGTAAATGGACTTGAATAGTAACAGTTTTGAATATCCCAAAGAAAATGATGCATGTGATAATTCCAAATGTCATAGAGAGTTTAGTTTTGTTGCTACAAGTTGTGCACAATAGCATGAGGAAAATCACAGGTAAACAGTATATGGCACATGTAGCAGAGTTCGGTTAGTTTAAGGAGTAGAAATCATGTGGTTTATTTTTTGCACATTGTAGTTGTTTGTTGCGAGTATTTTAAACTTTATTTCTTTGTAAATTGGTTAATAAAAGGAGTGTTATTTTGTGGATGTAGCCTAGCATCAAAGTGATCCATAATTATTTTGTCTTACCTCCATTTCTATGATTTTTTTAATTCCTCTATTTCATTTATCAAATCTGCATTTAATTGATAGTTTGTACTCTTATTCCTACCTAAAATTCCTGACACTAGATTCTTATCTATTAATTCAAATACCTATTTCCAATCACCACATGACATGACATAGACACTAAGGATGATTATGAAAATCTATTGTTACAAAATAATTTCTCAAATATCTTATTTTTCTAGGTATAGAATTTGGATAGTTGAAATTTGGCCTTCAAGTAAGGATTTTCTATGGTTGGCTTGTCACTAGAAGATTATGACTTGGGGTTACAAAAAGGAATTTTGGCCTATCTAGATGTCATATTTTCTTGAATAGGGAGAAACTAAGAACCATATTCTCTTCCTTTGTAATTAAATTTTATTCCAATTTGACATCTTTTCCTTGACTCATTTAATGTTGGCCAAGTTATTCCTAGATATTTTTAGGCAATCAAATATAAGGTTGGGTTTCTCCTATGAACCTTATTTTTTCCAATAATTATGGGATATGGCTCTAAGTATTATTTCTTAGAATACTTAGCTTAAATAAATAATATAATACTAAAATAAACTCTAGAAATAGATTATGCATACTCATAATTATTTTTGTAAGATCCAATTAAAGAATAGAACACAAAAGCTAGTTTTTCATTTATAACTATCCTAAACAATTGGCATGAAATATTTTTCTCTTTTGAAGAAGTGCAACCTAAAACGGAAATAAATCAAAATAAGGATTTATGGTTCTAAAATTTGAAAGGATGCATAAAAATTGATTTATATGGAGCTTAAAATAATAAACTAATAATTTTTGAAGGAGATGCCACTCTTAAAAAATATAAAGGTAAGGTAGTCTGATTAGGGACTAAATGTTTGGATTTAAAACAAAAATTAGTAATATGATGGAAGGTTTGATGCTTGGATAACAAACTAGGAGTAATGATTAAATCTCAAAATATAGTCATTGAAGGGAATTAAAAATTGATTACAAATAGTTTGAAACAATGAAAAGAAAATTAGTGGAGGCTTTATAGACTCCTTTTG
Source organism: Sequoiadendron giganteum (assembly GCA_007115665.2). Classification (NCBI taxonomy): domain Eukaryota; kingdom Viridiplantae; phylum Streptophyta; class Pinopsida; order Cupressales; family Cupressaceae; genus Sequoiadendron; species Sequoiadendron giganteum. The sequence continues at coordinate 479,393,620 of CM021109.1, forward strand.
AAAATTATTGATATTTAATAGAAAATTTTAAAATATAAAATTTATTTTGTCTTCCATGAAATAAATTGTGGTGGATTGGATTTCTAACCTTATCTTGTTGGAAAATTTTCATGATTATTTGTATATGGAAAAGGACTTGATTAATTTCCTATTTTTAATGGAACACAAAAAAAATAAGGAAAGAGAGTAACATATAGACTAGAAGTTAATATAGTGATGCAAGAGCATTCAAGCTCACAAGTAATCGAGGATCACCAAAAAATAAATATTTTGTTTTCTTGTTTATTTTTTTCATTTTTGGTGTAGGTTGGAGCTTCAAGAGAATCTTGTGGAGTTTTGAAGGATAAAATATTTATTTTATCAAGACTTTACTTCCATTCAAAATCAAAGGCAAACAAGGTGTTTTATGTGATTTTAATATTATTATATTGCACAATTTCAATGTTTCAAGGGTTGAAGGGCTCCACTGGCATATTATAAATTGAAAATTAATTAATTTTCTCAATTTGGATGCCTATATAAGTTTTAATGTGGTTGAAACGAAGAAAACGGTAGGTAGTTTGTTTGATGTTTAGGGAGATAGAACTACGAAATTTCTACAAGTTTCACTCATGGAAACCTTAGAGATCTCAAGAAAGGGGTGGAATGAGAGAAAGAGATTTGTAATAAGGTGTCCTAGGGTATGATTAAACCTAATTAGAGGGTTCACCACCAAGAAAGGTCTTTGAAAGACAAGTAACATGTAAAATATAAGGATATGACTTAGATATGAATTCAAATAAAAATAATAAATTAAGAAAGTACAAAGATGAACTTGGTAATCTGAATATGCTTAGAATAAGGTTTCAAATCCTCAAAATATGACTATTAATGCATATTGGGACTGATACGCCAGTAGGGGCAATTTAGTTCGAGTTTAGGGTTTCAAGCCGAGACTGAAATTTGGAACTAGTAATGTAGGATTGTGTCACCAAAAAGTGTAGCCTGGACACTTTTCATTCATTTTGGCTTTTTCCCTTGGAATTTGGCCTTTTTTTGCTTAGATATGATAGCTTAATGTGGTACACATTCACATTAGGCCTTGAACACTTCCAAATAAATAATAACTTAATAAAGTTCTACAAGTGTGTTGTGAAGTGTTGTATGTTCACATTTACCCACTTTTCTAGGACTTTTATACAATAATTCACCTAAATAACCCCTTTCCAAGCCTTATTCCAAAGTTTTTTAAGGTGTTGTAATTGAATCTTACACTTTTCTAGGCTTGTAACCACTAATTTAACCCTTTTCAATGTTAAATTTTCCCCTTTAATGTACTTTTAGGCCCAACTTGAGTGTGTTTTGGGAGGAAAATCTGATTATAATCATAAAACACTGCTTAATTCCTAACCACCACTTGAAAATGTCCAAGTGGACTAGGACATCACCTTGGGCAACCTAGTCCCTTTTGACATAAATTTAAATTTTAAGACAAAAACCTAACGGGAATTTGCCTCCAAAACCCTAAGGTCGGCCTATCATGTTGCATTTCCAAGAAAATTAGGGTTTAGCTTGTATAAATAAGGGTTTTCATCCTCATTTCATCCCTCTAGCATCATTTGGGTATGTGCAAGATCAGGATGGGCAAAAAAGTGGTGATATGATGGGTATGTGTAGGGTATGTGGTTGATGACTTTTTTTTACCCAAAATTGATGAAATGAAAAGGGTTTTTAAAGGATATTCTCAACTTTCCACCAATAAAAAATATTCTTTACTTTGAATTTAATAAATAATTATTATTCATTTTCTATTTGAATTATGGCTTAAATCCTGATTGATAGGTTGATTGAAAAAAATTTATAGCTTTCAAATGGTATCACATTTTTTAAATCCAAAACATGTGTCATGTTATATGCTTCACATACTATAGGATTAAAAAAAAACTGAATTTCATGAATTTTTGACCAAGTTAAGGTGGTTAGACATACAAGTTTTTTTATTTTTTAAAAGTTGTAATAAATAATTTATAATTAATTATTTACTTGGAAAAAAATTACAAAACAAAGTGCATCACATTGGGACATGATTCCTCTACTTATATCTAAAATCTCATAATTTTTTTTTATCATTTTATTGTGGTTAGGGTGGGTAGATAGACATGTACTTCTTATTTTTACCCTAAAATTTAAGTCCTACTACATTGAAATTTCAAATTTTCACCAAATAGATTTTTTTTAATAAAATAAACCTAGTAGTTTAGAAACTACATTTATTTTTTTACATATTCTATTCTTACATATTTTTTATATAATATAGATAACTTATTCAAAATTTTATGTCAAATTGCCTAACTCTGATTTTTCTGAATTTTTAGCCACTTAAGGGCCTATTTTTTCCATGATGATCCTACACATACCTATTTCATCTGTAGAAGCACTCAAGCACTCAATATTCACAAGAAAGAATTTGAGCACTAAGAACCTCAAGAAATCTCCATTGGAGTTGGTCCTTACATGCTGCAGACATCTTCAACAAAGGACTTGGTGAGAACTTGCATTGTTTATCATTCAATCATATCTCCTTTTATTTCTATTTCATTTGAGTTTAATTACTATCAATGGGGTTTGACTAAGGCAAACCCAGGCTAATCTCTAACCCTAACATTTTCCTTTGTTGTTTGCATGTGTGTTTTGCAAGTTATATGCAGATTTGACAAGGTACAAAGTGTTGAAACCCAGGCTAATCTCTAACCCTAACATTTTCCTTTGTTGTTTGCATGTGTATTTTGCAGGTTATATGCAAATTTGACAAGGTACAAAGTGTTGAAAATGGTGCCATCATTCCATCTACATCAACCCACATCATGAAACCCTAGGAGGAGCAAAAGGATAACTTGTAGGTTATTTTCTGAAGATTCTGACACATACATCTAAAAAATGGAAAGTGCAAGTGGGGACCCACAAAATTAGACTTCACAGCTCCTAAAAGTACCAAGAGGACTAGGTTGCCATCATTGGCAATCTTGTCCTTGTACCAAGCCTAAAAAAGGGTTTTGACATTTCCAGATACCCTTTTAGCAGAAACCCATTTTGGACTATTTTCCTTGGAGGAGGACTAGGTCGCCATCATTGGTGACCTTGTCCCTATACCAGGCTTGAGAAAGGGTTTTGAAATTTCCGGATACCCTTTTTTCCAAAACCCAGTTTGAAAAATTTTCCCGACATAAGGACTAGGTCGCCCATTTTGGCGTAAGTATCCTTGTGAAGATTTTTGGTAGATTCTAGAATAATCCAAATCTCCTCATCCACAACTTCCAATTCTTAGGTGCACAATATTTTTTATTTCTAGTTTCTTTCCAGTATTGCATACATTTAGATCATTTAGTTTAGCTTGCATGTAGTTTACATTGCTTTATTTACATTTCATTATTTTAGTTTAGTTCATTTCATTTCAGCACTTAGCCACACTCGACACACACAAAACAACCTCATCCAAACCCTAATCCTTTGAATTAACTGACAAAAGAAACATATCATTAGTGTAAAAGATAGCCCATTCTGCTAACCAAGTTCTCCTAGGTGAAAAACCCTAAGGGCCTAGCAAAGGGGAATCCTCTTTCCCTTCTTGCATACCATCTTTTTGGTGGTTCAAGGATCTATAGAAAATGCTTGAATTCTAGTATATTGAAATTCATATGCCATAAGTGGTGATTTCATCCCACTATCACGGTTGATCTGAAACTCTGATATCCTTTAATTCTCCCCTATAGCTTCTCTCCTATCAAATTTTTGGTTTTGAAACACTGAATTGCAACCTATAGGTGAATTTTCGTGATCTTGCAAGATATATGACAACTTTGACAACTTGACAGATTTTCTCCAATATTGATCCTTAATGGATCTTCAACCTAAATCTGAAAATCACACATCAAAGAGAGGGAAAAAAAAAAAATTGTTAGTGGGTAGGGGTTTACCTTGGTCACACAAACCCCATTTTGGTAATCAAACCTTGAAATTAATAGAAATAGAATGAAGGAATGGTGAATGAACAAATATGCAATATTGAAACTCACCAAACCCTTGAAATAAAGGTATTAATATTGTAAGTAATGGCTAGCATTAATGTAGATCTTGAATCTTGATTGTATGTTGAATATCTTGACTTGAATGCTTACTTGAATGATAAGAACCTACATCACAAATGTTAGCTAAAAAAAAAAACATGATGCATTACGCACATTCAATCACACAAAGAACATGTAAAAGAAAACACGGTGAAATAATATTAAGTCCCATGTGAATCAACATATAGCAAGTCTTTTGTATCCCAATCTCGGTCGGTATCAACGGAAGGGAAAAAACTAGCCAAAGGCATAACAACAAGTGCCGAACTAGGGGTATCGCCAAGTTCATCACTCTTCTTAGGATATTTATCATTTAAGCTCATAGAAGAGGAAAAAAAGTATTCAATTCATTATGCACTTCTTCATCAATTTTAGAAAATTCATCATCATCATCCAGGTTAATCACAATGGGAGGTCAAAGGATAATGTATAAATAAGGATTTATCTCCTGTTATGGTATATAATCTTTTTGTTGCAGCAAAGAGGGATACTCATCATGTGTTATTTTAGTTGAATGTTTGGATGTTGATTTTATTTGTCATTTCATTGTTTAACCTTCGAGAAAGAGCACGACATCTATGCCTACTCTCTCTAGTGTTTATGTTTCTTTTGGTATATTTTTCAAGTTATGTTTGTGTAGGAGCGTGTCTATCAACCATAGGATTCTTTTTCTTCCCTAAGCGGAGGAACGAAAGGAACCATAGGAGGTTGTTCGACCACTTTCTCTTTAACTTTGTAAACTTGTTTTATCTTAGGAGGTGTGATGGGATTTCTTTAGTTATCTCTTGGTATTTCATAGGAGATAGGTAATGGATCTATCTTAGGCTCATCTTGGTTACTTGGAATATCTTTAGGTTTGATCATAGTTTTTTCAAGGATAGGAGGCTTAGTCATAGGTTGAGGAATGTTTCGAAGGGATAGTTTCACTATGCATTTCATCTTCAATTTTTTTTACGTGATTTGAAAAATAATTCCTCACAAGGTTTAGTAGGTTCTATAGGTTCAGGAAAAAATAAATCCAATGAAAATTTCCCATAGGAAGATAGAGGATTAAAGCCATTATGGTGCATAGTAAATATTTCATTATCTATTTTGTGGATGATGCGGTGCAGGACCAATCACCAACCTATGCAAAATGCATGGAGTAGCTCAAATGGTGGATGGTCAATTTTGTTAAAATATTGATCCACTCGGGTATGTATGTCCTAGGTTTTAGGTATCTAGATCCCTAGTAGTTCCAAGGTGGTGTCACTATTTCCAGCTTTCAGACCTTTGTATCTTCATCCCTTATATGGGATAATTTTGTAATTTCTCTTTTTTGTATCTTTATTATGCTTCGAATGGGCTATAGCTAGAGGTTTTCTTCCTCATTCTTTCCTATCGATATGCCATTTGAACTAGGTCTTATGTAAATACTTTTTATTTAATATAATATATTACCATGGCTTCTCCACTTTTCTGAAAAAAAAATTCATTATCAAAGTGAAACTTTAAAAATTTATGCACGAAATATGGAACAACTCCCATGGAGCGTACCGATGGATAACCAAGCTTCACTCATAATTGATCTGAAGTCAGGATGATGATGAATGAGACATCAATTTTTTTTGGTTTTAATTTTAAAGGAAGGGAGAATCGATCCCATCGTAGGGAAAGTAGAACCATTATACGTCTTTATCGATTCTTTTGGTTGATCACATATTTCTTGATAGAGTTCATGCACAAGTAAGAATTCTTCAGTGATCACATTATCTCCATATAAGGGATCAATTAATATCCCATTAGTGGTATTTTCATAGATTCGACCGAATATGTAAAGAGGACCATCAGTTGCATGTTTAAGTGTATCCTTACAGGAGAAAGCAATGTCAAGAGGCCTTTTAGTTCAGCCCTTATCAGGTATAATTTCTATCAATCCCACCATATCATTCATAGGATCTTATTCATCAATATCCATAGGACCTTGTTCAATATTATCCATGTTGTCATCGTTTGTTTCCACATTCATCACATCACTCTTCTTGATTTTACTAGCTTTGACAAATGAAATGTTCTGATTAGGAATAGGGTTGGTAAAGATTTTAAAATTTTGGTTGGGAGGGGCAACAAACTTATTTACTTTATCATTAACAACTCCAACTAAAATTCATTTTGAATCAATGAGGCCTTGCACAAGATGTTTAAGACGCTTACAATATTCTATATCATGTTCATTTTTTTGATGATAATGGAAATAAGAATTTGATCTAAAGTTTGGAGGTAAAGGCTTATTAGGGTCGAGAGTTTTGATGGGAGGTAAGTTTATCATTTTATGTTCTAGAAGTTGTGACATTGTGTTATGGAGGGTATCTGGTAAGGGAGTGAATTGTCTAGTCAGATCCCCAAATGTGAAAGGATTTGTCTTTTTTATAGCATCCACTTGGGTATTGACATGTTGAGCTGGTTGAGGGGGGTTTAGTTGAAGGAATCCTTTAGTCTATTTCCTAAAAGGTTGATAATTTTTTTGGTTTGTGGATTCAGAATTCTTCAAATGGATAGAGGTGCGTTTTGTTTCATGACTACTAACCAAATTTTGATAATCACAAAGGTCAATACACAAGTGTAAAAAGGAAGGAAACTTCAGCATGCCAAGCTTCTCTTGTATCTTAGTTTGCAGATTATTAATGAAATTTTTTTGAAGGTGAGGATCAAGAATCTTTACATCAATTTGGGAATAAACTGTTTGGTAGCGTAAAATAAAGTTGATAACCTTTTCATCATTTTCTTACTTGTAACATCTCATAAAATCATCTAAGGTCATCTTAGGAGTCATGTGCACTTAGAAATGGTTATAAATGCCTCAACAAGTTCATTGAATGAACTAATTGATTTATTCGATAAGGAGGAAATCCATTCTAAAGAAGTATCCTTCAAGGACCTAGGGAAAAGATTAGCTAAGAGCTTATCTTCAAGGAAAAAATCACTACATAAGGTGGTAAGAGGAAACATGGTGAGAAGTATCTCCTTTCTCCCCATATTTCTCAAACCTAGGAATCTCTAGACCTTGTGGTATCAACGTTCTTAATATCTAAGGGATTGCTTTTTACATAGTATGTAAGTTGGCCATTTTGATTTTGATTTATGGTGGAAATTGGTTGGTTAAGGATGGCATCATTGGTTTTATTATGAGATGGAAGTGAATATTTTGGAGGTGTATATGTGTTCAAGGGGGAAGTGAATGGAATCATTATGGGAGGTAAAGTGGTAGGAGATATATCATGCAATACACAAAGGTACTAGGAATGCTAGTGGAAATACCCAAGGTAGGAATGACATTACTAGTGGGTTGCATTTATGTTCTAACTTGAGGGTTTGTATAGGTAGGAATAGAGGCAATTGTTGTAGAAGGAGTAATTTGAGTTCGTCCTTGACTTTGGACATTGTTTGAAGGTAAAGCACAACTAGTCATTGAGGTAATATGTTTTACAAAAATATTAGCTAGGTTATGCACAAGTTCAACTCCTTCTTCAATTTCAATCATGTGATGTATGTTATCTATGGTAGGGATAGAAATGGTTGAAATGTTATAAATACTTAGTTGATTTTGTAGGTTTTCTCTTTAAGTCTTCATGGATTTGGATTATGTTTTCTTGCAGAATACTAGCAACCATTATTTCAATAGTTTTCATACTACTCAAAGGAAAATAATTGTTAAGGGTATGATCCATACCAAGTGAAATAATGTCAAAAATAGGAGTGAAATAGTTATGTAACCCAAGATTCACAATGATTGTGCTATCACGAGATGACATAAGTCTTGAACTTCATCTCACTATAATATTAGAAATAGGACACCAAGTAGTAAAGATCATGTAATGGAAAATGAATGAAATACAAGATAAATGATATTCTCTAATTTTGATTCAAATAAAATTAAACTAGATGCAATGAAATAAATGAAACAACTTTTTTTTTACTTGAAACGGAAATGTAATAACAACAAATCGAAACACAAAAACATAGTTTTTAATGCTATAAAATGCAAGTTCATATCTAAAACAGGACTAAAACACCAAGAGAGGTGTATGATTCCAGGTTATTTTTTTTTAGGGATTCAAATAGTGAATAACAGTCGCCAAAAAATACCAAGAAACTAGGCAAAACCACCTATATTGGGACTAAATCGCCCAAAGGAGCTTACGAGTCCCAGATAAAGGTTTTTGCATAAATTTTAGAAAATTTTGAGTGAATGTTATGTGTTTTGGTTTGTATGATGTATATACTAAGTGCAATTATAGATTTCAATTGAAATTCAATGATGCAAGATGCAAAAATGTAACCTATATGCACTTTCACTAATGCAAGATTTAGAAACCCTAGATCCAAATTAATGAATGCAATACCTAATGAAAATTTAATGTAAGCTAGATCTAGGAATATGATGCACTCAAAATTAGAAATTAAGTGTTCTAAAAAATCTAGGTTCACTAAAATTAAATGAAGAAAATGGTAATTAGTTTGTTTGATGTTTAGGGAGATCGAACAATTTTTTTTCTACAAGTTTCACTCAAGGAATCTCAAGCAAGGGATGGAATGAGGGCAAGATATCTACAATAAGGTATCCTAGGGTATGATTAAAACTAGTTAGAGGGTTCACCACCAAGCAAGGGATTGGAAATACAAGTAACATGAAAAATATAAGGATATGACTTAGAATGAATTCAAATCAGAAGAGTAAACCAAGAAAATATAGAGGTGCACTTGGTAATTTGAATGTGCTTGAAACAAGGTCTAAAATCTTGAAAATATGACTTTTAATGCATACTGTGACGCATACGCTAGTCTGGGTTTAGGGTTTCGGGCTAAGATGGGAATCTAGAACTGGTAATGCAAGATCTACAAAAAATGTATTAATTCTATTATACTGGGACTCATACACCATAAGTGGTGATTTATTCCTAGTATCACGGTTGATCTGAAACTCTGATATCCTTTAATGCTCTTTTGTAGATTCTCTCCTCTCAAATTTTTGGTTTTGAAACAATGAATTGAAACCTATAGCTGACTTTCCATGATCTTGCAAGGTATACGACAACTTTGACAACTTAACAAATTTTCTCCAATCTTTCTCCTCGATGGATATTCAACCTAAATCTACAAATCACACACCAAATAGGGAAAAACATTGTTTTGTTAGTGGAAGGGGTTTTCCTTGGACAAACCCCATTTGGCAATCAAACCTTCAAATGAATGGAAATAAAATGAAGGAATAATGAATGAACAAATATGCAATTTTGCAACTCACCAATCCCTTTGAAATAAAGGTTGCAATATTGTAAGTAATGGCTAGCATGAATTTAGATCTTGACTATTTATTGTATGTTGTATATATTGACTTGAATTCTTACTTCAATCATAAGAAACTACATCACAAATGTTAGCTCAAAAACAAACATGATGCATGATGACTTTGACATGTTGCTTGATTCTTGAATAATACCCCAAGATACTTGATAAATAACTCTTAAATTCTCCTATAATCTCTTGAATTCTCTTTTAATCACAAAATTTCCATATGGATGCTTTATAAAACTTCTAGGATCAAAATGAGTGAAATAACCTTGTATTTATACTTGTTTATGCCAAATTACTCAAAATTACATCACTACAAGCCGACATCAGATCTAGGAGAATAAAATCCCACCAAGAATTTGAACTTAAATTATGTCTAAGCTAAGCATTAATCATACATTAGTTGTGGTGTACGAGTCCCATTAGGCTAAGCTTGTGACAAATATTTCAAGAAATGTTTAGTTTAATGTGAAATTCAGATCTAGGCCCCGAAACCTAGGTGGGACCGATATGCCCAAGGTGGCGTGTAAGTCCCAAATCACTAAATATGAGACATACAAACCTAAATCACTGAATTATAATTTTTCATTACATTTGTCAAGATTATCCGAGCAGAAAGATGCATTATATAAGGCTTGTTGATGCAAAGTAGGACCAAATAAGGCATAAAAAAGCCCAATTTTAGAAAGGAGGTCCCAAGCAAGTGTGAAAATGTAGAGGGAGAAAATTTTCTAAACTATAGTGGCAAGTGGAATTTTGCATTCAATTGTTTCAATTTGCATGCCTAGAATGGAGGAAAAAGCTAGTGATATTTACAAAAAAAAATTAATGACTTCAGTTTTCAATTTAAGGTGAATGAGCACGACTTTGCTCATGATTGTATTTATTTTTATGAGGCATGTACAACATAAATTCATGGAATATGGTGCAAAAAAATTTTGTTCCATATTTGGAAGAATTTAATGATGAATTTTAAGCACAAACAAAAGAATTTCACAAAACAATTGGAGGGAAATGAAAGAGAAAATTTGGGTTCCCCTTTTGGTGCCTTAAAAAAGGTTTTAATCTCTATAAAATAGACCCTTTAAATGGATTCCAGAAGAAACCATCAACAAAAGAAAGTTTGGAGAAAGAACTTGTAAATTGCTCTTGAGAGTTGCACAAGAAAGAGTGTAGAAAAACAACTTGTGAAGATAAGAGGAATAGGAGAAGAGAAGAGGGATTTTATTGGTGTTAAAGACATCCATGAGTGTCATGCCCCAATTTTTACACAACAAACCAACACACAACCACCAATTTTTTTTGAACAAATGCATATAAATTCTCACTATCATGGTAACATACTAATGATAAAGTTAACATTGAATATCCCTAATGATATTTATTTTAATAACTCACCTTAACTCCTTATCACCCCCCTTTCAATATTTACATTCGCTAACATCCTTATTAACGACACTATTATTTTATTGATAAGAAATAATATTATCTTTAATACTTAATATCTCTTAATACCACCCACATTAAATACCCAATTCAAGGTTAATACCCCTCTCAGATTTTATATCTAGTTCCACCCTCTCTTATATTACTAAAAATTCTATTTCCAATTTCACTTTCACCATTACCGTTAGTTAAATAAGTTAACAATCATACATGATTCCAATTTAACTCTAGTAAAGTTATCACCAACATAAATTATACCACTTATTGTTTACTAATAAAATTGTTCTTTAAACAATTTCCCTCAATTATTGAATGACTCATTACTCATAATGTTAATGTTATTCCATTTACCTTGACTAAATTCCTAACCAATGACAATATTATTGTGATTGTATCATAACAATAATATCGTTAGAAGATTAAGTATTCATCACCCTTTATATCTTAACGAATACGAAAGACAACAATTGAACAACGCTAACCACACTTATTAACTACATTATCAGGGTCTAATGACTATAAGGTTTTAAACGCTTTGATGAAAGAAAGGTTAATGATCCCCTAGAATTTATAACTAAGCAATAATATAGCTAATGTTTTTTAGAATATTTCTACACTTCTAGGAATCAATTATTTCCATGCTATCCTTCGCTTACCCGTGTGAAATTACTACTCAACAAAATGCGAAAATTCAACCCATTAGAAGATTTAAAAATTTCTTTTGCTTTTACCAACCACTTAATCCATTATTCCACTTCACGACACAAAGAAAAAATGATAATAATATTTTTTTCTTAATAATTGACCTCACCTAAACTTGATGAAATAATTAATGAAAATGATAACTAGAATCCTTTAAATGAAATCTCCAATCCCTGTTTAAAATATACTACTAAATCGATGATTGAATGTATTGAAAATGATAATAACTTTAACAATTGACAATTTGCAATCTTATTGTATATAGACAACTATTACTAGAAAGTAACACCTTAATTATGAGTAACATGATATAGCAAATAATATTTCAAGTTGGCACTAATCCCAATAAATAATATCAACTCTAATGTCTAACAAGCAGACTTGATATGTATACAGTGCAATTGACTAACAAAGCTGACATAAATGTGCATAGAGATATTTGCCAATTGTTGAAAACATACCATTTTGCTACTTATCACAATCCTACGCTTGAATATATCAACCCATTTCTTACTAACGTATATTAACTCACAAATTTAAACATCATTAAAGGAGTTAAAAGGAAATCAGAGTTTATGAATTGTATTCCTTTTACAATTTACCCTTGAAAAAAAAAGGTTCCTTTTAAGTCTGTTTATTAGTCGCTGTTTTAAGGAAACCGAGCCCAAGAGGAGTCGAATCCTAATTAGGTTCTTTTAATTTCCTTAAAGTATTCAAACAATCTTTGTAAAGTTTCCTACATTTCTTTTCAAGCTTTAATACATATAAACTCTCGTATATACCTTTTAAAACATTAATTCTCATAAATTTAAGATACTTGGTTTTTAAGAAAAAGAAACGAAGTTTTAGTCATGCTAATTTTTAACTATTAAGATGTTAATATAAATTATAAATTGTGGAATGTTTATATTAATATAAATTTTTAAATATTTATTTTAGTATTTATTTCAATATTGTTTTAATATAAATTTAATAAAAATATTTAATTATTAGATTGTCATCTGATATATATAATTTTTTTTCTAATAAGAGTGATAATTTTAATATAAAAGAAACATCAAAATTTCATAATAATTTTATTAATTTTTTTTGAAAGAATAAATATTGAATCTAATCAACTATATTATGAATGAAATGTAATATAAGAGAAAAAGATCAGGGATTTAATTTTCCTTGGAATTTAAATTTGTGGAGACCTTCTATACTTGTTTTCATTTATCTGTTTGTAAGAGAAATATTTAATTTAGACCCAATAGAGGCACTATCTTTTATCTCCTTAAAGATTTACACAAAAAGGGTTGTTATAATCACACCTTTAAAGTCTACCTTTACCACAATATTATCCCTTTAAATTTTGAAATCAAACATACCTAATGTCTCCCTTAAATTACACATTTAGTTGAAAGTGCAAACACATTTGTCATTGAAACAACCACCATATACACACCCATTGCGTTTTCCCAAACTCTATTCTTTAACTTTGAAGCTTTTTCCCAATTCACAAGACCCATATCCATATTCTATAAATCCTAACTTGATAACTTCCCTTGGTTTATAAACTTCAATATTTACACCTGAAAGAAGAAGTCAACAAAAGAAAACCAATATGGCCATGGCTCTCCTCCCAACCATAGGATTGATTTTCAATCCACCCCCGAGTTGTAAGGGATCACATAGGTTTCCCCAATCACACACATATAACCACAATCCACATGTATTACTCAACAATTTCATACCCTAGACCATTCATATTTCCCTACTACTCACACTTTCACAAGAATTTGCATGGTTACAACTAATTAAAAAATAAGAAAGTTCCAAGTCCACAACTCAAACCATCATACAAGGAAATTTAACATGGATTTTCACAAAAGAAGAGTAAAAACACAACAATTCATTTCCTCAACAACATAGACCCAACAAGGAGAGATCTTACCAAAATAAGTGCAAGTCCAAATGGGGTAGCCTTTCCATCTCTAAGCCCTACTCTTCTATTCTCTCTTCCATCTCCACCAAGAATTCTCCTTCCCAAGAGAGGAAGATAAGACCTCCAAGAAACAATGACAAAGCAAGAGGGAAAACAAAAGGAGAGAAGAAAAAGAAAGAGAGAGAATCCAAGCCCCAAAAAAGGATCCCCTTCTCCTTTCACAAAGAATGAATGTATAGGAGGAAAAAGAAATCCAACTCCACATAACTTCCCAACCACCCAACCAACCCAATTTTTGTCACTTTTCATGTGGGTAATTAGGGTTTGTTTTAAACTTTATTTAAGTGATTTTATAGAGTAGAAAGGACCCTACTCTATAGACCTAACACCTAGGGCACCTTTTAAACATTTAAAACCACATAAAGACATTATAAAATCTAAAATAAATAATGGAATTTAAAGAGGTGACTCAAGGGTCTAATAAGTAACATCTCCCACATGCACTTGACCCTTACAAAACAAGGTTGAATACATATCCTAGTTGACAATACTATAATTTTCCTAGAATGATATAAGGGAAATATCTATGTGACCCCTTCATCAATAGTGGCCAATTTTAACCTATTTACTGAACCAGAAGGAGGTGTGAATATTTCTCACAATTAATAATATGTGAAATAGGTAGCCTATGAAAAATAATCTTCAAATGATAATAAACTGAGTTATATCTACATATAATTTAACTCTACCTACTTGCATAATATATTTTAGATTCAAGCAATAATTGATCATGTTATTTAATATCAAAATGTTACCACTTATCACTAATCTATTCTACCTATAACAAATACTACTACAACCAAATATTGAATATCAATCATTACATTTGTATCCACGTACTCACATTCATAATATAAATCGCATAACATGATGAAATACATTAATACACATAATGATATTACTAATACAAAAAATTCTCAATCATTACATACATAAGATATGGAATAGACCTCATCTTCCTATCACATGAAATCACAAAAAACCACTAGTTAGTTAGTTAACAATCAAAAATATAAGTTCGACTTGATGTATAGGAACAATAATCACAAAATAATATAAAATATAGAACATAAACCATTGATGACTAATAAGATAAACAAGGCCACGTGGGGTGGGGTCTTACAATGGGGGATGTATAATGAAGAGAAAAAACAGATTTTAGAAGATGAGTGAAGTCAAGAAGTTTTGAAGACAGGAGGATAAGCTATAGGAGTTGCAGGTGGAGTTGAGGTGCTAGAAGGTGAATAGTTTGCAAGAGATCACATAGTTGAGCATATATTGTAGTTGAATGGTATTTCATTTTCATATTTTATGTTTGTAAGGGTTTTACTTGTTTTTCATTAGTCCATTCATGACTGAAAATCATTTATAATCAGATTTTTTTTAAATAGAAAAATTTAGTGGTTTCATGTGAAAAAAGATTGTTGAGGTTAATTTGCAATCTCCTTATTTTATTTTTGTTATTGTTGTGAGGGTTTTAGAGATTAATTAGAGTTTATGAATTAATCTCTTCATTATTGGTATCTTTTGGAACCCTTGAATTTTGTTCTAGTTCCATTTATCATCCTGCAAAAGATTTAATGTATCTATCTTGGGAGCTTAGGGTTTTGTCTATCATCACTGTTATCTAGGGTTTTATGTTTCCTAAAACAATTCTTCAATAAATATAAATATTGTGTCATGGAAATGGATATAATTAGTTGTTGACCTCCTATTTCAAGTCCCCAATCCTATTTAAAAATCTTATGTCATTCGAGCTCATGAATTTACCGGCCCTGTGTGGCTAGGTCTGAAGTTCTTTTATTTTACAAGGTTCATTGATTGACCTTGTTTGGCCTTTACATCCTTTGAAAAATATGTTTTAAATTTTCACTAAGGCATTTTTTTTTTCATCCTTGGTGGTTCCCCTTTTCAAAACAGCTAATAGGCATATGCTAAATTTTTCACTTAATGGTCTTGTTCATCATCTCCTTTATCACTCATCATTGATAGCTTTTAAAATGTGAATTCAAATGAGTGATGAATGATGATTGGTGTCTCTTTGATTTACACACAGGTGTATGTGTCTTAATATTTCTCCATTTCCTTATCGCTCATCATTGATGTGCTTTTAAGAATGAAGCATGAATCAACAATGCACGATAGAGAAGAGGAATGTGATCAAGGATGGGTCTTAGATCTGACGACTGAGGTCTCATCGCATGGATGTTCACATCACTAAGATATACATGGCCACAATCAGAACATTGGTTTTGATTATGCTACTTTTGTTATAGATCAATGCATCAGGATTTTATCAATTTATAGAGGGAGGTTCTTCCTCTACATTTTCCAAACTATTTTATATTAATGCATATGTTTCTATTTAAAGGTGATTATAAGTGGAAAAGGAAGTTGAAATTGAGGATGAGGGACAGTGAAAATAATGTTCATCCTGTCCAAATGTGGACATATATTTGGGACTAGGATTGTCCCAGTTCCAATTATTTAATGTTTTCTAATATTATCAGGTATGGTATTCTATAAAGTTTAGGTTTGGCACCTATTAATATATTTTTCCTAGCAATCAAACATATTATGCATCCAAAGGATGTGACTAGGCTAGATAATCATCATAATTGGGCAAATTTGTTTCTACACTCAGAGTATACTATGATTAGAGCTTATGGCTCAAAGGTGGAAGCACACCACTTTCCCTTGTATGTTTCTAGCCAATTGGATTTTTCGGAGTTGATGTGGAAAATTAATTTTATGGATTATGAAATGTTCAAAAATCCCAGTAAGGATACTGTGGTAAACCCTCAATGCTCTTTTTCTTACTTTATAGTTACTACCCAAGAAGGGTATGAAAATTTTGGAATTATGGTAAATAACCTCAGATTACCTATTGATGAGGTTAGGATTTTTAACTCGAAGGTTTTTGTTTCTGCAAAGAGAAGGGAGAAAATTTTATTTAGAATCGGTCATCAATTCTTGTACTTAGATGATATGTTGAGGAACTTGACAAGTAATGAGGTTGTTATATCCAGAAAGAGGGAATGGACATCCACAACGGACATTGAAGAGAGTATTAAGAAGAGGAATTCCTTTATGTAAGTCCTTATGATGAAATTGAAGATCCTTTTGAAAGAGATTGTGCAAAGCTGAGGGATTACCAAAATAGTGACTTCAAATCAAAGGTGAAAGAGGTTGCTAAGAGAGCACAAGATCTCTTAGAACAACAACCCCAGGCCATGGATGTTCCAGAACAACCTACAGATGTGTAAAAGGATAGGGTCCAAGTAAATGAGGTAGAAAAAATAGACGAAAATGTGCTTGATGATGGTGAGGTTGAGAAGAAATTCCCTCCTCCTGATACTAAAGATACTATTGATTCAGAGGTTCTGAAATATAATATGGTCAGGTGGTACTATGATGAGAAGAATGATGATGATCCTAAGATTAAGGATTTTAATGAATTCTTTGCAGATGATAAGTTTGTACAATCTACGTAATTCTAGGAATTCATGGTTCAATAAAGGAGCAAAGAGATAAAGGAAAGGCTTCCAATTATTTAATGTTTTCTAATGTTATCAGGTATGGTATTTTGGAAAGTTTAGGTTTGGCACTTATTCATAGAATTTCCCTAGCAATCAGACATATTATGCATCCAAAGGATTTGACTAGGCTAGATAAGCATCATAATTGAGAAAATCGGTTTATGCACTTAGATTATACTATAATCAGAGCTTATGGCTCGGTAGCACCACACCACTTTCCCTTGTATATTTCTAACCAATTGGATTTTATGGAGTTGATGTTACAAATTGATTTTATGGATTATGAAATATTTATAAAACCCAAGAAGGTTACTGTGGTAAACCCTCAATGCTCTTTTTCTTACTTTGTAGTTACTGCCCAGGAAGGGTATGACAAATTTTGAATTATGGTAAATATTCTCAGATTACCTATTGATGAGGTTAGGGTTTTTGACCCAGAGGGTTTTCTTTCTACAAAGAGAAGGAAGAAAAAATTATTTGAAATCGATTATTAGTTCTTGTACTTAGATGATCTATTTAGGAACTTGACAAGTAATGAGGTTGTTATATCCAAAAAGAGGGAATGGACATCCATAATGGAGATTGAAGAGTGTATTAAGAAGCAGAATTACTTCTATGTAAGTCCTTATGATGATATTGAAGATCCTTTTGAAAGAGATTTTTCAAAGCTGGGGGATTACCAAAATGGTGACTTCAAAGCAAAGGTGAAAGAGGCTACTATGAGAGAAAAATCTCTCTTAGAACAACAACCTTGGGCCATGGATGTTTCAGAACAACTTGTAGATGTGTAACAAGAGAGGGTCCAAGTAAATGCGGTAGAGAAAATGGCCAAACATGTGCTTGATGATGGGGAGGTGGAGAAGAAATTTTCTCCCCTTGATACTAAAGATACTCTTGATTCTAAGGTTCCCAAATATAATATGGTCCATTGGTACTATGATGAGAAGAATAATGATGATCCTAGGATTAAGGATTGTAATGAATTACTTGCAGATGATAAGTTTGTACAATCTAACGAATTCTAGGAATTCATGGTTTAGTAGAGGAGTAGAGAGATAAAGGAAAGTCTTGAACAACCTAGAGCTAGGATTGAACCCTCCTTATAGGAAGAGGTTGAGAAGGTAGAGGAAGAGAAGATCATGGCTAATTTTTCAGCTATCACTCCTGCTAAAGCTAGGAAAATTGTCATAGATAGAGGACTAATTTTGTTACCAAGATGCACTATCACTTCATCTATTACACTTGATGTTATAAAAAGAGATCCTCAGGATTCAATATCTGAAGAATAGATGGAAGATAAGGTGTCTGGATTTGGATATAGTACGAAGTTGCATACTCTTGCAATTTGGTCCATGCCACCCAATAATGGAAAGAATGAGGTGGCTTAGCCTATTTAAGAGGTCATGGGTTCATTGGTGGTGAAAAGGGCCACAGATATAACACCTATTTAGGCTACTAAATTAATTTCTCAAGATGTAATGGTCAGTGTAGACACTACACAAATAAATCAGAAGAAGTATGATTCCTTAGCAAAGGAATATAACAAGGCCTTAGATGAAATGAACAGAATAAGAGCCACTCTTTTTGCTAACCAATCAGTAAATAAAATCTATGTGCCATCCTCTTCTTCTAATTTGTCTATAGAGGATCGAGAGACCTTGGCCTTGAGAATAGATGATTTAAATAAGAATTTAAAGACAAAGAACGAAAACGTCAACAATGCTAAAAATGATACTGTTAAGGTGGCCACTAATATTTTTGAAGATGTATTAAGATATAGAGTGACCAAATTGGCTAATAGGGTTGATGATGTATAGGCTACTTATAAGAACATCCATGAAGTAAACATAAAGTTTTCACAAGTTCAAGAAGCCTTCAATAATGAATGGAGAAAATGGAGCACCAGAGTAGGTGCCTTAAGAGAAATGATACCTAAAATGGAAGAAGATCTTGAAGCACCTACCAACATCCCTAAAATATTGCAAGTGATTGAATTAGTGAATGGGATAACAAAATTTCATGGGAAGCTAGGGATACAGCTTCAAAGCAAGCTAAATGAATTCAAAGAAATGGAGAAGCTTCATATGCCTAAGATATTGAATCGCAAAGGTGAGTTAAAGATATTTAATGAATGGAGAGATGATTTGGGAGAGATGCTCACATCATCTAAGATCACGTTGGCTATAAGTGATTACACTAGGTTGAATCCACATATTGATATAATTGTGGATATTGAAACAAGAATGGATAACTTTGTTAAGGAGGCTAGTGCCTTAATTGATGCTAGATACACTCAGCATAGTGTGAAGGTGCAGAAGCTCCTGGATATAAAATGGCCAAATAAAGATGAATACATCACATGGTTGGAAAAATATACTGAGTAGCCTTGTAAAAGGATGATAATGGAAATGATGAATAATGGATAGGAGAAGAACAATGCATAGCCTGAAAATAGTACAAATTAGGATTTTCATGAAGTATTGCAAAAATAGTATTTTCTTCTCAACTTGAAAGATGGTGGCATAAGTGCTAATGTGGATAATTTTTTTTTGTATTTTATGTGATTTTCATACTTTCAAATTTTGTTGACTGGGTTTGCTACTAGAAACACTCTTTGAGCGCATGGGTGATATTTTAAAATTTTTCTAACAAAAAAAGATGCCTTTCGATGGTGGGACCAAATCTTAGCCAGCAAATGAAGAATACTTTTTCTTCATGTTTATTCCCACCACCTGAGAGCTCGAGTGTAACTAAAAAGTGAATATTTGTTACAACGGTCCAATAGAAAAGTGACATGTGTTCTTTCTGGTCTAAAGCTTGTTTTTCTCCTTCGTTTCTATAAGAAGGAATTCAAGACCAAAAAGTGGGGTTTTTTGCATTCCAATTGAAACAGTGAATTGTAGAAAGAATACAGAGTATATTTTTTTTTAAAAATTGTCTTAGGTTTTGAGTTTGTAATAGTGTATGTGATTTTGATAACAAGATAGAAAATATGAAGCAAAATGGTTCTAATTTCATGACCATTTTCTCTCCTTTGTATGTGTTTTGTGAAAATTATGAAAAATATAATTACGGGTTTTTTTATTCATCTCCATTGTTTCTAGTGGTTGTGTGATCTTATTCTTTCTATTTAGTTCAAGGAACTAGTATAAATTCTTGAATGAAGTTATTGATTCATAAGAATTATATATTAGGATATTTGCAAGAAGTGGTAGTTGACAAAGTAACATGGGAATCTGTAATGTGGTTTTTCTTGAAGCTTATATGTTGTTAAATGTGAAGGATTGCTATCAAGTTTCATAGGTTATTTTTGAATATGTGTTTAGGATGAGGTACTGGTTCAAGTAAAGTATTCACAATACAATTTCTAGGTCAATTCATCAGAAAATCACTCTTTATTTACAAATCTTTTGAATGAATTACCATTATAGTTATGCCAAGTTTCAATGTTCTCATGCTCCAAGTGTAGTGTATTGTTAAAAAAATTACCTACCTTATCAATATATTAAGTTGTTGAGTGGTTATATGAGAAGTATTTATTGTTGAAAATGTATTGAAATATTGGTTGTATGAATTCTTGAGTACACATTGTGGGATCACCATCTCGAGTTTCATAGAGTCTGAAGTGCAAGAGTGAATTTTTTTGCAGCTTTTACTCATTTTTTGGCCAATCCCTTTAGATTGCTAATTACTAGAAATTGATAGATCCATAGGTAATTTAGAAGGTCAACTTGGTTAGCATAAAAAAAAGCAATAGATTGGGGACTCCTCTGGGGACTGCTAAGTCCAAAGTCTCTAGTTCAAATCTGGTACAGTCAAAGTCAAGTACTTTCTTGTTTTTCACTTTTTGAAGAATAAGTGTTTTAGAAGAGTTTAGGTATAAAAGTCACATCAAGTCTTATGCATCAGGTGTTGGTACTTTCTTTCAATTTGTGTCAAGTTATGTTCAGAGTCTTGTCTGAGGTTACAAGTACCAAGTCAAAGTATAATCAATTTCTATTTCCCAGCATTCTAGGTGGTGAATTTTGAAGTCTCATATACTAGTGAAAAGATAAATTCCCAAGGAGAATAGGGGAAGAAGGATTATAACATATTTCTTGAAACATGAAGAATACCAAGAGCTATACAAAAATAATCTAGAGCAGAAAGTAGAGTTTGAGCTTGCAAAGGATAAGCAACCATTATGGGTGAAGAAAACTACTGAATCGAGTAAGTTTGTTGAATCCCTTGTTGAAGCATCTCCTAATTTTAAAAATGAAGTAAATAGTGTAAATATACAATAAATGTCACATGAAGTTGAAGTATCTAGGGTTGATCAAGGAAGTTTTCCTATTGAGAAATTTTTTGATAATGAATTTGATATTTCAAGAGAAGAAGATAGATGGGGATTTTGGGATAAAGATAAGAAGTTCTCATAACCTTTGACCCTCGTAGTTGGGTCTATTTTCATTGGAAATAATTTTAAGCCAAGAGTTGAAGCTCCCAATGTAGAAGTACACTTATCTCTTGAGGAGGACCCAATTGATCAGATCTACTATGGTCCTATGCCAAGAGAGCTTGGAGATGTCCTGGAGAATAAAGAAGATATTGAAAAAGAAATGCAAGCCTTAGAAGAGGAAGCAATTAGGCTTAATCAAGAAGAAGAAGAGAATAGGAAGAAGGGGTTGAAAGAAAAGGAAGATAGGATTAGAGATAAGAAACTTGAGAGGGATGCTCAAAAAATAAAAATAGAGAAGATGAGAGAAGATGTTGCTAGGTGGAAGGCTTTCACTGAAAATGTCTATGAGTTGATTGCTAGCATTATCCCTGAAATTCCTAAGGAAACAGTCCAAATGGGGACCTCTACTACTAATACCTATACCAAATTTTTTGCAACTACCAAAGCTTTAGATCCTTTTGCTACTACTAATAAATCATCATTTATAGATTATGGGAAGAAACCCATTGATTAGATCAAGAAGACTACCTTCAATACTTTCAATACCAATACTTCATCTGTCAACACTATCAACCAAAATGTCAAGATTGATCCTACCCCATTTTTTTCATCCCTAAACCCTAAGATATTGAAATTATAATTGGAGAATGATAAATTTCAAGAAGATTTAAAGAAAGATGAAATAAAAGTGTCTAATGCAAAAATAGCTAGAAATCTTTCCTTTCTTAAGATATCCACTCCAACTCTGAAGTCTTCAACCTATGGACATACTAATAGTGAATCACATAGGAAAAATACTACATGACATTGTGATAGTGGGAATGGTGGTGGTGGAGGAAATGGAAATAGTAAGAATTCTTATTTTGAAGATGAAGAGGAAGAAAGGAAGGAAGATGATAAAAATACTGGAGAAGGAAAAGGTAAGGATAAAAATTAGTCTGATAACAAAAAAGAAGATGAGCCTATAAATTATCATAGAGTTCAACATACTATGAGACCACTCCAAGTAGAGAGGTATCAGTAGTTATTCTTTGTTGCAATATTGAGCTATCCTAACCCAATTCCTAAATATTTTAGGCCTGCTTTAGTCAGATTCTCTAGGAAAAATGATGTGAGTGGTGAAGATCATATAAAATATTTTTCTAATGTCATTGATGAATTTGAGGTAGAAGTAGAGGATATAATGATCATTTTTTTATGCAATCACTCATTGAAGATACCAGGGAGTGGTATAGGAGTTTTCTTGCCAAGAGTATTGGCTCTTGGGAAGAATTTAAAAGGCTCTTTAGGGAGCAATACAGTGATAAGACAGATTTAAGGTATTTGTTGAATCAATTTAATAACATTGCTAAGGGTTCAAATGAGTGTGTCGCTGATTTTAATACAAGGTTCCAAAAGGCTATGAAAATATTACCTCCCCATCTACAATTTAATGATAATATGTGTTTGGTGAAGTACTGCAATTCCTTTGACATAAATATGAGCTACCACTTACTTGATGAGAATCCTCAAACATTAAGAGATTATTACAAGGTGGTTGTCCATATTGATAACATCAGTAGAGAAATTGGTAAATTCAAAAGAAGAGATGATGCAAAATTCTCAAATATCCAAAAAAGGGAGGATAAGATTTCAGGTGCTAAAGGAGGTACTCTTGAGGATAAGCTTGACAATTTTATCAAGAGTATGAATGAAAAAATTGCAAATAAAGATAAGTCTCAGTTAAACAATTATCATAGGAATGAAAGACCTCCTCGTTTGCAAGATCACCCATATAATACCAACTGGCATAATGGGAAGCCTATCCCTAACAACCAAATAGATATTTAGAACAAGGTTCCTCTAGATCCTTTGTAGAAGAATTTAGGGAATTTTATTGATGAAACTCCTTGGTGTATGGTTTTCCAAATGTCGAATTCTCCTCATTAATATGAAGTTGCACAGATGGTTGAAGTTGATGAAGATGTACCTGAGGATTGTGACCAGCCAAGTGATGAAGATATTGATGTACTTATTCTTATGGATGATTGTCATTTTGATGAAAATGATTTCTCATATGATGTTGAGTCTTATGAAATGGATGTAGATGACCAAAGGAAAATTTCCAATACATATCACTAGCAGGTTCTCTTGGACGGGTATATGGACAATGATAATGAACTATATAATTTGGAAGCAATAGAAGATTATGTTTCCTTGAGAAGACCTTTAGATGAAGAGATTGCAAGATATACAGTAGCTTTGGCTGCTCAAGCTAGAGGCTCATATCACCTAATAAATAGGATAGTTGATGGTGAACAAGGTAATCATGTTGGTCTTTTCATCAAGGAACAAAATGTCAAAGGAAAAGATAAAAAATATGATGGTAAATAATTCAAGGTTAGAGAGGGTAGGGGAGATAATATTTGGTAAAAAAGGTTGATAAACAAAAAAAATAGAGATCTTAAGACCCTTTCTACTAAGACAAAGACATTGAGACAAAATAATGATATTGTAAGAAAATATTTCATGCCTAAAGTTGAGATAAAAAAAATCAACAAAAGGAAATAAGCATAAAACAAGGTATGATTCTGTTTGAACTACCTAAGTACACTCTTGTTGATATTTTTCAATTACTTAGCCAAATGAAATTTTATTTTCCTTTCCTCAAGATGATGAGGAATGATGAACATAAAATAAGGTAGTAGCCCTTATCAATGGTGCTACTACAACCTATGCTGAATTAGTGGTCCCCACTCCACAAAAAGTGAGTGAAAAGGATAAGAAGATAAGGAAGTTGAGGGAGTGATTAATGAAATCCCTCATATTTTTCTAGAAAACTAAGTAACAACTTGCCTTGGGAAGATAGAACCATTCTTCCTTACATTGATTGTTGAGGGAAATTTCTAAAAAATGTATTATTATTTTTTGAGCATCCAATTATATTATTTTAACCAATATCATGGGGGCATTGGGACTGAAAGTTGACAACTCTCATGGTAAGTGCTATTCTATGGATCCAAGAGAGGTCCCTATCACTAGTTTGATTAATGAAATCCCTTAAAGATTGGTAGCATATCTAGAGAATTTTTTTAAGATGAGTGTGGTGGTTGTAGATATCCTACCTAATTATGGAATGTTATTATCTAGAAAATGGAGTGCTTCAATGGGAGGTATTATGTAGTGTGACATATCCTATGCCATCTTCCCTATTGATGGCAAGGATGTGAAATTAGTAAGATAACCAAAGGTGTTGCATATGTTGGAGCATGCTCTTGAAGATGATGCAATTATTTTTATTAATATTGATATCAGTGACTTCAAGGTGGAAGAACTAACAAGAGAGACCGAGAGGACCCCTTCACCTATAGATAATGAAGTAAAAAATTTATCCAACAAGGATGGATTATGAAAAATTTATTTTGATGGCGATAGTTCTAAAGAAGGATCTGGTGTAGGGATACTATTGGTGTCGTCTAGTGGTAACATGTACAAATACTCTTTCACTTTATCTTTTGTCTACATAAATAATATGGCACAATATGAAGCATTTTTATTGGGATTGAGGTTGGATAAGAAACATGAGATTAAAAAATTGATGGTAATTGGTGATTCTAAGCTAGTGATATCCCAAGTAAGAGCTAGGTATGCTTGAAAAAAGAATAGATTGAAGTAGTATAAAAATGATGTCTAGGATTCTATAGAGTATTTTGATGCTTTTGGAATCAACAGATGGAAAGAGGACAAAATAGAGTGGTAGAATTACTTGCTAATATCACCTTGAGACCAAATGATATAAATTTTACAAGAATCTCAAAGGTTGAGATACAATCAAGGCCTTCAATTCCTGACAATGTGCACAATTGGTAGATCTTCAATGACAATGAAAATTTTATTAAAGTTTTGAGATGTGTAGATGAATATGAAGGTCAAGAGATTGATTTTAGGGCGTTAGTAAAAAATATATATGGTAAGGATACAATTTTTGGTAAAGAGATAATCCAATTGAAAACAAATAAAATCCCTAATGGTCTTGTAGCACTGGAAAGGGTATTTGACAACCAAGATAAGAGCAAGGTTAAAACAACTGTTGCTCATCTATAGGATCTAGAAGAGGTGAATTTGGGGACTTCAAATGCCCCCATAAAGGTATATGTGGGAAGGAAGATGAAACCTAAGGTTAAGGTAGTGCTAGTTTCCTTATTGAGAAAATATAGACATGTCTTTTCCTAGTCATATGATGACTTGAAGGCATATACAAAGGAATTATTTCAGCATGATATTCCTCTAAAGGAAGATGCCAAGCCTTTCAGGCAGAAGAAAAGACCAATGAATCTTACCTTAGCTCCTAAGATGCAGTTAGAACTGATGAAGCTAAGGTATTTTGGTATCATAAAACTTATTAGGCATTCTTCATGGGTGTCCAATTTGGTGCTAGTTAGAAAAAAAGAATGGTGATATAAGGTTATGTGTGGATTTTTGAAATCTCAACATATTATCATTAAAGGACAACTATCCTCTACTGAATATGGAAGCCATGTTGCAGAAGGTGAATAGCTGTGAGGTAATAACCAAGCAAAATTAAAGGAGTTTGATCAGTACAAGACTGCATTCACTACTCCATGGGGAACTTACACATATATGAGGATGCCAATTTTCTTAACAAATGCAAGTGCCACTTTTTAGAGGGCTATGGATGTAGCTTTTTCTGATTTTATAGATTTGTTTATGGATACCTATCAAGATGACTTGACAACCTACTCTAAGAAGGAGGATGATCATTATGCACACTTAGAGAAGGTATTTATAAGAGCTTTAGAGTATGGGATCTCAATGAATCCAAAAAAATGTTTCATTCAGGTTACTGAAGGAAAATTCTTGGTGCACATTGTGTCCAAAGAAGGAGTGAGGACTGACCCTAAAAGGGTAGTAGCCATAGATAAGATCCCTGAGCCGAAGAATGTCAAGGGAATTCAATCATTTTATGACCAGATTAACTTCTTGAGGAGATTTACAACCAACTTTGCAAAGATTACAAGACCTGTCTCTAACATGAATAAGAAAGGAGAAAAGGTAGTTTGGAGTGAAGAGCCTAGTTAGGCCTTCAAGAGAATTATATAAGCTATTAAGGAGGATCCAATTTTGAAATATCCTAATTTTCTAGGCCAATGCACATTTTTTCGTTTGCTTCTTTCCATACTAATTTTGTTGTCTAACTGTAGAAAAATAATGAAGGATTTGAACAACCTATTGCATTCTTTATCAAGTATTTGCAGGCCACATAACTCAAATATGATATGATTGAGAAACAAGCTTATGCTCTAGTCAAGGCTGTAAATAAATTTAGAACTTACTAAGTGCTCGAGCTACAATCATAGCTTTTGTACCAAGTGCTATTGTGAATGATATATTCACTCATCAGGAAAATACAAGCATAAGGTCTAGATGGATCAATAGGATCCAATCATTTAACATTGATGTCTAGATTACCAAGTTAGTAAGAGGGAAATGCCTAGCTAAACTAATGGAAAAATCTAATTTCGAAGCTAATCAGTTAAGTCAAATAGAGACTATTGATGTTGGACCCATGTCTGATATGCAGACATGTGGATGGTATAGAAGAATTTCCAAATATTTACAAACTTCGCAATGTCCTATAGATATGGTTGATAATGGAAAAATGACGCTAAAATTGCATGCCATTGTAGACATGAAAAATATACAAATTGAGCCTACACACCTAATCTTGATCTTACTAACATTGTTTCTTCCTAAATCACCCCCTTTACTAACTAATTTAATTGAATAATATTTATTTGATTAAATTCATCATATTTCCTCTCTTAATTAATTAAATCAAATTTATTTGATTAATTCATTCTCCTTTATTAATTAAAGAAATCATTTTGTTTAATTAATCCTACAGTCTCTCTTTTAATTAAATAATTCACTTTATTTAATTAAATCTCTAAGGTCATCTCTTTAACTTAAATAAATTAATCTTTATTTTATTTAATCTAACATCATCCTCTCTAATTAAATAAATCAATCCTTATTTAATTAAATATAAAAATCATTATTCCTCTCAACTTTGATTTAAATAAATCCTAAAATCTAAGTCAAAATTTTCAAATCATCTAATTCCTATTTAAATTAATCAAATATGATTAATCCTAATCCTAATCACTCCAATCCTCTAGAGTTTTCAACTTGCACAATAAACCAATTTATTTGATTTATAAATTCATCAATTTCCATTCAAAAGGACATCTTTTGTTGAATATTCTTCTAATTCAAAAAATCCCTCCAAAAGGGATGAGTATTTTCAACAAGGCATTCAAGGCCTCTCACATGTCCTTTTCCTTGAGCCAAGTGGAATTTACTCTATTTATTTTTCCCTCTAAACTTTTCATCTCAACATTTTCAAATTCCACCTAACCATATTTATGTGCACAATCATCCAAATGTGCTCATTCCTCCTCCAATCATATGTGTACAAGTGGCCTCCAATCATATGTGTACAAGTGGCATTCTCTCATTGGTTGGCATTTTCAAATTCCACCTAACCATATTTATGTGCACATTCATCCAAATGTGCTCATTCCTCCTCCAATCACATGTGTTCAAATCTATAAATATAGGCCTTCTCCTATTGAATTGATCATCCATAATCCCAACAAGTCTACTATACTCAATTTCATCTTCAACTTCTTCCATTTTGATTCAAGTTTCATAGTTCTATCAAATTTATTGGAAAATTGCATCAAGGAATCAAGAATCATCATCAAAGATCATTAAATCACATCAAGGAGTTGGGAAAGGCCCATTTTCCACATAAAAATAGCACCAATTCCCCCATGGGATTGAAATTTTTCTCATTAGATAGGATTTAATTATCTTTTATTTTGTTGTTCTTCATTTTATTTCCTATTTTTATGTTTCAATCTAATTTCATGGGGAATGTTGATTCTAGCTAGCATAATGATCTAATTTTGTGTTTATGCAGGTATAGGTTCACCATTCCCATTTTGGAACTAGGAGGGCTTGCACCTCCATTTTTAACATTTTTTGTAGGTTTCATCAACAAGTGCACTCAAAAATCATGAGGTAGCCCATCCACTGTCCATTTTGGTGCATTTGACCCCCATTTCAGTGCATTTGACCTCTGTTTTGGTGCATTCAACCTCTATTTTGGCACATTTGACACATGTTTTGGTGCATTTGGGCTTTGTTTCGGTGCATTTGACCCCTGTTTTAATGCATTTGGTAGTTGTTTTAGTGCATCTGACACCTAGTTTAGCACATCTAGCACCTGTTTTAGCACATTTGGCTTTTAGTGCATATAACCTTTGTGTTTTTTTTTTATAAGGTCTTTTTAAAAGTTTTATTTTTTGAAATGGGGTATAATTTCATGATTTATCGAGTGGTGTAGGTTTTTATTAACTTTGATAGAGTTAAAGTTTTAAAATTTACACCTAAAGTCAAATCACATTGTAACTTGGTCTAATTTTTAGGGTTTTTATGCTTAATCATTCATTTAACCCTCATATATTCTTGTTTCTTGATGTCATCTAGCATTTTGAGAATTGATTGCAGGTTTTTGGTGAAAAAATAAGGAGAAGAAACAAGGAGGAATCTCTATGACACCCTTTGTTTCAAAATTGTAAAAAGTGTTTGTAAACAGTTTAGGAGAAATTATAATCTCATTTTAAGGACTTTTTTATCTTTATCTTTTAGGACTCAAATAATTTTCATTTGGGTTTTAAAAAGAACAAGCAAAGGGTTAAAAAAAAATCACAGGAAAACTCACTAGATTTTGTTTTGGGCTTAATAAATGAACAAACAAATCCCACACTTGAAAATTGGTGCTTAAAAAGATCCATATCAATGCTTTGTTGTTAAAATGAAAATGTGTATTATTTTTTTTGTAATTCCTTATCCAAATTAATATCATCTAAAAATACATATGCACTTCTCTCATGATTCATTATGATCTTGATAACCAAAAGTCTTTTTTGATATTAGGTTCTATAAGTGATTACCTCCACACTTCAATTTGGACTCTAAAATTTGAACAAACCTTTGCAAGTGTGAAGAAAAGGTAATATTGTGTGTACTCCCACCTAAGTGTGTTAAGTGGCTGAACTACAAGTACACTCCTTCACTATTTTTCACCCTTAGAGAGCCTGCCTTGGTGGGAAAAAGTACTCAAATCGATAACGAGCTAAACACAAGCTTCTCCCAATCGGTATATAAATTCGAATGTTGAGGAAATCTCATCATTACAGGAACTCCTACAGACAACCATGCGATACTCTTTATATGAGTTGATCTTGCCTCTTGTGTGGATTTTTGAATGGGTGCCCTGATTAAGAGCCAAATTTGTGTAAAAGACAAAATCCTTATTTCTTTATTGATGCAAGAATGATTTTTCTAAAGCCATCCCAATTTTTTATGGATCTTGGTAGAGATGAGAAGTATACCATCGTATTTTGATCGGTATTGATGCTTGGTTGACCTGAGAATTGAGTGCACTATAAGGGGGAGCCTATGTGGTCAATAATCTAATCATCCTCTAATAATAAGTATAGTTGTATTCATCCAAGTGTGAATTCAAAATATATTGTATGCATTCATCATAGGGTTGTGCATATTCTTTGAAATCAAAACACTACATGGATCTAAAATATTGGAAAAAAAACATTCAACAAATCATCATAATTTCAAACCCTTTAGGAGGAGAAAATACTTTTAAAAAATCCAAGTTCTATTTCTTTTCGTATGGATCCCATCCTTAGAGGCTTCTAAGTATATGGATTTACATCACAATTTTCTCTTACTAAAGTCAACGTTAGGAAACTATGCTCTTGAAACCTTTTTTTTCACATAATGGACCTTCTAGAATGAAAAGGAATTAAGACATAGAAATTTAGTTTGAAAAATAAGCAAGACATTAGATGTGGTAAAATAAATTAATTAATCAAGATGAAATCAATTGAACCCCACACATGTGTTTGTTTATCTTTTGGTTTGAAGTACTCTTATGGAAAAACATGTTCTCCAAAACCTTGGCCTTGTAAACAAGTCCCCTCTTAGGTTCACTTAGGATCAAAGCAACCAATCACTTCATCCATCCTAACATTTATCATCTCCATCTCACAAACAAATTTTTCAAAAAATCATTCATATTAGACTTTTTGTAAATCCTTCAGTCAAAATCAAATTCACTTTATTTGGCTAAATGTGTGTGGATGAATCCTTCCTCACACATTTAGTTGAATTATCACCTTTGTGGACAATTTTACCCCAATATAACATCCAACATCTTGGGATTTATAAGTATATTATCCAAATCAAAATCCTAAATCCTAAAGTCTAGTGTTCCTCCAAAGTTTCTAAAATTTCAAACACCCATGTCACTCACCCTTTCATCTTTCATCCCATCATTGGTCCTAAATCCCTTAAAGGGCAAGAATGTGAAAAACATAAGAAAACATGGAATATAAGATCGATTCATACATCATGAGCAATCCAAGTCAACTAAACTATCAAAGACAATACTCACATTTGTACAATCCATACATGGGATCTTTATCTCCTCCAAATTTCAATAATACAACAAATGTGACTTTTCCCGACTTGAATTCGGGAACACAAAACCTCAATGATTTAATAAATGTGATTTTTCTCAATCTGAATTTTGGAACACCTTTTCCTATGGTAGATTTAAATCAAAGCCAAAACTTACAAATATATCAACCAAATAATCAAGGCATGAGCTTCCAAACAACATTATACCACCAAATCCGTACATGCCAAATGTGATTGTACCAAATCCAAGCTTACCAAACATAAACATATCAAACCCATACTTGGTAAAATTTGGGATGGATATGTTTGCAAATCCCACCAATGTTGTTCAAAATATAGGCAATATGTTAAAAACTCCATGTATTAATCCAAGTCAAGGTAACCACATGCAAGATGAAATTTACCTAAATACAAGCAATGTGTTTCCCAATCACAACAATGTTCAATTTCAACAAATAATGTGAAATCTAAGTATCATACCAAATTAGAACATTGTTCAAGATCAATCCATCCATGATTACATGCAAACACCACAAGTATACATGCCAAATATTCTTGCTCAACAACCAAGTCAATAATATCAAGGTCAAATCTTACGAAACAAAATTGCTACACTAAATAAACTCATTGATTCACATCACCAAGAGACATCTCCCCCCCAAAATTAATACACTCTTCCATTGGTTGAACCACGTCATCAAATCATTGAGTTGTCTCAACAACAATATCACGAACAATATCTCCAATATCAAGAGGTTGGATATCAACAACATAAACAACAAACCCAATCAACCCATCTCAAAGATCAGTTATCAAATCTCAAAGATAAATTACCCATCAATGAGCACCTTGAAGAAGTTTCCATATCCTCCGACGATCAAATTTACATATATGAAGCGTCACTTTTCAATCATGATCAAAACTCACCAAAAATACCCAATAATGATCCAATTCAAGAAAAATTAACATCATTTGATCTTATAGTTAAAAATTTTTACAATATTTCCACCATAACTATTGAGGACAATGATCAAAATCAATCCATAAATGAGCACTGTGAAGATATGTCTACCCCATCCAATGATCATATCAACACTCATTAGGAGACAATTTTAGTGATCTATTTCAAGACGTGTTAACATTATTTGATCCTATTGACATAATCCATGATCCATCCACCAATGATCATGTTGAAAATGTCTCTAGATCACCTAACAAATTAGAGGACATATCTCAAAAATGTATTCCAAAGCATGATCAACAACTTCCACCAAGGTCTAGCAATGGTCCTTCCCAAGACATATTTACATCCTTTGACCTCATAGTTAGAGATATTGAAGTAACCCTCAACTCAACACTAGATAAAAATCCACTCAAAGATTAAAAGGATATTAAGCCACTTCCCATGCCTAATGATGATGTCCAAGAACCATTTTTAATAAATCCATCCTTTGAAATTGACCCATGTCAATAAATTGATCCAAAGTATGTCAAAAGTCATTCCAAAATTAACCAAGATCAAGAATTTATATCTTCAAGATACTACAATGATCTAATGGTCACTCTCCTATCTATACAAGATGTCACAAAATATAATCATATCCATATGGCACATACTCCTCCATCTACCCATGATATGATTTATTTGGATGGACACGTAGATGATCCTCATTCAAAACAAGAGTCTCATACTCTTGACATCATTACCAAGGAGAACGAGTCTCCTACTCTTAACATTTGCACACATGATCAAGATATACAAATTCTAGAGACATATCAAATATGGGTCATGAAGAAGGCTTCTACAGAAGTGATGAATTAGAAACATCCTCTAAAATGAATCATGAGGAATACTTTAATGTGGATGATGGATCATCAACACCTCTTGAAGAAGCATTAAAATCAAATATTTCACAGGATCAAGCCAAAGATATCAATTGGGAAATCATCCCACATATGGAGGATCCTATCACTTATAAAATTGGATCACTTACCTTTTTTAGAGGAATCTATCTTATCAATGAAGAAATTGTCATCTTTGAAGATCCACAATAGATCAGAGAAGGGTTATCACCTTGTTTCTAAGGAAAATCATATGCTATTGTAAGTAAAAAAATTCAACAGATGAATTATCAAGGCACAGGATTAGGACTACATGAATAGGGTATCTTAGAACCAATGCTGATTATTGACAATCCTAAGCATCAAGGTCTTGGTTATTCGAAAATTAAGGAATCTAAACATATCAATGATACCTCTATAAAACTAGGGCAACTTTGTCTTATGCAAGCATCAACATACAAAGCACAAAGAATCCTTATGATGAAACCAATGCCAATACTATAACCAACCATGTCACAAACCTTCATCCATCCATCACCCCATCCACAAATTGGGACCAACATCAAAAGAAATATTTGAATCAAAGCACAAAAAAATTTATCAAATAAAAATAACTTGAGAAGCATAATGGACAAATCAAATACACATGGATACCAAAGAATAAAAAGAAAGATTATCCCTATCAAACTCCATCAGTCAAAGAAACTATGGGGAAAAATAAAAAGGGGCAATTATCCATCAAAGATGTACACAAAGGGAAAATTAGGCTTCTCAAGAAATGTGCAAAGTATATCAAGCAGTTGGTCCTAATTCCATCCACACTTTTGTATCCACCCATCATTTCTCATCTTCCCAAGTTTGGAGAGTCAAAGGTTCCAAAATATCAACCAGTTCATCTTTTATTACTAAATGCACTACACCATCCACGCCTCCATGCATGATATCCAATTCTGACATTGACCATGTATTGGCAGAAACCCTTCATCATAAGGAATCATAAGGAACTCTAGTATGATGTGCACACAAAGATAAAGTTAACTTTGGCATCAAAAAATCAGAACAAAATTATCAAAAGTTGCATTCGAGTGCATGTATCCTAGCAAAGAAACTTCTTCAAGAAGGTTATTGATGGCACGTTATAACAGAAGCATCTACATGAAAACCACAAGGTGGTTCAACATGAGCTTGAAATATTTCACAAAAAAATCAAAAAAATATAAAAATCAGAAAAATCAGAAAAAATAATGAAAATAGTAAAAATAAAAATTTTTGTCTAGTGAAAACCACTATGGTGGAGCTTTGGAAAAGTGCCATGATAAAAACCTGGGAAACGTTTGTCATGTGTAGAATCGAGTATCCATGTGCACCATTTTAGGAGGAAGCATCTTATCACATCCATAATAAATCCAACATTCCATCCATCCCATCCATAATAAATCTATTCATCCACAAACCATTTATCCAATGCATTTTCATCCATCTACATCCATAGTCCACATTCTCTTGATCTTGACCAAGTTCGGTGCACACTTTACCCTTGTTTATGGTAAACATCTTGACATGGGTCATTTTCATTGGCCCTATCCCACCCAATGTTATCTAAGCCATGAAGCATTATCTAAATGAGCATCCTTTGTTCAAACACCTTATCTTATCACACAATAATCCTTGGAATCCTTTGCATGAATACCATATCCATCCATCCACACACCTATCCAAGCATCCACCCATGGCATTTCAAACATTGCTAGATATTGTCGGCAGACATTTACATCTTCCTTTGAAGATAAATCTTCATCTATATCCTCCAACTTATTTGGTGATCCAAACATTTGCAAACATAAAATCAAATTGGTCAAAGAATTTATGAGAAAAAAAATACAAATCACTAGCCCATGGCATATTTTGATGAGAAGATGTTTCTTATCAAGCTTTATCTTTCATCAAAAATTGATCCAAACAATCAATATCAATTGCATATAATTTGCACGTCAGTGTCACATCAAATCATTCAAAATAACTTTTGTTCCAAGCCAAGCTTCAAAATATTGTTCAATCAAATCCAATCAATCCATCATCATCTCAGGATATCCTTCCCAATCCTCATGTTGCTTAACACTATCCTTGCATTGTTGTGCATCCTCAACATTGTTATCATCATCAATCTATCAATCTGATCAATCATCCCTAGCTTGGTTTTCAACAAATCCCAAAACAGAGCATTGATATCATATCCATATCCAAATCGTCAAAATCATGCGAAAATCCAAAAAAATCCAAAACATATCAAAATACAAAAAAATCCAAAAAAAAATCCAAAACATATCAAAATCCAAAAACATTCGTAAATCTCAGAAAATACCAAAAAATTTGAAAAATCTCAAAATCTCAAAAACAACCTCAAAACATATCAAAAATACCAAAAACACACAAATATTTGAAAAAATCCATCTGTGTCATCTCGCTCTCACCCGAAATAATCTCATTCATAATAAATCAATCATCATTTTCATCCTTTGGTAAAACAATCAAAAACAAGTTTAGTAGGTTAAAAGTGAAAGGTCAATCATCAAAGTCTCAAGTTTAGGTCAATAAGTAAACAAGCTGGTCAACTCTTGGTATCAATAGCTTATCATCTAGTTGGCATTTTTTACTGCAACCCACACTTATTTCCTAAAAAATCCTATGAACTTGCCATATTCAATAATAAAAGTCCAAGAAAAGTATGGAAAACTTAATGAGAATAGCAATAAGGCTAATTCTCCTACACTTCAGACTCTGTAAAATCCAGGAGGGTATTCCATAACATGCGCTCTTGACATACATCATTTAAATGATTCACTTGCACACAGGTAAGCAACATATAGATTCCCCAATTATTGTTAAAGGATGAAATCCTTCAAGAAATTGGCTATTCCTTGAAAAGGCTCGGGTCCAATTAACAGAGAATCACAAACTCAACTTAAAGTAACTTGATAGGAAATGTTTGAGTAAAATATCCTGAAGCCATAACACAAAACATGCAAGAATAAAATGTGATCATAATTCCAATGCCATATCCCAACGCATAGAGTCAAAAGAGAAAACTGAACTACAGGGTAACTTTCATCCTAAACACTTATGATCTATTATGAATTGCATTACAATCCATAAATCTATACCTGAGTTTATTACTTCTTTATGAATCCTATTTGTTATATTGCATGAACTTACTAGTTAATTTGAAGCATTTAACCAATCCTTTGAACCAGTGCTATAGTTAAATATAATTCACAGTAAACAAAAAATGAAGATCAATGAAAATCATCTTGGATCAATATTTCATTAATAATCCATGTAACATAGCACAATAGGAGAGAAAATAAACTCCAAATATTCACGAGCTTGGTACAAACATGCTCAAGAACCCCATGCTTAACTAAGTTCTCCAATCTGACTCAAAAATTTAGAGCCTAGACTTACAATTCATACTCTTTGTATCACAAGAATCTTACTTCTCATATTTTGGATATTTCAACAAACCTCTCTCTCGGACAAGAATTTCCTTTTATAAAACAAGGGAGCCAACCAGCTTCAGGCCAAAGAGTACACATGTCCATTTGTAATTGGACCACTAATTTCCAATTCAGTTACAATTCTATTATGCAAATGGAAAGCATAAGACATGAATCATCATTAGTTGATATGGAGGAAAGAGAACATCACCCCAAAGGCCACTCACTTTACATCAGAGGCATGCTTAACTGTTATACTACTAAATCCACCTAAACACCTTGTACTTGAAGTCAAAAGGAGAATAAATTTTTAAAATATAATATCTAAGGCCAGACCTATATTATCCATGACCAAGTTGCAATTCTCGACTATAACATTCATAATTCAAGTTCATCAGTGAACACCTTTTTCCATAATTCAAATTTCTCCTATGTAGGCAACTAGAAAGCCACAACCTATTCAATCTTGTTTCGATAGGAAGCATACTTCACCATTATTGATGTGGAATTTTTATCACAGTTCTCTAAGAAACTAATGACAAAAGACAACTTTCCCAATGAATTATCTAGCATGTGGATGTCAATTTTTTTGCATATCTCATGTGTTTGAGCCATCATT
The DNA here is from genome assembly GCA_007115665.2 of Sequoiadendron giganteum. Taxonomy (NCBI): domain Eukaryota; kingdom Viridiplantae; phylum Streptophyta; class Pinopsida; order Cupressales; family Cupressaceae; genus Sequoiadendron; species Sequoiadendron giganteum. Next base: position 479,430,691 of record CM021109.1, read on the forward strand.
ATATTGTTCATATGATCCTTCCAAACCTACAAGGGTTTGACTTCATCCTAACTATGCAAAATATTAGATGATGGGGTCAAGTCCTTTCCATAATATACATCCTTTAACATATTAATCTTGGAATCCATAGGGGTGGAAAATTCTTGAAACTTCTACTAAAAAATTCCCTTGACCAATTGATATGGTTCTATAATAGTAGGATATTTATCCCCATTTTGTTTTGCCCCTACTACAATGAATTTCAACTTTTTCATTCTGGGACCCCATTTGTTTAGCAATGGGATGGCCAATTCTTTATCTCTTGGAAACATTTTTAGTGATTGCAACACTAGGACATAATTTTCATGAACACTATTTAGTTTACTCTAGACCCTTCTATTTAAATGTTTCAAAATAGTGTCCACTATTACTGAATTGCTTCTCCCTACTGCATTCTAGATTTTCTTTACCATCTCCCTATAATCCTCAACCTGATGAATCAATTTCTCCCTAGATATTCCCCCTCTAGGGCTAGTAGCCCTCTCAATTGCAATGGGAACTTGTCCCATATTATATGGAACAATAGCCAAAGACTTTTCTTGTGTAGAAGGTTGAGAATGCTCTATTGGTGGGTCAAGAACAGTGTGGATAGAACTGGCTTGCTTTTGAGACCTCATAGTTTCCATTTGTTTCTTCAATAAAGCCAATTCAGTTTCTAGCTCTCCTACCTTTTGCTGACTCTTATTATATTCAATAATAATGTAATTATATTGGCCTATTAGAGTATCTCAATCCTTGGTCAAATCTTCAATAGTTGCCCTGGTGAATTTGGCAACATTCATGACCATATCAACAACTCTCCTCACAACCAAGTGGCCACTAAAGTTAGATGGTTCTGCAACAATTGGTTTTTTAGACCTAGTGGATATAGATTGCCAAAGCATCCCATTCCTCATTAAAGGTTGATCCTTTGAGTGCTAAAGTAGCCTCCTCATCAGTTGCAAGAAGTGGCCTATTAGCCCTTCTTATTGTGTCAAATACCACATCATCAGCAATATCCCATTCAGGAAGTAGCAAGACTTCACTTTTTTGTACCAAAGCTCAGTGTTGCTCTTGTGTTATTTCTCTGAATTTGTCTTTCATCTATTCCCTGACCTTAGATTGAATTACTTTCTCTAGAAGCTTAGGGTGCAAACTTCTTTCTTGTGTCACTTTATTAGCATATAATGCAGTATGTGCTCTCCACACAAAATATTTGAAAGCGTTAAATTGAATAAAAGAGTCATCCATCATGAACTCTTTGCAGGATTCCATCCTCAAATCATCATTACTTATTATTCCTTTTATTTCATCTTTTCCTAATCTCAAAGCAACTACCCTTGAACTTGTTGCAGTGTCAACTGGGTCTAATGGCATATCTTGATGCATTTCATCTAGAGTTACAATAATTTTATCATCCTCATCACCATCACAATCAACCATCCTTACTCTTTCAACCTTCTGCCTCTTTGGTGATGGTGGGTAGGCCTTCTCTGAAAACCTCAGAGGAGAATCCAAATTTACAATATTTGACATTGACTTCCCTGAAGAAGATGGTGCAATATTTTTAGCAACATCTTCAGCTCTACTTCCTCTTCTTCTAGAAAAAACCTTTATCTTCTTTTGGGGCTAATAAGTAGGTCTCTCCTCCAATATTACTTTAGGGTACTCCTCGATGGTTTGTGATTTTCCCCTATCTTCCACAACCTTTTCATCTTTCAAAACCCCAACCAAAATTTCAAAATTTTAATTGGCATATATCGCCCTACTTAATTCAACTTTGGCATCAGGTATGGGATTGAAACTAGGTATTCTCTCCTACTTATTTTTTATCATTTTAGATTAGGCAATGTACATTGTCTTTCTCTCCTCTTGTAATTCCAAATCAAAAATATTTTTGATGATGTCTTCAGGATAGTAAAAATTATGGACAAAGGTTCCTCTTTGATTCTTTGCCTTCATTTGAGAGATAAAAGCTCCTCAGGATCATGATTATTGGGGAGCACAGTCCTTAGCCTATAAGGACCAATTAATGTATGTAACTCCTTCCATCCTCCCTTTTCCATAACAAAATCAGAAAATTTTGTATATTCAGGAAAGAAATAACCTTTCTTCAGTTCAACTGGCAGATGTAGTTCTTGAGCGCCTCCCAACTGCCTCATGATTTCCAGAAATCCAATTCTAAGGGGCACCTCCCTTTGTAGAACTTTTGGATTGACATTGGTGCCCAAAACTATGAAAAATTTTGTTTTTATGATAGGGGATAATGTCTCCCCAATTATGCATTAGGTTCAATTCAGGTCTCCTCTCTATCGGCCTCAAGAAATCATGAATTTCCTTTGGAATCCTTGGGGAGTCACGAACTAGGGCCTTCCTTAATTTAGATCCAAATACATTATGTAAAGATACATAATCAAACTTATGATCATGCATTTCAAGAATCCTAGTCCAATATTGGACAGGAATTTCAATACTACCTTCCTTCTTCTTTAATTCCATATCTCTTTCAAACACAACCTAACCCCTTTATAGAAACATGTGGATTAATAGGGAAAACCACATGAATCCAACCCAATTCTTCCTGTCCTTTAGAGCTACCAAACACGTGTGCAATTTCTTAGCTAGGTAAGTGGAAAAATCATACACCACGTTGAAACCCGAGTGCTAGAGATTTATCGCCATATACATAATATCAGTAGTCAAGGTTGTCTTTAAAATAACTCCAAGAACTTGACATAAAACACACACAGTCTTCTTGAAATAACTAGAGAAATAGTCCACAAGAAAAGGTTCAAGTTCATTCCTACCAATCACTACCTTCTTCTATTTTTTTCCTCTTCCCGAGACAACCAAATGAGGTATCAAACATAATTTTTCGAACAAACCCTTACTATTTCTATATTCTTGTCTAAAAACCTCAAGGTTGACATGAACCATATCATGACTCCATTCGTGCAACTTGAAAATATATGTGATTTCTTCTCTCATTATCTTAATCATTTGTACACTAGCACGAGTTATAACAACTTGAGTCACAGGGTCATATCTTGAAGAAATATCCTTTAAAAGATCTACCTCCAAATAGACATTAGGCACTACCAACTTACCCAAGTCTAACCTCCACGGGTTACACAAAGGGACTGAAAAATTCATGTTCCTAAACCAATTGAAGAACAATTACCACCCAGTACATGGTAACTCAACATCTCAAATTGTACACTACTTGTCTATTAGTCCTTCCAATAATAGGGGCCCATAGAACAAAACCTTTCCCTCCTACTTCTTGTTAGTAGATGGATTCAAAAAATCAATAACATCTTGGGAGAAAGACCTGGTAGTGGTTTCAGAACTAGAACTTCGGCCCTTGGGTGCCATTTATATTAGATAGATGATAACTCAAGCTAAGGTTTTCAATACTTGTAGATGAAAAGAACTTACAATTTTCTCCCTTTAGCCTTAAAACATAAAAATATCTCACGATTCTATAATCTCCTACAAATATTTAGACAAGCTCTAAAAGAAAATCTATTCAAACAATTCTTCAAGAGAAGGACTGGAAACAATCACCAATTGTTCAGAAAACAACCATATAATCTTCTGAAATTATAGGAAATGGAGTACATGCTACTTACAGTTTCATTCACAGAATATCCAAGCCAGTGAGATTGAAAAATCACAACAAGGCTTGCTTCACTCGATACCAAGAAATTCTTCCTCAATGTAGAGAAATAGCATAGAAATATAAATTTTCAAATTTTAGCATTTGATTATGCAGACAGAGTCAAACTCGACCATTACTATTCATTGGTGTGAGATAAAATGGCTATAGTGCAACACCATTTTATTTTCAATACGAGTCATTGATCAAAAAAAATGTTGGCCAAGAGAACGACTCAAATTAGGTCAAACCAGTTTAAAAATGCCACATCCATTCTCTAGTCACCAAACAAAAAGGAAATTCACCTAGCGGGCACCACATCAGCACAGAATAGGACCCACCTTTTGTTACCACCACACAACATCAGTTTCCATGCGTAGACAAATCGCACACCTCACAACATTATTGAAACGGAAGTTTTAATTGCGCGAGGTCAGCGAGGGATGGCCATGATGCATCGGTAAAGAAACAACTATCAACATCAGTATCCATCATTGTTCAGCGAGAAAAATTAGTCCCAACCATCAAACATGATAGGTGGTATCATCTTGCATGCCTCGCATCATATTTATGACGTTGGCAGAAACCTTGTGATTTCTGCGAGGAATGATCAAGATTAAAATCAATTCATCCGATGGTCACACAATTTGCACATGTGAAAAGGGTTATTTATATAAAAGGGAACTGACTAAGTGGACAGGGAAATGACCCTCAAGGTCGAATGAATTATTTAGAGGTTTAATCTAAAATAATTCATTAGCTCGACACTATGAAAATTTAATACAGTCACAACACAAAAGACCGAAATGACAGGTAAATGGGGCTAGTAAAGTCACAACCAAAAGGGATAAAAGATCACTTAAGCGACCAACCACCATCAATAACAAGTCAACGTGTGAAAAGAAAACCTATTATCCTAACTTGTTTGTAGCACCCAAAACCCAATCAACTAGAGCCAAGGATAAAATAAAAACCCAAGGGGAAGAATTTAAAAGCTCCACCAATAATCAATCCCATATCATATGATAACAAAATGTCCTAGTATGTAGCCTTCCTACAATGGAGATCAACATCAAGCATCACTATAGTATATTCTTGGCTAGCGATATGAAGAACATTATCTTGTTTGTTTACTTGATCTTTATCTTTTTTATTTATTTTATTGCACTCGTTTCAATGACCTCTCAAGGATGTCCAAAAAAAAGGATTGAAAGAGAAAGAAATGAGGCAATGATCATTATATGTTTATCTTTTATGCTTGCTAGATGTTCTTGTAAAATAACTTTGTCATGCATACTTTGTTTAGGTGTAGGGAAGATGTTTTAGATATCTTGTTAACCACATAGGAAGGCTTCCATTTCTATGTTTTGGTTTGAGATGTCTAGAATATTTGAACTACATTTTGAATGAGGTTTCGTATGCCAGGTGTGAATAAGAATAATCCAATCTGATTATTGAGTCAAATTCCATCACACTAGGTACAACACCATCCTGGTTCTTTATACCTTGATGCATCACACCTATATGTTTTATCAAACATAAAGTAAATGGCCCTTTTAAAATCCCAATTCCTGATAAAAAAATCATCCTCATCATCATCGTCGTCATTCATCATCATATCTAATAAATTCTTAATGCTTCATGGACTTGTTGGATCCTTTTTTCATCATTATTTTCTTCTTATTCTTCTATCTTTACTAACATTTCTATCCAAAATTGGTGTGTCAAGTATCAAAATATACACGATGCTACCCATGGCCGATGACTATCTATACATCATCAAAATTTTCTACATCAAATATCTAATCTTTCTAAAGAATTATCTTTCATCCTCTAATCAATAGAACCACTCCTCTTGCATTTTATCGTGATATCGATCAGAAAATTGAGGATTTATGATCAATCTCTCAAGGGGGTAGTATACAAGTATAATCCTTCTCACTGGGGCAACAATGGGGCATCCGAAAAAATTGATATTTTTTAAAATTTTGATCATGGCAGTTTATTCTTCGAATAAACGCAACAAATTCATTTCTTCAAAGAGGAGAAAAATGTAGACACAAAAAATATACAAATTGAGCCTACACACTTGATCGTGACCTTACTAACATTGTTTCTTCGTAAATCACCCCCTTTAATAACTAATTTAATTGAATAATCTTTATTTGATTCAATTCATCATATTTCCTCTCTTCATTAAATAAATCAAATTTATATGATTAAGTCATTCTCCTCTATTAATTAAATAAATAGTTTTGTTTAATTAATCCTATAGTCTCTCTTTTAATTGAATAATTCACTTTATTTAATTAAATATCTAAGGTCATCTCTTTAAATTAAATAAATTAATCTTTATTTGATTTAATCTAACATCAACCTCTTTAATTAAATAAATCCTAAAATCTAAGTCAAAATTGTCAAATCATTTAATTCCTATCTAAATTAATCAGATCATGATTAGTCCTAATCCTAATCACTCCAATCCTCTAGATTTTACAACTTGCACAATAAATTAAATTATTTGATTTTTAAATTCATCAATTTCCATTCAAAAGGGCATCTTTTGTGGAATATTCTTCCAATTCAAAAAATCCCTCCAAAAGGGAGGAGTACTTTGAAGAATGCATTAAAGTCCTCTTACATGTCCTTTGCCTTGAGCCAAGTGGAATTTACTCCATTTCATCTTCCCTCTAAACTTGTCATCTTGACATTTTCAAATTCCACCTAACCATATTTATGTGCACATTCATCCAAATTTTCTCATTCCTCCTCCAATCACATGTGTAAAAATGACCTTCTCTCATTGATTGGTATTTTGTCCCACATTCATCCAAATCTTTCAATCTTGCATTCTTCAAATCTATAAATATAGGGCTTCTCATATTGAATTGATCATCCACAATCCAATAAAATATACTATACTCAATTTCACTCAAACTTCCATCCATTGCATTTGATTTTCATATCTTTATATCAAATTTGTCATGGTTATCATCACATTGCTTCAAGGAATCATGAATCATCATCAAAGATCATCAAATCACATCAAGGAGTTGGGAAAGGACCATTTTCCACATAAAAATGGCACCAATTCCCCCATGGGATTGAGATTTTTCTCATTAGAATAGGATCTGATTGCTTCCATTGTTGTGCTTTTTATTTCATTTCCTATTTTGATGTTTCAATCTAATTTCATGGGGAATGTTGATTCTAACTTGCATTTTGATCTAATTTTATTTTTGTTGCTTGTGTTTGTGCAAGTATTGTAATGATATAAATATTAAATCCTGCAAGACAGATCTTTGTTAGAACATGCATGCAATACAAATAATCATTCAATGGAATGCAAAGGAGAAATCATGAGAAAAGGAATGAGACTAGAATAGTCTCACCCATTTCTCTCCTCCATGACTACTACCATTGTACCTCCTCAAGCTTGCTATTATAATAAATGGATGCCCTCAGCCTTTGTGTGAGAAAACTAATATATGCCTAGCCCCTAAGCAAATTCATTTGAAGGATTTAATAGAATGAATCTATATGGAAACTAGAAAGTTAATTCTATTTATGAAAATTATTAAATATAGCCTATGTTGATATGAGAATGCTAAACCGAGATAATAAAAAGTAAATAAATAATTAAGCGATTGATCCTGAAAATGAGATCAAGATTTTCATTTTATAGAAAATGCAATCTTGAATGGACAGACGAGATTAGAGATTGAGGAATGCCCTAGAATCAAAGGTCAAGATTCAATAAGGCAACTCTCAATTAGGGTTAGGGAAAAATCCCCAAATGTGTGGACAAGATTTAATTTAAGCAATTTAATCAAATGGTGGAGAATAAACGTGACATTGAGATGAAATTAGTAAAAATCAAAAGACAAGAGGATGAGATTTTAGAAAATCAGTAATTTTAGCAATTACTTGATTTGTAGAAGATTCTTTCCATTTAAAATTAATTGTTTTTTTTAGAATGCAACAAGTCACATTATGGCAAAGAAAACAAGTCAAAATATTCCCCAGTGCAAAATAAGTTGAGGAAGAATGATGAGGAAATAGCGGTATGCCCCCTGGAGAGGACAGTTGGGTTTCAAGAACATAAGTGTGCTCTCGAAATTGATGAGAAGACTAGAAGATGAAAGACACAAGTATATAGGAAAGATAGATAAAGATGATAATGATGCGGACTAGAGGAAATATTAGAGAGAAAAAGATGAATGTTAGGATAGAAGGAAATGCAAGTTAGTGCAGAAAATGAAATGCATGTTACAATCCTTCAATATTTGCTAAGGTACTAATTGCTTGAATCATCATTGGGAGGTAAAAAAATGACACAAATGGACAACAAAAACCAAGGTATGACATAAACCAAGGTGTGCAAGCTCATCCACTTGCATGACAGACAATCACATACCAGGAATGTCCTAACTCATACTGGAGGCCAATTTGCCCCAGTCATTTTGTCAAGAAAATCCACAGACAATAGTCAAAAGAAAAATAAAATAGGTCATGAGACGTCATCGCACCTCTAAATCATTTAAGGAACATCCTTGAGGTAGCTAGTAACATGACCAAAAAATGACAAGTCAAATAAAAAGATAAGACAAAATAGCCAAAAATTCACAGTCATTTACTGGTATTGCCAATGTTGTTTGTCGAAGATTAATTGTTTGATAGGTTGATAGTTTTGATAGTTTGATAGTGCCTAAAGTCAGAAAGGACATATCCCAAGAAGGAAAATGACACTTTGACAAGATCCAAATCCAAGAAGGAAACATCTTGAAGAGGACCAAAAAGTGACAAGAGATTGACAATTTGACTAATGCTTTGGCAAGCTTATTGATGGTGACTGTATAATTGATTGGACTATGTTGTTTGATTTTGATGAATTTTGATATTGACATTTCAAATGACTGTTTGACAGATGCGACCATGTTTGACTTACAATTTTATTTTGATAAACCTTAAGGACTGACCTAATGTCTCAGGGATTCAAAGATGAATCTTGCCTACATAGAAAATGCGTAGAGACAATGTAGTTTGGACATGGACACAAGATTGACTGATGAGACTGAATGGACTGACCAAATATGGTTGACTTTCACTCTGTTTTTGGGATTTTGACAAAAATAAATAAATTGTTTTCTCAAGACATTTTTCAATTTTTAGGACTTTTTCAAGAAATTTTCTAATTTTTATGATTTTTTGATGTTTTATGGAAAATCATAACAAATGCATGTGAATGATGCCGATGCACATGAATCCAAGGACAACAATGATTTTTCTGCTAGCCAAGATGAATACTGACGGACAGGTGATGATGATAATGAAAACGTTGTTTGATGTGGGAAGGACACATCCCGAAACAATGTGAAGATGACAATGATATGACAAGAGTATAAAAGTCTATAGCACGTCTATGGACAAAGCCAAGGAATGTTTTGGATAACGTGCTAGGGTTCCAAATTGTTGCATTTGAAATGACTTGATAAGGACTAGATAGAATGACGAGGGATCTATAAACCATTGACAAGGGAAACCAAGATGGGTGATAGGTATAAAAGGTCAATGGATGGCTTCTGGTAAGACATGGATGGTTTATGTCATAAAGATAAAGTATGGTCTCCAAGGACTGCATTGCATAGGGGATAATGAGGCTATGAAGATAATGACATGGTATCTTGTGACTAGTGTATGACCAAAGGATGGACATGTCAAAAATTTTCCAAAGTCTGATTTGTGTTTATGCCCTAGTCTTTATCAAGATCAAAATAGGTGGAAAAATGGATGGACATGATAGGGCTAAGATGGATGGATGAAAATGTCATGTGAAGGGAATGGGAGATGAGAAGATTTTCCCCCAAGTGAAATGGTCCACATAGATGATTTTTTCTACACATGATGCCTGTTTGCCAGGTTTTCATCATGGTACTTGTCCAAAGTGCCTGTTTGCTAGGTTTTCACCATTGGACGAAATTTTTCTCTTTACTATTTTTTCCATTTTATTTTTTATTTTATTTTTTGGTGTCACCAAGATGCTTGTTTGCCAGGTTTTCATCAAGGGACAATTTTTTATTTTTTTTTCAATATTTTGTATTTTTGGATTTTTGTCGGATAGCCTTGATGCTTTATATGACTACTAACTGTGCTGAAGCCTTTGATGATGCCAATGTAGAGACTAGTGCCATGGCATGCCAATAGTGAATTTTCTGAAGTAGTTGCCTTGTCAGGATGATAGCGCTTGCATACACCTGATTGATGTCATTGTGATCTTTGTTGATACTAGAGTTGGCTTTATCAGAATACGCACATCGCAATAGAGTGCCATGAGAGTCCTTATGTTAGAGTTGTTGCCAAGATGTGACAAATTTTTGACATGGGATGTTTGGAATTTAAGGATGATGTAGGATTATGATGGATGATGGTGGACGTGGACGGGTTGGTTGGATGTTTGGATGTAGTTTTTTTTACTCTCCAAACTTTGAGTGTTTGGTTAGGATGTTGTTTGGAACCAACATTTTCATATGTATTTCTTGATGGCCATTTTGATGGAGGTGGACATGTATTGTATGTAGGATTCCTCTTATGCTATGGCTCCACATTTTGATTGACTTTTGGATTTGGCATCTTTTCTTTGCCTGATTCTTGACTTGATCCATTTTGTTTTAGGATCCATTTTAGCTTCATTTGTCCACTTGAATTTTTTTCTTATTTGATGGCCTTTGACATTTGATTTTGGATTTTGTATTTGTAAGACTTTTGTTGGTTCCAAATGGAAGGTTTATTCATGACAAAATGATGGTTTTGGGTGTGGGGGGGAGGGGTATTGGCAACAATCTTATGAAAAGGACTACTCATGACACCCATTTTTATATTTGTATTAGGTAAAGTTGCCCCCAATATTGAAGAGGGACCATTAACATCGTTTGATTTTTTGACTGAGTAGTATCCAAGACCTTGATGTCTGTAATTTTCCTGAACTTGTACCGGTTCAATAATTCCTTGCTCATGTAGGCCTAGTCCTTTTCCTTGATAATGTATGTTCTGACAAATTTTGTTGGCGATGGGATACTTGTTACTTTGGAAGCAAGATGCTAACCCATCATTATTGGGGAGATTAATGCTTGAAATCTTCTCCTCTATAAGAAAGCCTGCTCTGAAAAACTTAGATGATCCTAATTGATAGGATGTTGTAGCTTTACTAACATTTTGGACAGATTTTTGATTTATATCTTCCGTTTGATTAGGTGACATGTCGGACTCTTGCGATTTCGCTGGTGTTTCCAAGTCTATGTGAAAACCGTCTTCATGGTCATTATCATAGAGCCCACTAAATTCAGCTATAGCTTGATCATTTGCAAATATGTCCATGATAGAATACTTTTGTTCTAGTGGTAGATCATCTATGTGTCCCATGGAGGCAAGTGTCTCACTTTTGGGAGTGTCAATAGTTGAATTTTGAATGGAATCATCTTCAAGTGTTTCATTATGAATGGCGTAGAGGTCAAGGAGTGGATCATTTTGGACTTCTTGATCAAAGATAGTGTCTTGATCAAAGATGGGTGCATTTTGAATGTCATGATTGGAAATAAGATCTTGACCAAGGATAGGGTCATCTTGAATGACATGGTTATGAATGGACTCTTGACCCAAGATAGGTGTATTTGGTATTCCATTATTGTCTAGGAGGACTTCTTGAATGGACGTAAAGATGGAGTCATGGAATGGACTACTTTGAGCTTGACATGATGGTGATGTTATAATGTTGTGCTTTGGACTTGCCTCTTGACATGTATCCTCAAGTGTATGCAAGGAGATGGGACTTTGGAGACCATGACTAGATATGTTTTCATGAAAAAATGGATTGTATTGGAATGGATTGGTGCATGACGGACTAGGATAGGACATGGAGTTTCAGACTTGGTTGAGGGATAATGAGCTGGAATAGGACATGATTGCTTGAAAAGGATATGATGTGGATAGAGGACTAGGATATGATGAAGGACTATGATATGACATGAATGGAAGACTAGGATATGATGAAGGACTAGGATATGATGTGGATGGATGATTTCCCTTGTCAAAGTTAGGGTGGGTATGACTATTGGAAGTTTGTTGTGACTTAGTACCATGGATGGTGTTAGGGGATCCTTGATAGTAGATGGATAGAGGACTAGGACTTGTGGATTGTTGGTAAGATGGATAGATGGATGGAGGAATAGAGGTTGAGGTTTATTTGGACTTGCATTGGAGGTATAGCATTTTGAAGTCCCTAGCAAGTTGCACTTGACCATTACTAATGAATTGGCATTGAATTAGACTAGCATACATGTCATAGTAACTTGAAGACATGATAGTGGATGGAATGAGACTAAGACTTATGCAAAGTGTAAAAAGGGGATGCCTTATGTTGAATGATTTTTAGGAAAGGTTTTCTAACCACTCGAAATTTGGCCAAATGTCTTGATTTGGATTGTCAAAGGATTGATTTGAAGGACAAGATGATAAAATGACAAGGTGGGATTTCCACAGTAGACTTATGAGTTGGAAATAGCTCACCAAAGGACAATGACTTATGATTGATTTGTTTTGACTTGGTCCAATGACAATGTATTATTAAGACATAAAGTTTGACAAAGGAAGGAAAGTTTTCCTATCCCAAAGGTGTAAATTTGAGGACTTAATGCTTTTCCTATGAAGATGAGGATGATGGATTGCAAGCTAGATGAAGACTAAAATGCAAAGATGGATGACTTGGACAAGTGCTTTGTTGGTTTTAGATAGAGACTTCTGGGAAAAGATGCCAGGAAAAAAAATGTTTGAAAATTTTTGGCCTCTGGTTTTTGATAGAATTAATGTTTTCCTAATTGACAGGAAAATGCGTCATTTAAGGTCTCAAATGTGGTGCACTAAAGTAGATGCGCTATAAGATTTTGATGTGTGTTCTACAAAATGGTAAATGCGGTGTTTGGGATTGCAAATGCTATTTGACAGGTCTATTGTAGTTTGGGAGAGCAAGTGCGGCTCAGAAGCAAGCAATTGCGGTTCAAGTTTCACATGCAGCATTGAAGAAGGAAAATACATTGCATATAGTTGATTGCGGTTTTAGAAATAGAAAATGTGAATTACTTAAGCGAATGTGGTTTGATACAAGCAAATGCAACTTGGTTATAGACAATTGTGGTTTGATAGATCAAATGTGGCTCAAGACTATGCAATTGTGTTTTGACATATCAAATATAGCTCAGTGCTAAGCAATTGTGACTCTAAATGACAAATGCGGTGGGACACTAGCAAATTCAACTCAGTGTGTTTCAGTTGCGGCTCATCAAAGTGAATGCGGTGCACAAGGTGACGCTTGTGGTTTATCAAAGCAATTGCATTGTAGAGGCCAATGTTTTCTTAGAAAGCCAAACACTATTTTGCAGTTTTGACAAGTTTTTTGACCCAGATTTTTTATGTTCAGTTTGTTGAAGTTTGTGTGAAAATAGTTGACAAACACATAAAATAAACTACTTCAAATAGACTCACTCTTAATTATCAAAAGTTCATCATCACAACCACAACCCACATCTTAAAATCATGTCGACTCACACAACCATGTCACCCCCTAGAGGGCACCCGTGTTTTTGTCTTTTCCAGGTGCATACTCAAGGTGATGGAAGTGGATATCGAATCCTTTGAGCAAACAATCCATGGTGATTGTATGGTGAGTGTCTTGGGGGGAGATTCCTCCCTCCCCTTGCATTGTGATTGAGACAATGTTTGGATACTGACAAAGTTGGCTTCTACACTATAGTTCTTAGTCAAGGTATTCATTCAGCGCGACAAATAATAAACTCCCTCAAGAGACCTCCCAACCTTTAGAACAAAGGTTTTGGGGATGGTTATCTTTGCACACTACCATCGAGTTACTGACTTTCCTTGAATTCTCTTTTGATTATAGTGGGTTGGAAAACCTAGATTTGGTTGTTCCCACTTAGGTCGTTCTTGTAGGGTGAGTACTTTTTCCCACTATGACAGGCCTTCTAAAGGTTGTAATAAAACATGAAATGTTGAAAAAAAATGGATAAGTCTGGCTTTTTGATCACCCAGTAAAGGGGAGAGCATATGCCTATTATCCAACAAACACAACAAAAAGATGTTTAGTTTTTAAACCTAAATGAAAATTTTCTATTCTACATGAAGATATTGCTTCACAAAAACATGGGGTTTATTTTAATCCAATCAAAAGTAAAATGTGGTGACTATCCTAGATTGATAAATTCCAATTAAATTGCCTATCCTAGGATTGGTAAATTTTAAATTAAATGTCTACCCTAGGGTTGGTTTATTTTAATCCCTTCAAAAATAAAGATTGGTCGCGGTCACGTTGGATCCAGATTATAGTTCTCAAAAATGAATTTGTATTAGTGAAATGCGACACACTTTGGCAGATGCAACTCGTTAGATGTGGCTTGACAGATGTGACTAAACAAAGGTGGCTCAGGATGTCATTTTCGGTTTTGGTGCTTGCAAATGCATGGCACCATGGTGAATGCATCGTTAGCAAGTGTAAATGCAGCTCGATAGAGCAATTGCATCATGTGAGCCTGTGGTTGCGGCATTCCGTGCACCTATACGTACAAAAAAAAAAGAAGTGAAGCCGTACGAAAACCTACAAGATGTGTGTTAGATTGTCGGGTTCACCAATGTAATGATATAAATATTAAATCCTACAAGATAGATCTTTGTTAGAACATGCATGCAATACAAATAATCATTCAATGGAATGCAAAGGAGAAATCATGAGAAAAGGAATGAGACTAGAATAGTCTCACCCATTTCTCTCCTCCATGACTACTTCCATTGTACCTCCTCAAGCTTGCTATTATAATAAATGGATGACCTCAACCTTTGTGTGAGAGAACTAATATATGCCTAGCCCTTAAGCAAATGCCTTTGAAGGATTTAATAAAATGAATCTATATGAAAACTAGAAAGTTAATTCTATTGATACAAATTATTAAATATAGCCTATGTGATATGAGAATGCCAAACCGAAATAATCAAAAATAAATAAATAATTAAGCGATCGATCCCTAGAATGAGATCAAGATTGTCATTTTATAGAAAATGCAATCTTGAATGGACAAATGAGATGAGAGATTGAGAAAATGCCCTAGAATCAAAGGTCAAGATTCAATAAGGCAACTCTCAATTAGGGTTAGGGAAAAATCCTCAAATGTGTTGACAAGATTTAATTCAAGCAATTAAATCAAATGGTGGAGAATAAACGTGACATTGAAATGAAATTAGTAAAAATCAAAAGACAAGAGGATGAGATTTTAGAAAATCAGTAATTTTAACAATTACTTGATTTGTAGAAGATTCTTTCCATTTTGAATTAAATGAATTCAAAATATGGATTTGTGAGATAATGAGTAATTGATTTTTTGAAATCAATTACTAAATAAAGAATCAGTTAACTATCTGAAGTCATTTTTAAATAAATTGTTTTATTTAAAAATAGGGAAATGTCACATAAGGCAATTAAATAATTAATAATAATTATTTAATTTAGAAGAGGCAATTACTTAATTAAATGAATTTATTTAATTAAGAGAGGAGTTAGGAATAAAATCAATATATTTAAAATATATTCATTTAATAATCAAGATGACTTTAATGATAAGGATTAATTAAATAAATTGATGGCTTTATTTAATTATTGGAGGACTTTGACAATTAGTGACATATTAAAATAAATAAATAAATTTTATTTTTTAATAATCATGAAGAATGAAAGATTATGAATTAATTAAATAGTTGTGAATTATTTAATTAATAGTTGAATGTGGGTTAGAAACATAATCACAATTTTATAATTATGCTAGGGCAAAAGGCGATAAAATATTGCTTGTAGGCCTTGGTCATTTTTTATGTGTCTACAGGTATAGAAACACCATTCACAACCATTAAGTATGTAAATATTGACAATGAGATGTGGTGGAGGATCCTGGATGGTGTGTTGCTTAAGTGTGTGGATGGAAAGTAGGCATTAGAACTCTTACACTAAATGCACAATGGAGTGTGCGGTGGTCATTACATGGAAAATACCAATGGTCATAAGATTTTTAAGGCAAGATTCTAGTGGCCTATTATTTATAAGGATGCCCAAAAATTTGTTAAGACTTGTGATCCTTGTCAGATATTTGTTGGAATATTAAAGTTTTCAAGAAGTTTACCATTAAGGCCTATTTCTATTCAAGCTTCATTTCAGCAATGGGGAATTGAATTCATTGGTGAAATACTTGAAAAGTATAGTGGAGGGCACTCATGGATTCTTGTTGCTACTAATTACTTCACTAAATGGGTAGAGGCAATACCCACAAAGAAAGAAACAAGAAAAGTGGTAGTTGACTTCTTTTTGAAAAATATCCTAATCAAGTTTGGAGTCCCAAAAAAAATCATCTCAGGTAATGCTATGTGTTTTAGATCAAAAGAGTTCAAGGATTTTTGTGAGAAGCATGACATGTAAAAAATTCTTATTCTTCACCTGACCATCCTCGGGGAAATGGTCAAGTTGATTCTAATAATAAGAGCTTAATGAAATTTATCAAAAGAGTGTGAAAAAAAATAAAGCTTGGGATTCAAAGCTAAAGATACCACTTTGGGAAGATGGGGTTATTGTAAAGAAGGATATTGGTTATTCACTGTTTGGTTTGGTGTATGGTTGTGATTCTAGGTTGCCACAATTTTTTTTGCTGAGGATGTATAAATTTTTGTAGGAATATGATGAATATATTTGTGATAATATGCAACACAAAATTGATAATATAGTGTAACTGCATGAAACTACAAGAGAAGGTCATGCTAAGAATATGAAGATATAGTTTTAGGTTAAAAATTTGCATGACAAGAGAGCTTCTCCTAGAAAATTTGAAGTGAATAGTTTGGTACTAGTCTGGAATGCGAGGGTGCAGGATAAGGGTAAGTGTGGTAAATTTGATGCATTGTGGTTAGGCCCTTATCTAATAGCCAGTACAAATGGGATGATTCATACCTCCTCTAGAGTTTGACGGGTGAATTTATTAAACTGCCAATACATGGATAATTCTTGAAACCATACTTCTCCTAAGTATGTTTTGCTCCATGTACATTGTAGGTTTTGTATATTTTGTATATAGGCGTGTTTTCTTTGGTTGTGTCTAGTTTGGTCCTACTACTTTGTTTGGGTAGTTCCTTGGGTTTTTGGTTCACTATGTTTTGGTTGGTCTACTTCAACTCGAGATTATGAGATCTCACCATGCCTGCAAGAGCCATGTGTCCCCAGTCAGAGCCACTGATGGAAACCCTAAATTCTATTATTGTTCCATTTATCATCCTGCAAATTTTTTAATGTATCTATCCTAGGAGGTTAGGGTTTTTTCTATCACTTTTATAAGGTTTTATGTTGCCTAAAATCCTTCTTTAATTACTATCAAGCTTGAGTCTTGTACATGGCTCTAATTCATTGTTGACCTTCTATTTCTCATCCTCGGTCATATTTAAACATCTTATCTCATTTGAGCTCATGAATTTACCAGCCCTATGTGCATAAGTCTAAAATTATTTTATTTTACAAGGTTAAGTGATTGACCTTGTTTGGCTTTTACATCCTTTCAAGAACATGTTTTAAATGTTCACTAAGGCCTTTTATTTGTCATCCTAGGTGGTTCCCCTTTTCAAAAAACCTTGCATGCATGTGCTGAATTTTTCACTTAAAGGTCTCATTCATCATCTCTTTATCACTCATCTTTGATAGATTTTGAAATTTGAATTCAAATGAGCGATGGGTGATGCACGGTGTCTCTTTGATTTCATGCATCGCAAATTTTTTTTGAATGTTCAAAGTTGTATTAGCTATGTGCAATGGAATTATTCTATATGTTATCGCTGGTATCTCTTGTATTGCTAGTTTCTCATGTGTTTTTTTAATGTGGATTAGCTATACACGATGGCCTTTGGTGATCTTTGTAATTTATCCTATCGCTCATCATAGATCCATTTTTAAATTTGAGTTTCAAATTGGTGATGAGTGATGAAGTCTTATGTTAAAACTTTATTTTGCTGCTTTGAGTTTCTCTTGTGAGAAATGTATCTTGTGTTTTTGATTTACAGAACAGGTGCATGTTTCTTAATCTTGCTCCATTTCCTTATTACCTATCATTGATGTGATCTGAATAACAAAGCATGAATTAGTGATGCACGATAGAGAAGAGGAACATGATCAAGGATAGGTCTTAGATCTGATGGTTGAGGTCTCATTGCGTGGATGTTCACATCATTGATAGGACTTGTAAAGGATGAAATGTATTTGCAATGAGCGATGGATTCTAGATGAAGGACAATGTGGCAACATGGCAACATCTTGAGGACATCATTTAAGGAAAAAAAGAAAGTAGAAAGGTGGAACTGGAGGAGAACTATTGATGTGGTTTTAAAACACAATGATCAACATCCAGGTTTTAAATAGGAATGGACAAATTTTAGTTCACTCACGTGAGATTTATATAAAAAAATTGTGGTGATACGTTCCATTTACCAGCCATAAAGAGGATGGTTGGCTTGTATCATACACATTCAAAGTTGCACAAGAGCAAATAGGAAAGCTACAAGCTAAGGAAATAGTATGAAGAACTCCAGTAGGGAAATTAAAACAAAATTGGTGTTAGTCATTCACTCGAGTAAGAAAATTTAATATCTCTTCATGTCAAAAGTGTTGAATTGTGCATCTTGAATTATTGTGAGGAGTTTGGAGATAATTTTCTTACAGTTTATTTAGTTGAGTGTCTTTAATTGGGGTGGTATATATATATATATATATATATTTTAGAGGTTTTGGGAGTGTTTTTCTTAGTAATTTGTGCCTTGGATTTTAAGAAAATTGGGTGGGTATTTTCAATTAAGAAAACTATAAACCCTAGTCCCACCACATTGGAAATATGAGTGAGCTAGAGCCTAGTGAATCTAGCATTAGCTTGAAGATAAAACCAAAGAATGAGAGATTTAAGAGGCTCAAAACTCAAGATTTTTCATCCATGGCTAAGCCAGAGCCACGTACAGTGACAAACCCTACACCAAGTACCCCTATTGTGTTTATAATGTCAAGAGGTGCAAAGAAACATCAGGAGAAATTTTTGGAAATTTTCACTAGAGAAATAAAAGAGGATGGGTCATGAACTAGTAAAAGACCCATATGCCATGTCATTGTGACAAGAAGACTAATTGACACTACTAGTTAAATTGGAGAGTTAGCTCAGCACTAGAGTGGGTGGCAGTTGTTCACATATGCCTTTAATAGGAGTTATTATAGAAATCGAACATGTTATTTATAGGGGATCAACCTTAGGATGTTTGTGGTACCCACTATTTTTGTAGAGGTGGATGTAAGTATGGAATTGGCCAAGCATTATGATCCTATGGATAGAAAAATCAAAAGTGAAAATGGAAATGTAATCCTTGAAGTAACAAGCGATAAAATGGTAGAGATATTTGTGTTGAACCCCAATTGTATTGTAGAAATCAAGTGTGTGAGTCTATATGGTGAATATGAGAGTAACAAATTTTCGTATAGAAATAGTGTAAGATCTAGATTTTCCTTTCAAAGATTAATGCTAATAGATGCATAGATTACAATGATCAATTCTAAACTAACAAATAATCTAAATAAAAACAACAAAGAATGAAGAAAAGTAAACATGAATAAACTAAACAAATAAATGGAAAGCTCTCACCGAATATGCATTCACCCCTTTGAATTATCTCAATTGCTCTTCTCCATTTTTCCTTTTCAGTATTCTTGCCCCCAAATTTATGTGTTTGATGCAAGTATAACTTCATCAAATGTCTAAGTAAAATATCAAAGATAAGTTTCTTCTAAAAAGTGTATGATTTCAGGAGGAGGAATAATGATAATGGTAGGCCATTTTATAGATCTTGGGTTTTTGAACGATCGACTCAAATTCAAAAGAGAGATTGGCGGATGACATTGATGAATTTCATGTGATGTGAGTTCTGTGGAAAATAGAACATGAGTTAGAACATGATTCAGGAAAGACTGCAAGATAAAGATTAAATTAGAATGATAAGTTAATCTTGTGTCAAGAGTGTTCAAAAAGAGGAAGAACAAGAGTTCAAGATCTTAATCTTCAGTTAAGAGTCTTCGAAAATAGAAGAAATATACTTTGATTGTCAAAGACAAAGTTAGAACTCAAAGATGAAGAATTCGAATGCATAATTAAATTAATTAAGTAAACAAATAAATTTAATTAATAAATGCATGCATGCATATGAGTCAGAACTAGTTAACCGACTAGTTGTGACAAAGAGTCTTCTCGCAGAGATGATCAACTGTTGAATTCAAAGATAATTGGAAAACTAAAAATAGATATTGATTCAAAAGGTGAGTGAATGAATAAATAATTGATTTAAAGAAGAATGTGACATAAATAATTAAATAAATGTTAATTTAATTCAACATTCAAAAATAAGAGATTAGATTAAATAAATAAAGATAATTTATTTAATTGAATTTCGAAAAGGTGGAATTGAAATAATTAAATAATAAATATTTAATTATGAAAGAGGAATTTAATTAGTTAGCAACATAATTAAATAAATGCAATTTATTTAATTAATCAATAGTTGAATAAAAGAATTAATTAATTAGTGAATTAATTAAAAGGGGTATTTTAATTAATAGAGGAAGTATGTATTAGAAAGGGTAATTAAATAATAAACATTATTTAATCATGACCATGGATAAATAGATAATTATGTCGAATGTGTGCTCATGGGTCTAGACCAATTTTAGCTATCTACAAATAGAATGTTGGTTAGGCTAGAAAAAGAAAGGAGAAATTTACCCCTAAAGATATTGATCCCTTTGAATGTGAGGAGTGTGTGGACTAGTCTAAGAACACATATTATTTCATAAATTAGGTTTTAGTTCATTTTTTTGAGGCAAGGATAGCTCCTAAGCTATTAGTAATGGTTGCAGATATACAGGGCCACAATTGGAACACTAGTTTATGCTACTTTTGCTACAGATCAAATGAAGCGATATTTTATAAATTTATAGAGGGAGGTTCTTCCTCTACATTTTCCACACTATTCTATATTAATAAATGTGCTGCTATTTGAAGGTAATTATAATTAGAAAATGAAGTTGAAATTGAGGATGAGGGACAATGAAAATAATGTTTTGCCTATCCAAATGTGGACATATATTTGGGACCAGGATTGTCCCAATTCCAATTATTTAATGTTTTCTAATGTTATCAGGTATCATATTTTGGAAATTTTAGGTGTGGAACCTATTCATAGGCTTTCCCCATCAATCAGACATATTATACATCCAAAGTATGTGAGGGGGCTAGATAAGCATCATAATTCAGTAGATTGGTTTATGCACTCAGAGTATACTTTGATGAGAGCTTATGGCTCCAAGGTGGAACCACACCACTTGCCCTTCTATGTTTCTGACAGATTAGCTTTTATGGAGTTGATGTGGAAAATTAATTTTATGGATTATGAAATGTTTAGAAAAGCGAGGAATGGTACTGTGATAAACCCTCAATTCTCTCTTTCTTACTTTGTAGTTACTACTGAGGATGGGTATGAAAAATTTTGTGAATAACCTCAGAATACCTATTGATCAGGTTAGGGTTTTTTACCTAGAGGGTTTTTTTTCTACAAAGAGAAGGGAGAAAACTTTATTTGGAATTGGTCATCAGTTCTTGTACTTAGATGATGTATTGAGGAGCTTAATGAGTAATGAGGTTGTTATTTCTAGAAATAGGGAATGCACATCCATAATGGACATTGAAGAGAGTATTAAGAAGAGGAATTCCTTCTATGTAATTCCTTATGATGAAATTGAAGATCCTTTTGAAAGAGATTTTGCAAAGCTGAAGGATTTCCAAAATGGAGACTTCAAAGAAAAGGTGAAAGAGGCTACTGAGAGAGCACAAGCTCTCTTAGAACAACAACCTTAGGCCATGGATGTTCTAGAACAACCTACAGATGTGCTAAAGGAGAGGTTCCAAATATTTGAGGTAGAGAAAATGGCCGAACATGTGCCTAATTATGGGGAGGTGGGGAAGAAATTCCCTCCACATGATTCTAAAGATACTCTTGATTCAGAGGTTCTGAAATATAAGATGATTTAGTGGTACTATGATGAGAAGAATTATGATGATCATAGGATTAAGGATTGTAATGAATTCCTTGTAGATGATAATTTTGTACAATCTAAGGAATTCTATGAATTCATGGTTAAATAGAGGAGTGGAGAGATAAAGAAAAGGCTTGAATAACCTAGATCTAGCATTGAACCCTCCTTATAGGAAGAGGCTGAGAAAGTAGAGGAAGAGAAGATCATGCGTGAGATTTCAACTATCACTCTTGTTGAAGATAGGAAAATTTTCATGGATAGTGGACTAATGTTGTTACCAAGATGCACTATCACTTCAAGTATTGCACTTAATGCTATTAAAAGAGATCCTCGGGCTTCAATATTTGAGAAACAGATGGAAGATAAGATGTTTGGATTTGGATATAGTCTGAATTTGCATACTATTGCAATTTGGTCCATGCCACCCAATATTGGAAAGCATGAGGTGGCTCAACCTATTGAAGAGGTCATGGGTTCCTTGGTGGTGAAAAGGGCCATAGATATAATAGCTATATAGGCTGCTAAGTTAACATCTCATGTTGTAGTACTTAGTGTAGAAACCACACAAATAAATCAAAAGAAGTATGATTCCTTGGTGAAGGAATATAACAAGGCCTTAGATGAAATTAAAAAAATGAGAGCCACTCTTTTGGCTAACGAATGAGAAAAGAGAATATATGTTCCATCCTCTTCTTATTATTATTTTTCTTCATAGGATCAAAAGACCTTGGCCTTGAGAAAATTTAATTTAAAGAAGCAGTTAAAGACAAAGAAGGAAAACATCAAGAAGGCTAAAATTGAAACTACTAAGGTGGTCAATGATATTTTTGAAGATGTATTAAGATATAGAGTGACCAAATTGGTCAATAGGTCTGATGATGTATGGGCTAGTTATAAGAGAATCCATGAAGCAAACATAAATAATTCATAGGTTCAAGAAGCCTTCAAGAATTAATGGAGCAAATGGAGCACCAGAGTAGGTGCTTTAAGAGAAATGATACCTAAAATGGAAGAAGATCCTAAAGCACCTACCAACATCCCTAAAATATTTCAAGTGATTGAATTAGTGAATGAGATAAAAAATTTTCATGGGAAGCTAGGGATGCAGCTCCAGAGAAACCTAAATGCATTCAAAGAAATGGAGAAGTGTCATATGGCTGATATATTGAATCACAAAGGTGAGTTAAACTTTTTTAATGAATGGAGAGATGATTTGGGAGAGATTCTCACATCAGCTAAGATGGTGTTGACTATAAGTGATTACACCATGTTGAATCCGCATATTGATATAATGGTGGAGATTGAAACAAGAATGGATACCTTTTTCAAGGAGGCCAAGACCTTAATTGATGCTAGATACACTCAACACAATGCAAAGTTGTAGAAGATCCTAGATATAAAATGGCCAACTAGAGATGAATACATCACATGGTTGGAAAAATATACTGAGTAGGCTTGGTAAAGGATGATAATGGATATGATGAATAATGGACATGAGAAAAACAATGCGTATCCTAAAAATAGTATAGATTAGGATTTTAATAAAAGTATTGAAAAAAATAAAATCTTCTCAACTTGAAATATGGTGGCATAAGTGTTGATTTGGATAAATCAATTTTGTGTTTTTACATGCTTTTCATACTTTCAAATTTTGTTGACTAGGTTTTCCCGTGGAAACACTTTTTGAGTGCATGGGTGATATTTTGAAGCTATTGTAACAAAAAAAAATCCTTTTGATGGTGGGATCGGATCTTCAACAGCAAATGAAGAATACATTTTCTTTATGTTTATTCCCACTACCTGAAAGCTCGAGTGTAGTTGAAAAGAAAATATTTGTTACAAAGGTCCAATAGAAAAGTGACATGTTTGATTTCTGGTCCAAAGCTTGTTTTGGTCCTTTGTTTCTATAAGAAGGAATTCAAGACCAAAAAGAAGGATTCATTGCATTGTAATTGAAATAGTGAATTGTAGGAAGAATACAAAGTATATTTTTTAAAAAATATATCTCTAATTGTGTATGTGATTTTGATAACAAGATTACAAATATGAAGCATAATGGTTCTAATTTAGTGACCATTTTCTCCCCTTTGTATGTGTTTTATAAATTATTAATAATATAATTAACGGTTATTTTATTCATCTCCATTATTTTCAATGGTTGTGTGATCTCATTCTTGCTATTTAGTTCAAGGAACTAGCATAAACGCTTGAATGAAGTTATTGATTCATAAGAATTATATGCTATGATATTTGTAAGAAGTGGTGGTCAAGAAACTAATATGGGAATATTGTAATGCAGTGTTTCTTGAAGCTTATATATTGCTATGTGAAGGATTGTTATTAGGCTTGATAGGTTATTATTGACTCTATGTTTAGGATAAGGTACTAGTTCAAGTAAAGTATTTAGAGTACAATTTTTGGGTCAATTCATCAAAAAATCACTCTTTATTTACAAATATTTTGAATGAATTACCATTATAGTTATGTTGAGTTTCATTGTTCTCATGCTCCAAATGTAGTATATTTTTAGAATAACTGCCTACCTTTTCAATATATTACGTTCTTGCATGGTTATATGAGAAGTATTTGTTTTTGACAATGTATTTAAATATTTTTTGTATGAATTCTTGAGTATTCATTATGGGATCACCCTCCCACGTTTCACAAAGCCCAAAGTGGAGGAGTGAATTTTTTTGTATCTTTTTCTTGTTCATTGGCCAATCCCTTTAGATTGCTAATTATTGGAAATGGAAAGACCCATAGTTAATTTTGAAGATCAACTTGGTTACCATAAAAAAACCAATAGTATCAAAGGAGTTGTTGAGTTTGTAGGTAGAAGAATCGATTGGAGGCAGTTTGCACCAAGACTCAGGGGTGGAGTTGTATGGTGTGTAGATCGGTCGTCGAATGTAAGGCAGTCTATACCTGAGAGGTTGAAGTTTGAGAGTGTGTGGAAAGTGTTTGATGAAATGAAAAAGAAGAAAGGAAAAAAAAAATTCATAGTTGTGTATGCAAGTAGACAAGAAGGAGAAAATTGTTACTATGGATCATGGAATTATGGTAATTTTAAAGATTTTATTTTATCTGAAAATGATTTTTTTGTAGGATTTAGCAAATACAAGGAAAATGGTGAAAATAAGAAGGATACAACACAAGAAAAATATATATCATTTAATTATGTTTTTGAAAATTTACATGAAAAAGAGGTAGACGAATTTGTGGATGATGTTGTAGAAATTTAGAGAATGGATTTTGATAGTCCTATATTTGACAAAGGGAATACTGAAGAAGAAGATAGTCTCCTATTGAAAGAGGAGATAATAAAATTAGAAAAACTATTTTAGGGGAAAATTATAGAAGAAGATGATGCAAAGAAAGAGGTTTCAGCAGATACATGTCACTTTGAAGGAGAAAAAGTTGCAGTAGTGAGCAAAGAGAAGAAAATAGAGGTAATTGTTGATTTATCAAATTTTGTAACTGTTGCTAATGAAGCTAATTTTTATGAGGGTGAAATGATAAGAGGAAGTGAAGAAAGAGATATTCTAAGGTGCAGAAATAAAAGGTTACAATATGAAATCCAACAAGGTGTTGAGAATGATGAAGTGGGATGGAAATATGAACCATGGTATAGCAGGGTGAATTTTATGAGAAGGAAAAATAGAGAAAAAATGAAAATGAGAAAAGATAGAAAGCTATGGAGTAAGGTGCAGAAGAAGATAATTCAATTTGATAAGGAAGAAAAGTGGGTTATAAAAAAAATACAACTTTTAAATGTTCATGAATCTCGAACTCGTGTAACATTTTCTTCTTACCCGATGTGTTTGATGTAGGAGCATTCGGGATCACAAGCAATCCTGCATCACCAAAATATAAATATTTTATTTTCTTGTTTAATTTTTGCATTTTTGGTGTAGGTTGGAGCTTCACGAGAATCTTGTGGAGTTTTGAAGGATTAAATATTTATTTTATCAAGACTTGGCTTCCATTCAAAATCAAAGGCAAAAAAGGTGTTTTATGTGATTTTAAAATTATTATATTGCATAATTTCAATGTTTCAAGGGTAGAAGGAGTCCATTGGCATATAAATTGAAAATTAATTTATTTTCTTAATTTGGATGCTTATAAAAAAATTAATGTAGAAAGTGGAATTTTGCATTATATTCTTTAAATTTGCATGCCTAGAATGGAGGAAAAAGCTAGTAATATTTGGAAAAAAATAATTAATGACTTCAGTTTTGAATTTTAGGTGAATTAGCATGAATTATTTCATGATTTTATGTATTTTTATGAGGCATGTCCAACATCAAGTCATGTAATATGGTGCAACAACTTTGTGTGCCATATTTGGAAGAATTTAATGATGAATTTTAAGCACAAAGATAAGAATTTCAAAAGATAGTTGGAGGGAAATGAAAGAGAAGATTTGGAAGCCCCTTTTGGTGATTTAGAAATTTTTTTAATTTGTATCAAACAAAACCTTTAAATGGATTCAAGAAGCGTAAATCAACAGTAGAAAGGTTGGAGAAAGAACTTGCAAATTTATCTTGAGAGTTGCACAAGAAAGAGTGCATAAAACTAGCTTGTGAAGAGAAGAGGAATAGGAGGAGAGAAGAGGGATTTTTAGGTGTTCAAGATAGCCATGAGGGATTAATAATGAAGAGAAAAATCATACTCTAGAAGATGAGTGAAGTCAAGAAGTTTTGAAGACATGATGATATGTTAGAGGAGTTGCAGGTGGAGTTGAGGTGCTAGAAGGTGAATAGTTTCCAAGAGCTCACATAGTTGAGTGTAGATTGTGGTTGAATGATATTTAATTTTCATATTTGATTTTTTTAAGGGTTTTACTTGTTGTTCAACAGTCCATTGATGATTGAAAATCATTTTTCATATGATTTTTTTAATAGAAATAATTTGTAGTTTCATGTGCAAAATATTTGTTGAGGTTAATTATCAATCTCCTTATTTTGTTTTAGCTATTTTTGTGAGTGTTTTAGAGAGGGATTAGAGTATATTAATTCCTCTCTTCATCATATATATTATTTTCTCCTTTATCCTATTTTTTCATAATAGCTCTTTGATGTGGTTAGTTGTTATCATGGTGTGCTAGAAGCTCAAGACATGTCAAATTTATATGGTAATTCCCTCTAGTAATGAATTTGGTAATTTTCTGATGTTTTATAAAAACTTGAGCTAGCTTATCTCTCTTGATAAGTATGATGATATTATTTTCATTTTGTAACTAAACTATTTTTTTATAATACCTCATTTGAATTCCTTTTATGATTCTATAATGTTCTAATTCAATGAGAACATTGAATGTGTTATACTGACTTATGTTGAGTGCAAAATGTTGATTTAATAAAGTTATGTATAGTATGTGATTGCATTTATGTGTTAAATTGATGAAATGTAACCATATGACTATATCAATTTTATTTAAATGCCACTAAGGCATGTGTGAAAATATTATTTTGTGTGATAAGTGTATGGATTGGGGAAGGAAAACTAGGTCTTGTTGTTGAAATCTCCCAAAATAATATAATTAGGTGGGTAATCAAATAATAAAATAAATTAAGATAAATAATTATATATAAATAAATCAATTAGTAGCTTGGTTGATTATCTCAAATATGTTCCCTATATGAATATTACTAGCCGAGTTTAATGATTGATAGTTGAGAATGTCATAGAATGATGGTTGACCATTGAAAAATATCCGAACGTTCAATGAAACCAATATAAAATAAATAAATCAAATATTAAATCAAATACACTTTATACAAAGAAAGAAAAAGGGAATCAAATATTCTTTATACATTTCCACTAGAAAGAAATAAAAATAAAAATAAAAACCACAATTATTATATTTTACAAATTAAAATAATAATAATTATATTTAAAAAAAATATTCTACTACACTGAATTTACCCTATATAATTAATCATTTCACTTTATACAAAGAAATAAATAAAATAATTAGATATTGTATCCAATTTTTCACTAATATTCAAAAAAAAAATCAATATAGTTATTATATTTTATAAATTAAAATAAAAACTATTATATTTTAGAAAAACATATTGAAATATATTAAATTTAGCTTTTCAAAATAATCATTTCACTTTATACAAAGAAATAAAGTAAAGAATTAAATATTGTATCTAAATTTCCAGTAATATTCATAGTTTATAAATTAAATTATAAACACACAAATTAATTAATTTAATTTTTTGAATGTATACTCAACATTATTTAGTTTCAAACATTATAATAAAATATATACCATCATTAGTAAGAACTTTTATTCCATATTCCTACACAAAACAAACATTTTTTTCAAGTTTATTTTCTTCTTAGTTCAAAGTGTTTCACAATTACACTCTTTTATACTTAATGTTAAGTACTAGGTTCTATGTACATTAGAATGTGTCAATTAAATTGCATACAAACTAGTACACCAATGAAACATTAGATTGAAGAAAACTAAATAAATAAAGCAAATGCAAACTCTAAACAACAGCTTCTTCAAATTTGTTCCATTGTCCTCTATCTCCAAGGATTCACTTTAAGATGTTTTCTCTCAGTTGTGCAAACAACAGCTTATAGAATGGCACTTGAGAGAACGAGATTTATCAAAAATGCATATGCATGTAAAATATTGAGCTTATTTGAATTAGAATGCTATGAAATTATTAAGATGCGACTATCATAACTACGCATGAAAGTATGAGATTCGAGGTCCTTTTTAGCTCATGAAAGAGCTGTATTTATAGATTTTTGAAGGTAGGAATTCGATTGGCCAAGATCGATGGTCGAGTTCAAACCTATTGAAATGAACGGTGAGAGATCGAGAATTCAAAAAAGAGGTGGAATTCTGAGAGACAGAAAATGAAGAGACAAATTGAAAGGTGTCTCTCATAATTAAATAAATAAATATTTAATTATGTGTGAGAGAAATATGAAAAGGCTTTAATTAAATATTGCAAATATTTAATTATGTGAGAAAAGAAAAAAGCCTTTTAATTAAATATTAAGAATATTTAATTTTTGTGAGAGAAGTGGGAATTTGGAAAATGATTTAATTAAATATCAAAAGTATTTAATTAAATGTCGAGGGAAGAATAATTAATGTAAATAGATTGGAAAATCTGTTTAATTAATTAAGAGGAAGGTAGCATTAATTAAATAAACTTATTTATTTAATTAAATTAGAAGAATTAAAAAAATGAACAATATAAATAAATAATTAAATTTATTTATATGTAGATGACTTAAGAACATTAATTAAATAATTCATATTTAATTAATTAATAGGTTCAATTGACCGTCACCATTTTTAGATGTGTACAAGTTCTATTCATACAAATTATAAATTAACAAAAAAACCACTAGGATGCCCATTGCACACCAAGGTGTGGTTGTTATTTTATTTGAGTGCATAACTTTAATTCTATTTATTATTTTGGTGATTATTTAATAAGATTAATTGGAAAATAAAATATGTAGATATTTAGCAATAATATTATTTAATTTTTTATTTTATATTTTGGTTTTTGCATTAATCATTTAGTTAGATACTAATGATTTCTAATGTATTTTAAAAATATAATTAATCTAATCATGCATTTAAATTTTTATTTAGTATTGTGTCACAAAAAATGCATCCTTGGACATTTTTACACTCATTTGGACCTTTCTTATCGATTTTGGCCTAGTTTTTCCTAGATTTAATGTTATAATGTGGCCAACATATTCACATTAGGTCTTGAATGATTGTAAATCAATAAAAACCTTATGATGTCTTACAGAGGTCTTGTGAAGTGTTGCAGAAACCTTTCACACTTTTCTAGAACCTTTCTATTGCATTTCATCTAAATACCCTCTTACCAAGCCTTATTTCAAAGTGTTTTAAGGAGTGGGTGATCCCACAAAGCTGGTTTACAATTTCTGAGAGGAACTGATTTTTGCTGAAATCACATATTTTTAGAATATCTAATGATTTAAACCTGTAAAAGCTCCATTTTAAGGATTCCAATTGAAAAGGGTTTGATCAAACCACCTTAGATCAAACCCCCTTGGATAGAACCTCGCTAGATTTAACCATGCCTATAAATGAGCCTCCTTTACATCGATCAAAGTGTTGATAAAAAATCACTTTTGATTTACATTTTGGGGGATCAAATGAATTAATTTAAAATTTATTTGAAATTATTATGGTAGTCCTCAAAATGATCTATCCCATGAATATAATTTTCATATGTTTTAGTTTTATTATGTATATTTTTTTTTTAGTTTTATTAAACATAGGTTTTTCACCGAAAATCAAGCTCTTTGTTTTGCACATGTGGAAAAATAGAAAATTATCAAAATATATATTTTTTAAAATATGTTCGTGCTGGGCATTGATGTCCTTGATCCATTAAAAAAAAAAATTTGAATTTTGATACATATAGAAAAAGTTATGTTGTATACAATCCACCTTTTCTGAATTGTAATTGGTTTGACTTCGAAACCCTATTAAGGAAAAAATATTCAATAAAAAACTATGAGACCAAATGAAAATGCTAGATATCATAGTTAAAAATATAAATTCTAAAAAATTTGGATTTTATCCTTCATTAAAAAAAAAATTATGTTTTATACGGTGAGCGTCACTTTTTTAAATGTTGTTTTTTGAAAAAACTAGTTTTCGTGGGAGAATGAAAAAGAAGTGCAATATTATTCCAAAACATTTGAAAAAAATATTTTTAGAATCTACAGAAAAAAATTTGATGAGACTCTAGTTTTCATAATATTCAAATTCATCACAGTTTAGCAACTATAGGTGCCCGAATGTGAAGATTTAGTTAAAAATAATAATTGAAGTGTCCAGTTTGGCCAAAAATTGTAAACCACTATTGTGGGATCACCCGACTCATTGTAACAAAATCTCACACTTTTCTAGGCTTGTCATCAATAACTTGACTCTTTCTTATGTTTAATGGCCTATTAATGCACTTAGAGGTCTTACTTAAGTATGTTTCAAGGAATAATCTTGTTAAACATCATTAAATGCACTTTAATTTCTGACACCCATTAAAATTGCCCTAGTGGGACCAAGTCTCCACCTGGGGCAACTTAGTCCCATTTGGCTTAAAAAAAATAAAATAATAATAATAATTTTTTTAGCGGGTTATTATTCTCTAGACCTTGAGGTCGGCCTGTGATGAGGTATTTTAAGGAATTAGGGAAAATCATGTATAAATAAAGGGTTTTCCCCTCACTTTTATCCTCCTTCCCAATCAAGCAATCAAGAATTCTTCAAGCATCTAAGCATTCAAGAAATTATCAAGAATTCTAGGTACTTCAAGCACTCATCCATTAGAGCATCTACTTGCATATCTTTAGATTTCTATTTCAAGGGTTTGGTGAGTTGTATAATTTCATGTTGTTCAATCATCATTCTATTTCTATTTCATTTCATTTTCAAGGGTTTGATTACCAAAATGGGGTTTGACTAAGGAAAACCCCTATTTTCTGACCCTTAACCTTTTTCCCCTCTTTGCATGGGTGTTTTGTAGGTCTTTTATGTAGATTTGTCAAAGAGAAAGAGGTTAAAAGGTGTCAACATCTCATCAAAGTCATTCAAAGTCAACAAAACCCTAAAAGAAGCTTGGAATTCACCTACAAGTCAAAGTCTGCAGATTCAGATCCAGATTCTTTTCAGGAGCTCAAGTACAAACCGAGTGCTATAGATTGCATCTTCGAGATTCCTAAAAGATGAAGGTGGACTAAGTAATCATCATTTGAAAATTAGTCCCATTGTTTGTCCTAAAACGTTCTTTCTGTAGTTTCGGATACCTAGTTTCCCAAAACCTATTTCGGCAAAATCTCTCTGAAATAGGACTAAGTCGCCCAACTTGGCGTAAGTGTCCCAATTGGCTTCAACAAAAAATTCTAAAAAATTCTAGAGCCTCTCTACATCAAATTCTAGTTTCTAGGTGCACCTCTCCAGTATCTTCCATTTCTATTATAGTTTACATGCATTCTTAGGTCATTTTACATTGTGTTTTCAAACATCTTGCATGTCATTAGTTCCACATCATTTGTTAGTTTATTTTACCAGTTTATTGCATTTAGAGTATTTCATTTAGACAAATTTCAATCCCATCAGCATTAATCTTGAATGAACCTCCAAGTTTTTGGCTAGAAAGACCTCTCTCCTTTTAGTTAAAAAACCCTAGAAGTGTAAGAGAGGAACTTCTTTCCCCCAAAATTTGTGGTTCAAGTACAATTGAAATAAGTATTTATGTGAAAGTGTTTATTTTAAAATTAGAAATAAATAATATTTTATTTCATCTTTTTATAAATAAAATAATAAATAATTTTAATCTATAGTTTTTATTTAGGAAAATTATATTCTAGTTTTCTAATATTTTAATATTAATAATTTGTATAATAATAAAATGGTATTAGAATATAAGTTTTGATTAAATGAAGTAAAAATTTATTTTATTATTAATGTTTATCAAAGAAAGATGTGCATGAGAAAGAATAAAGATATTTTAATATTTTATTTTATTTTATAAAGATTATAAAATTATATTTTATATTTTTATGTTATTTGTATCTGGGAGGTAAAACTTAAATAATTATTTGGAATAAATGGCTTGAAAGAAACAATAGAATTTTTCAAAAAAAAGGATTCTAGCATCTCCCAAGTCTTGCAAAAAATTAAGATCTCCATTTCTGAAGTGACTACATCCTCACTATATAAGAATGTAAATTTATCTAAAAAAACCTCTTCTTGGGACACATTTATTTTAAAGAATTGGAAGCTTCTCGAACTCCCTAGAGTTGGCTCTGCTTTAAACAAGGCTCCTATAGTGAATATAAATTCTCTAAATTGGACCCCTCCTCCTTGAAATTTTATCAAATTGAACTTTGACAAGGCTTCAAGAGGTAACCCTAGAAATTCAGGTATAGCTACAATTTTAAGGGAATGTCATGGACACATTATTGGTGTTTCCTATCAATTGATTCCTGATGACACAAATAATGTGGTTGAGTTTAATGCATTGAGATTAGGCCTTGTTTTGGCTAAGAAAATTTCCATTTCCCAAATTTTCATCGAAGGTGATTAAGTGATTGCAATTTCTACATTGATAAATAGAGGTACTGATTCTTGGCATCTGGACTACATTTTATCTTATATCTTGAAACAACTAGAGGGGTTTCTAAATTTTCAAATTTCACATTGTTATAGAGAGGTCAACTCATTTTCAGACACACTAACTAACAAAGCAATTGATGAAGTTATATCTTATAGAGAATATTTGGCTTAGGATTGTGGTTATTTATATCATAGTAATTGATTATAAAATCACATATTTTAGTTTGTATTGGGCATCTATTATATCTTTATTGATATTTTATTCCCACATGAAATATTATTCCTTCTTCTAGGGGTATTAAACTTGAATTAATTGCTTTCACTTGCTTCTCCTTTAGCTTTCTGTGGTGGATTATCTTTGATAGCAACAACTACTCTCCATTTTTCCATATTTTCTCATTGCAATGTTCCTCACCCATGGCTTATTTAATGTTTCTTGGTACTCAAATTCTCTTTTCATTGTTAATGTTACATAGAAAGGTATGTTTTTTAAGGGTCGTGTGGTGGCTTCAATTCTAAAAAAAGATCAATTGATAATATGGTTTCAAATTATTGCACGTGTTGTTTACTCCGTTTTGGGTGTTTTTGATGCATATTTTGTGATAACTCTTATCAACTGACCTATTTATTTTCACACCTCTTTCACAAAATTTTAGTTGTGTTACCTATGTAGTCTCCTACCACTTATACTTATTGGGGTTGGAATATATCCCACCTTCCTCATTTGTGTTATCCATTATGAACTTGTTTCATATTGGCAAACATATTTGAGGAATTTATGGTCTCTCTATGGCTCTTGAAGTTATTGCAAATCTAGATAAAAGTATAGGATATTCTTTTGGAGGCTATCCATTTGGCTGGCCAAATTTGGCACCTCGTGCAATGCTCTTTTCTTTACTACCTGTGCCTATTTGGTACTTTTTTACTTCCTACATTTTTGATTGTGGGAGGTTACCCTTGTCAAGGGATATTTGAGAAGTTAATATTTAGTAGCTTCTATATCTAGAAATATTTTATGCTCTTAAATGAATTGACATTCTTTGGTGGAATGTGATAAGAAATGGCACTTGGCACTCAGGATGTGGTTATTGGTACATGCTTTTCTTTGGCATTAATTATCTCCCACCTCCTCACCTATGGTCAGTACAATCGGGGATTAGTATTTATAATTTGATTTAGTACAAAGGTTCTCAAATCACTTTCATGGAGGCATATTTCACAACAATGGGTTTCATGAAGCTAACTCTACAAGTTTCACTACTAATCCCCTTAAGGAAATGGCCTCAACAAGCACAAATTTAGGGTTCCACCTTTCCTGACCCAAACAAGACCTCAGTTGTCTTTCCTATCCCTTAGGAACCTTAATTAAACCAAAACAAACAACCA
The DNA here is from genome assembly GCA_007115665.2 of Sequoiadendron giganteum. Taxonomy (NCBI): domain Eukaryota; kingdom Viridiplantae; phylum Streptophyta; class Pinopsida; order Cupressales; family Cupressaceae; genus Sequoiadendron; species Sequoiadendron giganteum. The sequence continues at coordinate 479,465,107 of CM021109.1, forward strand.
TAAAATTCTACCCTTTCATATATTTACCATTTCTTCATTGACTCCCCAAATTCATAGTAAACCTCCATTCATGAACTCTCGGTCATATCTTTTGATTCAGACCTTAACTTTAGACTATGAAGGAATTTTTGGAAACCATTAAAGGGTTTTAAAACATATCCAAAAATCAATATGCGTCAGTTTGAAAATGAATGCTCAAACTAGCACTGTCTCATTCTAATTTAGGCCTAATTAGGCTTTGATAGCACAAGGGTTTATTGATTCTCTTATCTCGTACCTCAATTTTACTCAACCAGCACTTGGAGCACAATTTTCTAGGTCTAATCATGTTTATAAATCCATCAAAGGTCCATTTTTCAAAAGTATTTTATTGAACCCTATATTCTCAGCTCATCCTCTGTTCACTAAACTCTATTTTTCCATACAGTACATAGATTTATAGTGCTAAACTTCCATGTTACACACATTAGCCTTTACCTTATGGTTTGAGACCTAAAACACATGAAATTATATTCTATTTGGACTGTTTCACCAAGAACTAGAGTTTTTCCAATGGTTAAAATGAGAGAAACACAAAATTATATGCCATAGTTTACCATAAGTCGAGGTTTTAACTGTTTCCTAATAAATTGCAATATATTTCTCTAAACCTTACAAAATTGCATTAAAAAAAACATATTATGAAGTTGATTTATCATACTATCACTTACAAACCTTTGGATATGCTTGTATTCCCATATAGGGTTGTACAGCACCAAAGAACAAAAAAAATCTATAGAAAATGCAAAAACAATACTTTTTATTGATCAATTTCATTCATTCAATCACCCACACCTTCTCCCACATATATGAGGAATTTTAAAGGAATTAAAATCATGTATATCCAACTTCCAACTTCATTACATCGATCTAGATCATGATGGTCACCTTTCACCTTCCCTATTTTGGCATTCTTTTACAATTTTACATTTTGTAGGACAACTTTTACATTTTTCCAGAATGGACACAAAACTTTAAATATTGAACCCCTAGTGACCTAGACACATGCAAAATGATAAATATGACCTTGTTACAATGTTAGGACATCATATTTTAAATCAAAACTAGAGGTTTCCTCATGAAGGAATGTTCTTGCTAGGGTGCTCCTGCACCATACTACCAACCAGATGAATTTAAAGACCTCTTGATTTTTAATTTTTCCACAAATCTTCATCCTCTTCTTCTTATTGACCTTGAAAATACTCTCATTGATCTTCATATTCACCTTAGGTTTCATTTTTTCCATGAAAATCATTTCCCTCCTTGTTTTTCCAACTGAAATCAGATTCACTATGCTTTGATGCATCTCTGTCTTCATCTCAGTATCTTGTTTCTCCCTTTTCACATTGAATCTTGGCCTATATCGCATCAAAATCATCATCATAACAAAGAATTGCAAAATGAGTACTTTACCTTCTGTCTCTTTCCATGTAACTATTATTTCTTCCCCCTTTATTATCAAGTCTTCTTCTCCTTCAAGGAATTCATCTTCCATCTGCTTCATCATCATTCCTATATGCATCTCTTCTTCTTCTTCCTTATTAGCTGTAAGTTTTTTCTTATATTCTTCTTTTAACAATCTGCCAAATGGGCCATGTAACTCTTTTCTTGATCTTATAGTGCCATTTTTTTCATCTGTTTAATTCATTCCTCTATCTTCATCATGGACTCCAAGAACTCTATATCCAACCTTCTCATAGCCTACTTCAACTCAGCTATCTCTTTGTCAAACTTCTCTTGCCTCTTTCTCTTTTTCCTTTCTTCCTTTGCTTGAAAATTTCTTCTCAACACTTCCATCTTTTCTCTTCAAGCAAGATTGTTCTTTCTTCCACTTTCTCTCAACTTTATCTACCTCACTTAGGTCCTTTCCTATTTTCCTTAACCTAGTCTCTTGACAACAACTAGGTTCTTCTTAACCTGCACAAACCACAACACAAAACCACAAAACACAAAAAAACTCTCTCCCTATACCTATTCTAGGCTTTGATACCATATAAAAGTTCTCAACTCACTTTCATGGAGGCATATTTCACAAAAATGGGTTTCACCAAGCTAACTCTACAATTTTCACAACTAATCCCTTAAGGAAATGGTCTCAACAAGCACAAATTTAGGGTTCCACCTTTCCTGACCCAAATAATACCTGTGTTGTCTTTCCTATCCTTTAAGAGCCTTAATTCAACCAAAACAACCATCAAATTGTACCCTTTCATATATTTACCATTTCTTCATTGACTCCCAAAATTCCTAGTAAACCTCCATTCATGAACTGTCAGTCATATCTTTTGATTTAGACCTTAACTCTAGACTATGAAGGAATTTTAGGACACCAATTAAAGGGTTTTAAAACATATTCAAAAATCAATATGTGTTAGTTTTAAAAGGAGTGCTCAAACTAGGACTCTCTCATTCCAATTTAGGCCTAATTAGGTTTTGATAACACAAGAGTTTATTGATTCTCTTATCTCATCACTCAATTTTACTACACCAACACTTGGAACATGGTATCAGGACATAATAAACCAGCCAAAAGAACCCTGGACATAATAACCCAACCAAAATAACCCAAGGAAAAAATAACTCAAGGTCATAATAACCCATTGATAGAATAGCCCTTGGTCAAAATAATCGATGGAAAAAATAACCCATGTTCATTTTAGATCAAGCCAGTAAACCAATTTGAATATATAATGACCATGGGTTTTTTTTTCCATGGGTTATTTTGACCATGGGTTATTCTATCCATGGGTTATTATGAACCTGGGTTATTATGATCGGGTTATTTTGTCCAGGGTTATCTTGGTCAGCTTATTATGTCTTGTAACCTTGGAACACAATTGGATAGGTCTACTTATGCTTATAAATCCATCAATGGTCCTTTTATTTTTAAAAGTATTTTTTTGAACCCTATGTTCTCAGCTCATCCTCTGTTCACTAAACTCTATTTTTCTAGACTGTACATAGATTTTCAGTCCTAAATTTCCATCTTACACACATTAGCCTTTACCTTATGGTCTAAGACCTCAAAAAAATTAAATAATAATCTATGTGCATTCTTTCACCAAGAGCTAGAGTTTTTCCAATGGTTAAAATGAGAGAAACACAAAATTATATGCCATTGTTTACCCTAAGTCAGGGTTTTAACTATTTTCTGAGAAATTGCAATATCTTGCTCTAAACCTTACGAAATTGCATGAAAAAAAATGTATCGGGAAGTTGATTGATCATACTATCACTTAAAAAACTTTGGACGTGCTTGTATACCTGTATAGGGTAATACATCACCAAAGAACAAAAATATTTCTATAGAAAATGCAAGAACAGTGCTTTTTATTGATCAATTTCATACATTCAATCACCCACACCTTCTCCTACATACATGAGGTATTTTAATGTAATTACATACATGTCTAAAAAATTTCCAACTTCATTACATCGATCTACATCATGATGACCTTTCACCTTCCCTATTTTGGCATTCTTTTACAATTTTACATTTTTTCGAAAATGGACACAAAACTTTAAATATTGAACCCATAGTGACCTAGAAACATGAAAAATAATCAATATGACCTTGTTATAGTGCTAGGAAATCATATTTTAAATAAAAACTAGAAGTTACCTCATGAATGCATGTTCTTGATAGGGTGCTCCTGCACCATACTCCCAGCCAAATGAATTTCAAGCCCTCTTGAGTTTGAATTTGTCCACAAATCTTCACCCTCTACCTCTGATTGACCTTGAAATTGCTCTCATTGATCTTCATCTTCACCTTAGGTTTCATTTTTTCCATGCAAATCAATCCTCTCCTTTTTTTTCCAACTAAAATCAGATTCATTATGCTTTGATGCATCCGTCTCTTCATCTCAATATATTGTTCCTCCCTTTTCACTTTGAATCTTGGCCTATATCCCATCAAAATAATTGATGGAACTTCAAATTTTTTTTTATGGGTTCCATTTGATCATGCTTATGTTTCTGGTTCTAAATGATTTTTGAGAAGAGCCTATTGTTGGGATTTTACATTTGTTCTCATATATTTATCTAAAATCCTAGTGTCTTCTCTTATACCATGGTTGGGATATACTTGGTCGTTAATTTTTGGAGGAGGGATTTTAAAAACAAACTATGCCTCATTGATTTTTCTATTTTTGGCCCCCTTTTGATCCGTCATTTTATTTATTTCATTAGAATTTATTATTTCTTAAGTCTAGGTTGGCCCTGCATTCCCTCTTTAAAAAAAAAAAAACTTATGTCATCATTTTTGTTAGCCTAGTAATATCCCCTCTTGTTTTAACAAATGTTTTATATATGCGGAGGGATAAAATTTCATGACTGTTGATGAATCATTATTTGATGTTAGTTGTTCCTTGCTATCTTGTGATGACTCCACCACACAATTTTGGCTGATCGCAATATCACGAGCGAGTACCATGTGTCACATCTAGTGAATTTGAAGGAATGAGAGGAATAATTTAATACATTAATATGGATTTGATACATTATCTGGTGGGTTACTAAAGTAGGTATAAGATGCACATGGTTCATGTTGGTGTTTTAATTTTCCTAGCTAAGGCTCTATAATTCCGTAAGAGGTAGCCAACCTCTATATTCAAGAACTAACAAATTTAGTGGCCAACTAATGAGATTTAGTCAAATAATGAGATCTCCTACACTTTTGGCTCTGTGAAACCAAGTTGGGTTTTCCTAAGTGTGTTCATATGAATGTTTTATGACCTAGTAAGAACAATTCTTGTTACAAATACAGTCCCCACCAATGAAACTAGATAGAAATTACCTTGGCTGTGGCAAACCAAAGAATAATAACAATTATCTTAAAGCAATGAGACTAAAATTTTAACATAAGATGCGCATCTCAAGAGAGATAAGGTTTGATAGTTTAGATTGTTCAGATTTTCAACTAGCATGATTAGAACTACAACTTTGTACTCTCAAAAAAGGAATCCTGAAGAAATTACCTAGTGCCTCATCCATTGGGTGGGAGTCACACAAAACATAACCTAGATATCATGGATGTATCTCCATAATGATTTATGCTATGAGATTTTCAGTTTTCAAAACAATACTCCTTAAGGAATCCTGAATACAACATCACAAATTTGTAACTCCTTTTCAAGAAATTTGATTAACTCATTAAGTTAAAGCAAGAAAATGAAGTACACACTCAAATATACCATTGAAGTTGAATGAATATATCATTAATAAAATCATTCACAACTCATGACATGAAACCAAAAGAGCAATTGTTCTAATACATTTTCATTTATTGCTTCAATATCTATTATTACATAACCAGAGCCTGCTTGTTTCATTATATTCCTTCCCTCGAAAAGGCATACTAGTCAATACCTTCAAAAAACCTATAGTAAAAAAATTGCCTGTACCTATACTAAGCCTCAGGACACATAAAATATGACCATAACAATGAGCCATAAAATATCCTTTATAGAACAAGAGAGAAACAAGCATCGAGATCCATTGTTAATTTCAAAATGAATTTCATTCTAGTGAAATGATATTTGAATTCACATTCCAAGAAATATTCCTCTTCATTAGAAATAACAATAAATGATTCAAGGAATCAAAACGGTTACACCCAATAACTATTGATGAAGGATTTTGCATGTAGCAGCAGTCTTATGTGAAACTTAGCTATTGGGGGATATGGTGCACTAGCTAAGTGACCTCTAGGATTGTATCGAAGCCAAACCTTCATTTAGTTGGGAGGTAAAAGGTTAGAAAGATAGAAAAAATAGAAAATTTAAACTACAAGCGACGCGCCAAAATCATAGACAAATTTACCAGAGCATAGTGCAGAATGCAAAGGCTCGAACCACAAAAATGTTGTTTATCAAGTAATTTTTCTTAAAATAACTTTAAACATAACAAATACCCTCTAATTAGCATAGCATAATCCCACATAACCTTATCAAACATAGGAGAGTCAATAAAACATGGTTTGCATTTATTTAGCTATGAGAGATTACAAAAGCTAAAGAATATGCATTCATACATTAATAGGAAACAATGGAACAAAATAACAGTCTTTCAAAAAGCATGAAAAACAGAAAGGTTGAATTGATTGCCACAGTTTTCAAATTTCAAGTTTAATTAAAATATTAAAAAATATTTCCTAGTGCTCAGGAATGTTAACAACTTAATCAACAACCTAATAAAAGAGAAAATGAGCCCCATAAATACGCCAGTTCACCGCCTGAATCACCAACAAGAGAGAAAGTTGCGAGAAAAAATCAATGCCTCTGATCACCTCGAGCCACCATGGAATAAAATGGACACCCAGTAGTGTACCAGCAATGCCCCCTATAATGAACCAAAACCATACAACAACAACAACAAACACATGGCACCAAAGGAGAAAACGCGGCGGCTGGAGAACCAACAATGCAGCAGCAACTCCAAGATAACCAGCACATAGAAAATTAATTCCACATGTTGATCAGATGGGGACCAGCAAAAAGATGAATGGACACCCAGCAAAAAAATCTGAGAGGGATCCATGTGGCATGCACTGAGCAATAGAAACTACAAGGTGGGCCCAGCTTGAAATGTGGCTAGAGAAAGCCATGCGGCACATAGACGGAGACCGATTAAAAGCAAAGCGATATGAAAAGAAAAAAGCTTCAAGAGGAAGCCACATGGAACATGCTGAAGGTCATGAGCAATTGAAAGGTAAGGCACAACCGCGAAGATAAAAATAAAAGCTATGAAGGCTTAGCAGTTTTTGTGAAATAGTTTGGCGACTCAGGGGTATTTCGCTCGCGGAGTAAAGAACCTGCGAAAATTTTGTTCAACATCCCAAAATTTCTCACACCCTTGAGAGGGTAGCCTGCAGACTATTCCAGACATCATTTGATGGCATGGAGAGAGTTCGCAAATTTTCATTAGCCAACTTGAGAGTGATAATTGCCTTGAAAGGAAATCTGCCAGATATTTTTGTTTCCAATTCTAGCTGGAAGAAGAGCTGCACCCACTGATGCACGATCCCTTCAATCTTCTCAGCGGTCAAAGATTGATAAAAATATTGGAAGATAGAAAGGTCTTGCTTCTTCTCCTCGATCAGAGCAACAAGGTGTTCAACCCCCGCTACCGCTTGATCTGCAATGAAGGGTGAAGGGAGGCCTCTCTAAGTCAAATGAGAAAAAATTTCTCGAATAACACTCGTAACTTGGTTCAACCCGGCCCTCCATTTTGCCACTTGCTTAACAACCTCATGCATAGAAATGAGGATTCTTACACCCATGGCCATTGTTGTTCAGTCCTCAATACCCACACCACTCAAAGATTCATTAGAAGTTGTATACAATTTACCCAGCAAAATCTTGGCCTCCAGAATCTTATCAAAAGTTACCTCCTAAATTTGCTTGATTGTTTCACTTATTGTTCTCCAAAGGTTGGCTGCTTGTGCCATAAATTTCAAGGTGGGATATAGAGTAAGGCACAATACCTTGACTTTTTCTGAGTATGATGCATATAACTCCTTGGCGATCTCTGAAGAGCTCATCTGCGACACAAGAGGATGGGTCTTCAAAATATCCAACTTCGCTTCTTGACTGCTCAAATTCGCCTTTAGCTCCAAAAATATTCTATCCAATGCGGACACTTGTTCTCTTAGAGTGAAAATTTCTTTTTCTTTTTCTTCCAGGGCCAATTCTGCCTACCTTGAATTTTGTATATCCAGCTCTAAATTTGCATTCATTTCATTAATTTCAGCATTCGTGCTCTGACGGAGCCCCTTCATACCTTCACTCAGCTACATAGACTCAATGCAGAGCTTTTCTTCAATTGCTTGGCTCTACTAAACCTCATGCTGGAGAGTTGGGATGATTTATGTGCTCATAACCTACAACGCCTTGATTTGGATTTCAAAAGAAATCCTCTCCTTTTCCAGGGAGCTTATCTCATTTTCTTGGGCTTTAAACTTATTCATCTAGATATCAACCTTTCCCTTTAGCTCCGATATCTGCTCATCCCTTTTCCTTACTTGGTGATTGAGCTTGAGGTAATCGATGGTCATGATTTTCTGGGTCTCCTCCATTAGCTCGACCTTATCTCATAGACGGGCGTGCTCCAAGTCTAGACCAATAGCATTGACAGAGTAATCACTTGGTAGCATTTCCCCTACCAGTTTGATCACGTTGGGAGTGATTTTTGTAAACATCATTGAATTTTGGCTCTCATTGAACACAATTTCCAAGAGAGGCTCTACCTACTTGGTTGCATCCTTTTTTCTCCTCTTGTTTATTCGGCTAGCTCGAGAACTTTTGTTTTCTTCCACCTATGAGAAGTATTCCTAGGAAGGGATACCTAGGCCACCAAAAAAATGGAAATCTTGAGCGACAACCAGCAGGAAAGACAGCGTACTCAGTACATCAATAGTTTTGCTATGCCTTGTAATGATGGCCAGAGAGAATGGTGGAATGAATTGGCCGCTTGAAGAGGATGAAAATGTAGAGTAAGGAAGGGTTGGGGAGGCGCCAACTGAAGGGATGGGCCTTAGGGACAAGAATTGTTGACTCATGAGCCCAACACTAACACAAAATTGTGTTCTAGGAAAGGGATGAAAAGTAGAGGATGAAAGTGGGAAAACAAGAAGGGGAAGGCTTGAGTGCCCGAGATATCCAATGACAGAGAAAAATGGTGTAGATGAAAAAGAAGGGGTAGACAAAGAAGAGACTAGAGACATGGTAGAGAGAGAATAGAGAAGAAATGATACCTGAGGCTTGTGAGGAGCATCAAACAATACAAAAAATTTCTCCATCGACCACTCTTCTTCTCCATTAGATTCTCTGGTTCATTGTTTCTTTTCCTCTAGAGAATCCTCAAGGTCAATAATGACCTGCCTTCTACTACCGATAGTCCTTGGCCACTTTCTTGTTGATTTAGAGCAGCTGGATGGCTCTGACATTTGTGTGTGTGAATCCTTTTGCTGCGCAAGCCATTTTCCAGCATCATCTCCATGCGTTGGATTCTCCACAACGGTAGGGGAATTCTGGGTTACTTCCTCTCTGGGCTTTGTGGAAGTCTCTTCCCTTCAATATTGTTGCTCTAACATCGAAGGGATCGAAGACCTTTCAACATTTGGATCTACGTTCTCCCAGATGTCATCAAATTTTTCATCAAGAGATGCCTCTTCATAAATCTTGGTGGTTGCCTTAATTTCCTATCAAACGATCCAAAAGTCTCAAATTTTTTTAGGATTCCATTTGAGCTTCTGCAATTGGATACATAGGGATTGGTTGATCTTTTGATTTGGGTTGGTCTTCCCCGTGATGTAGTAAAAATTTAGCCATGGCAGTTACATGTCAATAGTAGGCAAATGCTCAAGGCCTACATATAACCTTAAATTCCCCTCTTCAACATTTCTTTGAGGGTCCCAGAATGGTCGAGGCTAATGTGGGATTTTTATGCCAACGTCCGATAAATTGTTTTCAAGGTTCTATTGCTAGGTGCCATTTATCACTACCAACCTAAGATGACCCATCTTTTAAAATAGAATCTCTGAAGTATCAATCTTCAAATTCCTTTTCTTGATTAGCGACACAAAACCAAACATGACCAACAATATTAAATAGGAGGTTAAATTTTTTCTCCCCTAGTAGTCGTTATCAATAGTACATAGTTTCCTCATTGCTTCTAGGGCTAGTACTCTGTCAGAAAGAAAGTGGGGGAGCCGAAAGGGCTCCCAAATGAAATATCGCATGTGGAGTATGGTAAAATTTGTGCCAAATAACCAATCACAGGGTGGCACAAGCTTTCCCAACCAAGAATTTTGTCTTGGTGACATGCACGTGAACAGGTTGATCCCAACTCTATCCAAAGCCCACAAATTTGGGGCCAAGAATGAATCCAAAAATGCATAATAATAAAAAAAAATTGACATGAAAGGAGTCCATGTCAAGACTGGCTTCCTTTTGCTCATCGAAAACAACCAACAACATAAATGCAATGAAATAATTTGGATTCTGATGTAATATTTAATAGGCTAGGAAAGAGGAATACCTGAACCTAGAACCAACCTGGAATTTTTACAATTGTGACCAAATTTCATCACTAATAACCCTCGCAAAGTCCATAAGTGAGGCTACAAGGTTCTTTTTCAGCATAAAGTTGAGGCACATTTGGAACTTGAAAACCTTCTTTTCTATATCTAGACCACATGCGAGGGCTAGCATAGAAGTGATAGAAGAAGAACCAGCTATAAGAGCACCTAGGCCAAGTAGAAATTTGGGTGGTGTTGAAGTTTTTGTTGGCTGAGCAATTTAACTGTGGTAAAACTGCGGAGCCATTTTGAGCCCTCCCCACTTCTCATGCATCCTATTTACCTAAAAAAACTCAACATCTTGGGTCAAGGGGAGTAGGATGCATAAAATATCTTGAATAGCTTCAGGTTTAATGATTACCCTGAAATTAGTGTCTCTTATTACTCCAGTGTTCGAGTCGAAGCCTGTCGCGCATGCTACCACAATTTTTGGGCAAGGATGTACTAGGGGAACCATGTACTAGGGAAGCCCACAATCCCATAAATGCTTGTAGAATGGATCTGATAATTTTTTCATTCTCTCACATGTAGCTTCCCTAAGGCTCTTGGGATTCTTGGATAGCTCAAAATCAAAGACATTATCCCAATCATCTACAACCAAAGCCTGATTTCTGTTGGGAATCACATCTAGTATTTTCTGATCCAACTGGCTAGTGAAAGGCCAACAAGGCTTTATTGGGATGTGTGGAGTAGCATAAGAATCTGGGCCATAGATATTTATGCATGGTGCCTTCATCCTTTGCTCATCTATACTTGGTGAAGCTAGAGCCTACGCTGAGATTTCTGCAATCTCGGCCATTTCTTTGTATTCGCAAGAAACCTTTGCAAACTTTTGTAAAAAACATAGCTTTTATAAAAAACTCTTTCTCTCTTGTGAATAACTTAGCTATTTTATCTTTTGATAACTCTTGTAATAAATGTGCTTTGCATGCTCAACTTGCTTTTTGATTTTCGTGAAAAACGGCCGAGCGAGGGTGCATGACAGCATTTCACACCTAGTTGCTATATGCATCACCAATTTTTCATGCATGCAAAAATATCAGCAACCTGCCAAATTGCACTCCATATTTAATAGATGTGACTTTGCAGGGAGTGGTGCCGAATTTTTCTTAGACAACAGACCAAGACAATGTAATTGTATCTTTAGTGAGCTTTTTGCATTTACTAATTATCTTGAGCGTACTTGGGCACAATACCCAATAGCCTTATTTTATATGATTTTCCATGTTTCGGATGGGATTAGATCTCCTTATGCTAGCACTTGGCCAATATTTAATGAATTCGACACTTGACCAGAGAAAATTGCTACTGTACTTGCATATTCCCATCATTTCACATGCCTCTACAAATCGAGACTTGGTGACACCTCTTTACCTCAGTCATAATTATGGTCGGACTTTTCTCTATGCTCCTTGAACTTGAGCACCAAGTCCCCACATTGCAGCTCTTGATCTAATGCCTTTTTATCAAACCATTTTTTTACCACCTGTTGACAGCTAATCATCACCTCAAGGGCATGCTCTCTCTTTTCCTGAACCTTGAGTAGCTCAGAAAACCATACCTTCATTGCTCCATTTTGTTCAATCTTCAGAGATTTAAGCAACTATAGGGCAGTGATTTCCATGGTGATAGGCACCAATTCCTCCTTCCCATACACCATCTCATAGGGATATTTCTTTAGTATCTGCATGGGCATGATTTGGTCTACCCCACAATGTTGTCTAGAGGTTCTTATGCCATTCTCTTTGGTGTTCCGAGCCTATCCTCTTAATTAACCTGATAAGGTTTTTATTTGTAGACTCTACAAGGCCATTCCCCTAGGGATAATAGTTAGAGGAGGTTTTTAGGAAAACCCCATACTTTAATGTGAACTGGCTCATCTTCGAGCTGAGGAAACCTTTAGCATTATGGGAGATGATTTTTTTTGGCAGGCCAAATCTAGCTACCAACTCCTCCAAGAAGTTAACAATCTCTACTTTTGTTGCATTCTTCAATGGCACTACTTTTTCCCATCTAGTGAAGTAGTTTGTTGCTGCCAATATCCATTTGTGTCTCGCTGAGGAGAAAGGGTTAATCATCCCAATGAAATATAAACCCCATTGAGAAAAAGGTTCTTTTACTACTATAGGCCTTAATGGCATAGCAACATTCTTTCTCTTTCCGACATAAAACTGACATTCATTGCAAGACTTAATTAGTGAAAATGCATCATTGAAAAGTGTTGGCCAAAAATAACTAGCACATATAATTTTAATTGTTGTAGTCCTTGCAGAAAAATGTCCTCCAGCAGGGCCATTGTGGTATTGATCCAATATTCTCTTGGCTTGGTCTTCATTAAATAGGACACCCTCCAAGAGAACATAATTGTTATTTTGTAAAGAATAGAAATGCCTTCTAAAATAAGGTAAATTGATTAGATACCTCATTGTTTGCATGAAGTTCATTCTATGCCCCATCCAATTGCCTTCGAAGCTTTCTTCATTCAATAACACAAGTTTTGGATCTTCAAACTCTATCGCTGGTTCACTGTTTTCAATGAGATTCTCGCACACTCCCTTTCCTTTGACAATCTTGACAGGTCTGACTTCAATATCATACTCTAGGATCTTGGTGATCTAGTTATCTCTTTTCTCTGTGATTTCTCCCTGGATGATATACTCTCGCACACTAGGATGCAGTACACAAACAATCACCTTATTATATGATATCAAATGTCAAAACTTCTTAAGCCCTTTCACAATGGTGAAGGCCTACTTTTCTACAAAGTTATACTTTATCTCGTACTCTTTTAAGGTTAGTGGGTAGAAGGAAATAGGGGACTCCCTTTTATCTTCATCATCCTTTTGTATAAGTACAGTGGCAATACTATTCCCACCACCAAAAACATACATCATAAAATATTTTGATAGGTCCAGGTTGACCAACATAGGGGTGGAAGAAATAGCCTCCTTCATAAGCTCAAAAGTTTTTCTAGCCTTCGTTGTCTACTTAAAGATCTGGTCTTTCTTAAGTATTAAGGTAATAGGCCGAACGGTCCCTAAAAAATTTGTAATGAATCAGCTTATGAAGTTGACCTTACCAAGAAATGACTGCACTCCCTTCTTGTTCACAGGTAATGAAAGCTCGTGGATCACATTAACCCTTTCAGGATCAATAGAAATTCCCTCTTTTGAAACAACATACCCCAATAGCTTCCCCTAGGGAAATCCGAACACAAATCTCTTCAAATATAAAGAAATATCGAATTCTTGGCACTTCTGGAAGATAAGCTCTAAATGATCGAAATAATAATCAGCAAATTTTGAAAATACTTTCAAATCATCCAGTAGATAAGTATAATTTTATGGATTAAATCCTTGAAGGCAATATCCATAGCTCTCTGAAAAGTGGATCTAGCATTCGAGAGACCAAAAGGCATCTTGGCATATGCATATGTTCCCCACTTCATGGTGAATGTTGTTTTGTGTTGATCCTCTTCCTTTACCCAAATTTGGTTGTAGCCTGAAAAGCCATCCAACATTGAAAACATTTCGGAACTGGCTACAATTTGTAGAATTACCTCCATTGAAGGTAGGGGCTAATGATCCTTTATGGATGCTCTATTCAAGTCTCAGAAGTCTACACACAATCGTATTTCTCCATTCTTCTTCTAGAGTAGTATGAGGTTTGACACCCAAGTGTTGTGTTTGATCGAAAACACTATTTGGGATGCAAAATTTTTTTTCAACTCTTGTGACATGTGAGATTCTATCTTTCAATTCATAGGCCTCTCTCTTTGTCAAACCGGCTTTGCACCTTATGATATATCAATTGTATGTTCAATGATCCTAGGGTCATATCCTTTAAGATCATCATATGACCAGGCTACTACACTCGGATACTCCTCACATAAGTTCCTTAGTCTATCTTTATTCTTCTGAGAAACTTACTTCGCGATCTTGAGCTTTCTGTCTTCTCTAACGTATAAATCGATATAGTCACCTTTGTCAGCTACAAGCCTCCTTTTGTCTTTTGTTGCATCATCAGAATCAAACAAGCTCTCTAGAGTGACTAGGCCTCGTAGAAGCTTCTTGGATTTCAACTGGATAATTTGATCCCCATAAGCTTCGACAATATTTGGTTGCAGTTGATCAGAAAATTCCCTAAATGACTAGAGAAATTATGCAATATGTGCATCGCTATCGAACACCTTCCAATCTTGATTGTTATTTGGAACACCGGGTCTTACAATTACCCTCACCATATGCTTATTTCTTAATAATTTGGAGGCTGGCTCAAAATGAGCTCCAATATTTTCCATCTGGTCAGCTTCAGAATTATTCTCTCTTTGTATAGCCTAAATATTAAAGGCCTCAAAGTTGTTAATAAGATCCCAGACTCTATGTCGGTTGGATTGCATACAAAAATTCTTAGCAGCAAAAATTCCTTGGATTTGGTTGACCACTAACTCTGAATCTCCGAATACACTTATCTGCTTTGCACCCATTTGTTCCACAAGGCTCAAACCATGGACTAGACCTTCATACATTGCTTCATTATTTGAGCATGAAAATTTGAAGCGGTAAGACCTTAGGGTCTTTTCCTCAGTCGAAGATGTTAGACATATTCATGCACCAAATCTAGCTCTACATCTAGCTCCATCAAAGTGTAAAGTCCATAACTCTAAGGACACTTCACCTCCTGACTCCTTAGTAACCTTGGGCATAGAATTCCCCTCCTCACGTATGGCATAAGTCCTGAGTCTAGTTGCGTGATAATTCCCAAAAGGGTCTGTATCAATAAACTCATTCTATAAATTTTCTTCATCTTTGGTTTGGGAGCTAGTAGCTTCTTCTTCTTTTGAAAAATCCACATTGAACCTCTCCTCCTGAGTAATTGAAGTGTGTGCTACTTCAAAGTTGAGCAGAGCCTCATCAACAATGTGCTCAGAATGCAAATTTTCTGATCTTGGCTCCATGTTTTGTCCTTAGAATCAAGTGTGACCAATCCAGTGCTAGATATCCTTTGACATTTGTCATGAACTCTCGGGAAAAACAAATCCCATATAGAGGAGGGATACCAATAATTACGGTATCTTGATTTACAGTGATACTGGGACAAGCAAAAAATGTCATAGGAAATCCCTTGATTACCCCGATGGTATCAACCTTATTTCCATCTAGCTATGTGACTCCCTTCTTAAGAGGCTCATATTTTAAACCCAAAGCATCAGCTGCTTGATTTGGCATGACAGTGGTGCTAGCACCAGAGTTGATCATACATTTATGTAACAGTTTCTCACCAATGATAAGTGTTAGAAAGAAAGGCTTGGGTTTATGCTTAACTTCTTTTCTAGGCTCGAGATTCTCCTTTGTTTGATTTGTTAGCACTTTATCCAAGTCCAGCCTAGATACCTTCTCTTCATTGGGCTGATTGAGCACCTTCACAACCTCCTTTCCTAACAATGCCTTTTGTAATAGCACCTTCTGCTTTGGAATAGCTAGGACATCCCACAAAGAAGCATTAGTAGAGGATTTCTTTAGTTGTTCCACCACATTGAA
Source organism: Sequoiadendron giganteum (assembly GCA_007115665.2). Lineage (NCBI taxonomy): Eukaryota > Viridiplantae > Streptophyta > Pinopsida > Cupressales > Cupressaceae > Sequoiadendron > Sequoiadendron giganteum. The sequence continues at coordinate 479,480,767 of CM021109.1, forward strand.
CTATGCTCGTGATTGATGAGTCACATTTTATTTCTCTTTAAGTTTCATAGTTGGTGTTGGCCTCGTGGCTGGTACATATGGTTGTTTGGCAACAATCGGGACGATCACAAGAGTCTTTGCCTTTGGAGGAGATAGATTTAGAGAACTGGGAGGAACCACGTTAGTCTTTTGTGGGACTGACAACGAGCCTGTCTGTAGACTAGGCGTCAGTTGAGATGGACCATTAGTTGGTGAAGATGTGAATTCTTCGGTAAATCTCCACTTAGAATGCGTGTTGTAATCGAACTATACTTGTGGTATTTGAGTTATAGGAAAGTCATTTGGAAATTTTGACTCCTCTCCTTCCATCCAAGAAAAGAGCACGTGGTCTAGAACTATATCTGACTCTTGTTGAATAAACATTTCTTGCATTTGATCAAGGAGAACTGCATTGTCCATCTATTGAGAGGCATATGGTTGGTGGCTGGAAATGGGTGCATTGCCCTGATTATGTTGGTCTGCAATATTTTGTTGAAAATTTCACCATGGACAATTTTTTGGCATGTGAGCATCATTACGAGGAAAATACCATGAATTGACGTCCTTGGCTAAGTTGTTTTGTCCAACAACTAGCTCCTTACTCGAACTAGGATGGATCGTCTGCATCAGCAAAGTCACCAGAACAACCTAGTTATTCAGCTAGGCCTGAGTATTTCCGTGTGATCTATCTTGCCACTGATTGATTGGTTTAAAGCTTTTTCGCCTTGATAATTTTGGTATGGAGGCTTCTGGTAACTATATTATTGTCACTTGATAGTGGTCAATTTATTAGTCATGGTCTGCATTTTTTCTCTCATCTCGTTCATCATGACAACCAAGGGATTAGGCATAGGACCTATAGTTGGAGCTATTCTGGGATATACATAAATGGATTAGGGAGGAGTTGCATTTCCACTAGTTGAAGGAGCCTTGACCTCCGTGATATTGAACTCGGGGAAAATGGCATGATGGGTCTCGATGCCAATTTTCCCATAGCAAGTAGATTATTTTCCGTAGTAACAGCTAGAGCATAAGCATCAGGTAGAGTACTTTCAGATTGAGCCTGTAGCATCATAGAAATATTAGGCTTGATGGACTTCAAATAGAACATAAATTGCAAATCCAGAGGCGGTCGGCTACCAACAGACACTCTCAGCCACATTGAATGAAACCATGCACTGAAATCATGCTAAGCCTCATGAGGAGCTCACTTTATGCTGGCCAACTGATGGTATAACAAAGATCTATCACCAACATTTGAGAAATGCTCGTAAAATGGAGTTTTGAGCTATTGCAGTAGTACTAGCTCCAAGAGTCCTGTACTGGTTCAACACCTTTCCTCAGAAAGAGGAAGCAAGCAATCTGAGAGCTACATTTTCATTTGATACACCATGTACTAGACATACGTCTACCACATCTTATAGGTGTTTCATCGGTGTCTTTGATTCATCCCCATAATATTTAGGGACAACTTTTAGAGTAGAAGTAGGGATCAGGTCCCATACTATAGGGGGATATTGATGCAACTAATGGACTACCAGAATCCTAGGATACATAGTTTCTAGCAGCCATAGGTATAGGCGAAACAGGTGATGGAGGAGAAGGACTACCTCATCGACCTCTCGAGTGCACAAAAACTAAGGGCGGTATGAGTTGGCCATGGAATCTTGTAGTCTACGAACTAGTTACATGTCGATGGCTCATGCACACTTATAAGATCAGGTGAATGAAGATGCTAGTTCGTGGTCCCACCGGGCATGCCAGAAAAATAACTGTTGACGTAGGCTTTTGCATGTAGCAATAGTCTTATGGGAAACTTAACTATAAGGGAACATGGTGTGCTAGCTAAGTGACCTTTGGGATTTTATCAAAGTCGGATCTTTGTTTAGTTGGGACTTACAAGGTTAGAAATATAGCAATCCATGAAAAGTTAAACTATAGGCGATTTTCCAAAATCAAAAAAAAAATTACCATAGCACAGTGCAAAATGCAAAGGCTCGAACCAGCAAGATGTTGTTTATCAAATACATTTTCTCAAAATCACTTTAAACATAAAAAATACCCTCTAATTAGCATAGCATAATCCCACATAACCTTAGCCAACATAGGAGAGTCAATAAAACATGGTATATATTTATTTAGCTATAAGAGATTACAAAAGTTGAAGAACAGGCATTCATACATTAATACGAAACAATGACACAGACTAATAGTCTTACTAGAAGCATGAAAATAAAAAAGAACAAATTGATTGGCACAATCTGCAACTTTCAAGTTTCATAAAAATATTACAAAGGCTTTCCCAATGCTCAAGAGTTTTAGCAACTTAATCAACAACCTAATAAAAGAGAAAACGGGTCCCATAAATAGGTCGGTCCACCACCTGAATCATGAACAAGAGAGAAAGTTATGAGAAAACATTGACACCTCTGATCACCTCAAGCCACCACGGAATAAAATAGACACCCAATATTGCGCCAATAATGCACCTGTAACGAACCGAAAACCATGTAGCAACAACAACAAACACACGGTGCCAAAGGAGAAAACGTGTCGGCTTGAGAACCGACAACGTAGCAACAACTCCAAGATAACCACAGCACAAAGAAGTATTGCCACATGTTGAGCAAACAAGGACTGGTGAAAAGATGGACACCTAATGAAAATCTTTGAGAGGGAGCCATGTGGCATGCATCGGGTGATAAAACCTGCAAGGTGGGCTCAGCTCAAAAAGTTACCAAAGAAAGCTACATGACACGCAGATGGAGACCAAAAAAAAGAAAAGTGATATGAAAAGAAAAAATCTTCAAGAGGAAGCCACGTGGAACACGCTAAGGTCATGAGTGATTAAAAGGTAAAGAACAACTCCAAAGATAAAAATAAAAGTTGTGAAGGCTTATTAGTTTTTTTGAAACAGTAACTATTCAGAGAAAAAACAAAAGAGCATGCCACACATGCGCCTGTGCACATCCAAAAAATAAACCACAAGCAACACACACCACCCACGAGCAACAAATACCACCCACTAGCAATCAATTAGTCAGTACATGGCCCTGGTACAGGCGACCGCTTTTGGTTCTCGCTTTACTTTGAAATGAAACCATTATCTTTTTCCTATCCACAACAACACTAGTCTCAACAACACGACATGGTGCCCTTGCAATTATTGTCAAAACTACAAGGACCTCCTCATTGAAACCCATGAGCTCAGCCATGGCCCCAATATAGCAATGATAGTCTAATTTAGTCTCAAACCCATCCCCGCCGAAATCTCAAAGAGAGCATAATAGGGGAAATGCATTGCCCAAACTGCTTGCCCACACCTAAGTAACTCACCTCAAAAGCACTAGGAACAAATTGTTCCTCTTTGCACTGCAAATTCCTTGCATCCACTCTTGCACTTCAGCACACCACAAAATTATCCATTGAAGATGTGTAGGTTGAAAATAAAAACAGATCCACTACTTGCAAACAAATCATCTCAAAATGCAATGATAATACCGAGCAATTTAGTAGGTATTTATAGAGTAAAATGGTGCAGGGAATATTAATTCCCCAAATTCTTGTACAAGCATGTGAATAATTAGTGGCTGATGTTGCCACCAGAAATTATTCTAGGTGTACAACCCATCATTTTATTTATTAGGAGGATACCACTCGTACGCAAGGAAATCAGGAGAAAATCCACTGAAAAATCCACACCATTAATGAAAACAAGTTGCATAGTGCAAAAACTCCTCACACAAATGAACTATAACCCTTTGAATTTAAACCATTGATGTGGAACAAACCTGACAATTCAAATGACTCGGATCAAGTCAGTAATCATTGAAAATGCACATCACCGCCTAGGAAAAACCATAGCCAATCACAGCCCACAAAAATAGGAGGTTGCATTTGGGCATCAAGCCCCATCTAGCCCCTGTTGTTCTAAGAGCTAGGCCACGTGTCACCATTTCTTAAACCTTGTGGTACTTTGGGAACATTTACTCTGATTGTGCAAGGCCTGTGAGGGACGGTCATAATTAATCCCTATTATAAAATTTCCACTGGTGAAATGATGCCCACTTGTCACTGCTGGCACATTTGGAAAATTCCCACTCATAGATGGCAGTATATTGCACACCTTGCACCACCTAAGTGACACTAACAAGAAACCCTATGAGTTTCATGAGGAATGGTCCATATCAAAACCCATGATTGGATGGTTCACCAAGCTGCATAAAACAATTATAATATACTGGTGGGGTCGGTCGGAATAAAACTTGGACGACATAATTATTTAGGCTGAAGTGGAAAATAGGAGACTGGTAGGTTGGGTGAAAAGGATCTGGTGAGAGCACAAAGGAAAGGCTCAGTCAAATGACTCAAGTGACCAGTAATCCTCAACAAGAAGTCAATGTTAAAATATAACGCGAGAGTTTTAAAAGATACCAATAATTCTTTCATGAGTGATCAAAACCCTAAACCCAAAATATTAAACCTCCAATTTTTAAAAAGTAACCAGTCATGTCCAATTTAGGAAGAATTTTGATTTTTTTTAAAAGTCCCATCAGTGGCTTCGACTTGGGATGTATGCCCTCTATGGGCATAGCAAGAATTTAGAATCTCTGGTTTCGCAGATCAGACTACTGAATCACACAAGTGCCTTGATGAATGTTCTGCCATGCTTATCAATTGGAACTTTTGTATATCCAACTTGGTGGCCCAAGGCCACCAAACAAGATAAATCTAATTTTACCCCTATCAAAAATAAAATTCTTTATTACCTATAGTAAACAAATTCTGCAAATTGCACCTCTTAATGCTTCTAAGTTACTGGAGTAATCAGTATGTGACTTGAAGTATCATAATGTTTACTAATACTCCTATGCATTTGATTTGTCAGCACCCTGTGTCCAAAAATTAAATGTAACACATGGCCATAATAACATTTTACCTTACCCTGCACCTAGTCATACTTCATATAATTCTTATTCAATTGAGCTAAGAAGAGGAAACATTCATAACTTATCTGGTCTCCAACATCACACATCCCGACATTATCATGAGCTTGTACATAGAATTGGAAACTTTTATATAAAACTATGTAGATGTTACATAGACCCTCATAGTACAACAAGTATGAAACATAACTTGGGGAATCCTCACCCTTGTGCTTGCCACATAAGCTTGGCTACCAACACCTGTGTTCATACATTTTTTAACACATCCTAATACCACAAAGGTGGGAAATATAAGTTACATATTTTTCCATGGAATGTGTAAACACATTCATCTCAGGCCCCTTAGTATACATCTCTTCCTACAATCCTTCATCCATTCCCAAATGAAAAACTTCAAAAACAGAGTTAAACACATCAATATCAACATGGGCAATAGAGAAACAACAATATGCACTGGCCTCCTTGTGTTCAACACCACTTGTTGTATGTGTTAATTTATAAGTAAAAATCTCAGCACAAGCTGAAAATTTTCACTAGCAATATCAATGTCACCTTCATTATAAGATGGAAACGTTTCACTAGCAATATCAATGTCAGAAGGTAACAAAAAATCAATCTCATCTTCATACAAACAATCATGAAAATCAATAACTTACCAATATTTTCATCAATATGTTGGTTATCTCCATTACTATTCTTCTGATCACACACCTCATTGTCCTCAAGTTCCTCAACATTTATACAACAAAATTGTTCCATTGCCAGTATACATGGAGTATACTCTAAAAATTTATCATTTGAAAGTTTTTATTTCATTTGGAAACAAGTAAAATCATGAGGTTCCACATTTCCATAACACTCTGGTAAAAGGAGAGGCTCAACTCCATCATTAGTAATGCAATCATCACCACTAAAATCACAATCACTAGCCTGCAAAAAATCTCAGTGACATGAGAATTACAATCAAGATAAGGGAAAAATAGGTGTCTCACTTAATCCTTGATCACTTTGCCCCTCAAATTCTTGTTCAATTATCTAGCTTTCTTCAAAAAGGCAAGCATTATCTTCATTTTGTGTAGATACACCCTTGGCTGATTTTGGTTTTTCTATCCATTTAAGGACTTGGGCCAAGTTAGCAAGTTTCAATTATTTTGGAAAAGCACTCAGCCCCGGTCATAAAGTTCACAAAAAAAATCAATGCATTCAAATTCATTAGGTCTGAGAGCTCTAGGAATTTTTATTAAGGAATCCAAAAATATCAAGAAAAACTCATATGGTGATTCTTCATCTTGTCTCTTCATCTCATACAATTCTGGCATAAAATAAGTTTGGTCATCACCATTCAAATTGGACTAGATTTCAGCTTCAATCTCATCATCATCACACTGTAGTGGTAGAGATATTATAGTTTTCAAAGCACTCTTATCATAATTAGTGTTATGTTTAGCCAACTTTGAAATTTTACTAGTATGAGCTAGGCCAAGGTAATCAATACTTACAGAGAGATACCCTTTCTTCATTGAATAATTCATATTTTTCTCAATCTCCATAGCCATTTGATACGCTTGGTGTAGGTTTGTAGGTTATTTATCTCTTAATAGGTAACCCATCCTTTTGTCAAAAGCCCCAAGATATACAAGCATTCAGCCTCACTTAGTCTTATTTCTCTAGGGATTTCTCTTAAAACTCTTGAAAATATGACATTAAAATACAAGATTAGCTCCTCTTCTTTTATGTGGATTCCCATAAAACCTTTTCTTAATATGTTGGGATTTAATCTTTGAGAAAATTGTTTTATAAAAACTATCACCAATTGATTCCATGAGTTAACAAAATAGGTGGCTAGATATGAAAACCAATCCCTAGCATCACCCCTTAAGGATTACACAAAAATCTTCATAACAACATCCTCATGACTGACTTCATAATCTCCCATTACATCTACAAAATCTTATAGATTTTTAGAGGTGGATTTTGCACTTTTCCCTATGTATTTATGCAAATACTTCCTAATCTTCTTAGGAATTAGATTAGGGTAACTAATCAAATCACTGAAAAAAAAAAGGCATATACCATTGAATTACAAAAGCCCCTAAAGGGCTTAATGAAACTTGTTACCTTTGCATATTTATGCCTAACTTCTCATATGGGAAACCTCTTATACCCATTTAAAATTTGTCAAAACAATACATGTTTATCAAACATATCATTTACCATTTCAACCATGATTCCATCAGTGACTGAAATTATTATTCCTTTCTTTCAGAAGTATGATACATCATAAAAATGTTTCACAAGTCCTTTTACATATTGCATCATTAGAAGTATGGAGAATATAATCATTGTTCCTTTCTTGATGCTAGAAGATCTAATTTAGAACCATCTATCATCCTTAATTACCTTACCCCTCACAATTAGAATAGTGAATTGTTTAGATTTAATAAAAAATACCTAGTAATTTTGGCAGCAGTTGTTAATCTTCTCTCCCTGATTGTAAATATCACAAATCTAGGACTTTTCCTTCATATATCAACTGGTTCTTTAGACAAAGTCACCACCTCTTCAACAAAGGACTGAATTTCAAAAGAAATATGAAATTCCTTTTCAAAGCTTGTCACATTCTAGGTCTTTGTCCATGACAGATTCATACCTCAAATACTCTAACACCATGCCGCTACCAATCTCTTCCAAATCCATAATCTGTCACCATCTAAGCTTAATATTCAGATCCACTAAACAAATGATTTTGGATAGCCGCCTCCAATTTTTATGGTTTCTCTTTTGTTTTTCTATTTTAAATTTTTTAGAAGTTCTCCCTAATAAAACCATCATTCAAATAATGATTCAGGCAGAGAGCGTATCCCATTTAGTTTAACCTTTAAGGTTACAAGTAATATGTCAATTATTATAATGAAATTTATAATAGGACTATCTGCACCCAAAACTTCTGAGTACTTTTCCAGTGAAACACCACAGATGATAGGATCTTCAGGTTCAATTCAACAACCTCTACCTTTTAGGGTTGAAAAATGTTCACTATTTAAAATTAGAATGAAAAATCATTTGACTTTATGCAATTACTCTATACCAAGACCATTTGTAACCAAATTTTTTGAGTTTGTTCCCCAACAGAGTCGCCATTCTGTTGGTGTTTTAATTTTCCCAGCTAAGGCTATGTAATTCCATAAGACATAGCCAACCTCTATATTCAAGAACTAACAAATATAGTGGCCAACTAATGAGATTCAGTCAGAGACTAAGATATCCTACACTTTTGGCTCTGTGAAATCGAGGGTTTTCCTAAGTGTGTTCATATGAATTTTTTATGACCTTGTAAGAACACTTCTTACAGATATAGTCCCCATGAACACAATTAGATAGAAATTACCCTGGTTATGGAAAACCAAAGAATAATAACAATTATCTTAAAGAAACGAGACTAAAATTTAAACATAAGATGTGCATCTCAAAAGAGATAAGGTTTGATATTTTAGATTGTTCGGATTTTGAACCACCATGCTTAGAACTACAACCCTGTACTCTCAAAAAGGGAATCCTGAAGAAATTATCCAGTGCCTCATCCATTGGGTGGGAGTCACACAAAACATAAGCTAGATATCATTGACGTATCACCATAATAATTTACACTATGAGATTTTCAGTTTTCAAAACAATATTCTTTAAGGAATCCTAAATACAACATCACAAATCTGTAAATCATTTTCAAGAAATTTGATTAACTCATCAAGTTAAAGTAGGAAAATGAGGAACACACTCAAATATACCCTTGAAGATGAACAAATATATCATTAATAAACTCATTCACAACTCATGACATAAAAGGAGGAGACAAATTGTTCTAATAGATTTTCATTTATTGCTTCAAAATCTATTATTACATAAGTAGAGCCTATTTGTTTCATTATATCACTGCCCCAGATAAGACATACTAGTCAATACCTTCAAAAAAACTACAGTAAAAAAACTGACTATACCTATACAAAGCCTCGGGATAAAAAATATGACCATAACAATGAGCTATAAAATCTCCTTTATAGAATAGGAGAGCAAGAAGCATCAGGCTCCATTGTTAATTTCAAAATGAATTTCATTCTAGTGAAATTAAATTTGAATTCAAATTTTAAAAGATATTCCTCATCATTAGAAATAACAATAAATGATATGAGGAATCAAATGGTTACACTCAGTAACCAGTCAGAGAAAAAAAAAAAGAGTGTGCCATGCATGCACACATTCACATCCAAAAAATGAACCACCAAAACAACACCACCCATGACCAATACACACCACCCACCAATAATCACTTAGATAACACATGGCCCCTGTACAGGCAACCACTTTTGGTTCTCACTTCACTTTGAAATGAAACCATTCTCCTTTTTCTATCCACACCAACACTAATCCTAGCAACACGATATGATGCCATTACAGTTATTGGTGAAATTGTAAGGACCTCCTCATCGACATCGACGAGCTTGGTCATGGCCGCAAGATAGAAATGATAGTCCAAGTCAGTCTTAGACCCATCACCGCTAGAGCTCAAAGAGAGCACGATAGGGGAAATGCAACACCCAGACAACTTGCCCACACCTCGGGCACTCGCTTCAAGAGCACTAGGAATAGGTTGTTCCTCTTTGCATTGCAAATTCCTTGCTCCCACTCTGGCACTTTGGCACACCACAAACTTATATATTGAAGATGCATAGGTTAAAACTACAAATAGGTCCACTACCTACAAACACATCAACTCAAAATGTAATGATAATACCGATCAATTCAATAGGTATTAATAGAGTAAAATGGTGTAGGTAATATTAATTGCCCAAATGCTTGTACAAGCATGCAAATTATTAGTGGCTAATGTTTCCAACATAAAATTATTCTAGGTGTAAAACCCATCATTGTATTTATCAGAAGGATACCACTCACACACAAAGGAAATCAAGAGAAAATCCACTTAAAAACCCATGCCATTAATGAAAACAAGTTGCAGAGTGCAAAAAATCCTCACACAGATGAAAAATAACCCTTTTAATTTGAACCATTGATGTGGAACAGACCTAGCAAGTCGAAAGAATCAGATCAAGTCAATAATCATTGAAAATCCACATCACTGCCTAGGAAAAACCACAACCAATGACAACCCATGAAAATAGGAGGTCACGATCAGGTAGTAGGTCCCACCTAGCCCCCGTTGTTCCAAGAGCCATGCCATGTGTCACTTTTTTGCAAACCTCGCGATACTTTGGGAACATTTACTCTAATCTTGCGAGGCCTACAAGGGAAATTCATCATTATTCCATGTTATTAAATTCCCATTAGTGAAATGACACCCACTTGTCACTGCTGGTGCATTGGGAAAAGGCCCATCTCCTCCATATATGACAGATGGTGGCATCTCTCACACCTCACACCACCTAAGTGACATTAGTAGGAAAACATGCGAGGTTCTTGAGGAATGGTCCAGATCAAAACCCATGATTGGACGGTTTGTTGAGCTGCATAAAAAAAATATAATATACTGGTGGGGCTGGCCGGAAAAAATCTTCAGTGGAATAAACATTTAGGCCCAAGTGGAAAATAGGAGACCGATAGGTTAGGTGAAAAGGGGTTAGTAAGAGCACAAAGGAAAGGCTCAGTCAAATGACTTAAGTGATCAGTAACCCTCAACAACAAGTCAACATTAAAATATAACACGAGAGTTTTAAAAGATACCAATCAATATTTCATGAGTGATCAAAACCCTAAACCCAAAATATCAGAGCCGCGATTTTTTAAAAGTAACCACTCATGTCCAATTTAGGTAAAATCTTGACAAATTTTAAAAGTCCCATTAGTTCAAATGGACAAATATATTTTAATCTTGGCAAGAAAGGTTCACGATGTTTAATGATAGAGTTGGTTGCTATTTTGAATGAACAAGATCTTTGATGATTGAGATCCATGATTCTCTGCCATCGCGTGAGCGAAAGTTGCAAGGATTTTACTGATTGCGATATCACGAGTGAGAGCCACGTGGATTTCCTTGGTGACACAGAATGTGGTGGGCCATTATTCCATTGTGAATGGAAATTTGAAATTGATTTGAAGGCATCCATCCAAAGTGAAAGATTAATAGGTAATATATGAATATGCATCAAATGCGATTAGAACCATTGGTGCAGTATGCAAGTGAGATTTAATGGCAGACGATACATTTTATGGCATGATTTTAATTAAAATAAAGAGGCCACTTTCCTATTTTATTGTATCACAAAGCATTCAAGTAGTTTTGTAGAGTGGTTTTAAAGTTTAGAATGAATTCACAAGTTGTTGTAGTGAATAATTAAGGTTTTTGCAAGCACAAAGTTGTAAGTTGAATTTTGCATCTCCTAGTCAAATTATAATCCGAATTTGGGGGAATTTGTTATTTGATTGTTGGAAATCTTGTTGAAAAAATTCTTAGGGCTATAGGTGAGCTAAACTGTGGGAAATTGCAAGGTAGTTGTTTTATAATCTCATGGTTTCATAAAGCCCTAGTTTGTTTGAGGTCTGAAATACAAGGAAGCCCTAGTTTTCTCAGGATAACACCATTAAAACATCATTCTGACCACATTGAATTTTTGAATAGAAACCTGTATGATGATTTCCTAGATCAATTTTGTTGTCAACAAATGATAGGAAGATAAGATTGGTTTTAATGCAAGGAAAAACCTTAGGGGAGGGATCAGTGTATAATTGTTTAAATATAGTTGATGCTAAGGTTCACCTTAAGGGTTTGGAGATGTTCAGACTATGGTTTGGATAGATAGATTTTCTCCATCCTTTCTTAAAATGGTTGGATGTAAGATATGGGGAAACTATTAGTTCCAAATGTGTTCCCTGATATGGATTTTCTCAAGGTAGTGGTCGCAATATATGATCTTGTCACACAGGTGGTTAGAGATAATGATGGAAAGGTTTTGTTAAGTATTAACAAAGAGGATTTTTGAGAGGTCTTTGATTTGAGTGAGCCTAGTGTATTCTTGGTGCCTATTGATCTTGAAGGAATGAAACAGGAGTATGGGAAGATGAAATCTCTTTTCACAGCTAAGTTTCTCCCACCTTAATTGGCTAGGGCAGGAATTTCAAGTGTTCATACTAGCCCTAGTGACTAGGATCCTTTTAGATTGGATTGTTTTGCCAAACACTTCTTGGCCACTTTCTATTCATTGTGCCAAATTTTAGGTTTTGTCCCTAATACAATGATGCCTATAGCTTATATGTTCATGGGGGTGCAGATACAACACCCCAATTTCTTTGTAGTGTATGATTTTGCTTCCTTCTTAGATGAAAAGATACAAGAAGGGTTGTTGAAATTGGAACAAAATGATGCAAACACCCCCTTTTACTGGCATTCTATGTTAATACACATGTTTTGTTCAAGAATGCTGATTTCTTCTCTAAGAAGATGATTTTGAAGTATTTTGTCAATGGAGAAAGGTTGCTAGTACAAGTGTGGATTGTTGACCTTTCATAAAATAGGGAGAATGGAATTTATGTACATTTCAAAAATCTCCTTGCATCGAAACTGAGAGCTAGATTGATGGTAAATTTACCTAGGGTTCCTGAGGATTTCATTATTTCCTTAGGCCAAAGGGGAGGAGGCCAAACTTGAAGATTTTCCACAATTGGGTTGACATTATTGCATACCCGGTCAACACTTATCTAAGGGTATATGGTTTTCAAGGGACGCCACATATTTTTCCTTATAATGTACCAACAAGAGTCAGATTTTTTGACGTTATGTGTAAAATTGGATGTATTCGTGAAGATAACCTTATACGAAAGGGTAAGGGAACCTTTTACCCAGACTATACGGTGGTGTTTGATTTTATAATTCCAAAGGGAGGCTGGGTTCATTTTGAAATTTATTTTGAAGTATACCATTTGATTTTTGGTCCTAGGAGGCAACATGATCTTGAGGGTTGTTTTTCTTTGTTTAGACAAAGAGTAAAAGGTGCCAAATTTTTCCATGAGTTCAATTTCCCTGAGGACCTAGTCAGAGATGAATTTGATTTGAATAAGCAGGAGTTGAACAAAGAGAAATGGGTATCTTATGATAATCTATTAGCCATTAGGCATAAGATGGATCCAAAGTATGATCCATTGATGGAATTCAGTCCCTATTATAAAAATATTGATTTTTTGATAGAGAATTTCAAAGAAATCATGAGTATTCTAATGACCAAGAAAATAAATCTAGACTTGGACTTGGTCATACAAGAACAAGTTGCAAGGCCACTTGAAGAGAGGAAAATCTACCAACCTCCAGATGATAGGCCTATTTACAAGAGGAAAAGGAATGACAATAGTGATGAAGAAGAAGATGATAGAAAGGGAAAGCAAATGATGAAATTTCATGAAAAGCTAGGTCCACATTTCAAAGCACCTGGGGCAAAAAAAATAATTTATCTAGATTCATCACCTAAGAGAAGTTCCTCACCACCACCATCAGCGCCAAGCCCAAGGAGGCAAATGATTGAGTAGTCCTAGGAGGAATTGGTGGATGAGATTATTGTTACTAATTGGGATATGCAAATGGGCATGCCTTCTCCTCCAAAACTAGTTGAGTTGGTTTTATCAAACCTGGATATGAAAGGTAAATGTGTACAAGTTTCAAGGATGGATTATTGTAAATAATTTATGGATGATGATGCCTTTGTGAAAATAATAGTCTTCTTGAAATTGGTCTGGAGAATTAAGTTGGAAGAATATCAGGAGAAATGTAAGAAGAGAAGAGAACTAAGGCCTGATAGGTCAGATCAGGAGAATGATGATGAGGTGAAAGCCAAAGTAATGAACGAATTCAAGAAAATCACTCCAGAGGAAGGGAGAAAGTTAGTCAATCGATTTGGTGTCTTGATTTTACCTGAGTGGGATATTTTTGATGCAGTAGCTTTCAATGCTATTTTGAAGTCCAAGCATCCCCTCCAAAATTCTGAAGAAGAGGTTAAGGCAACATTGCAAGATTTTGTCTTTAGTGAGGAATATGAAACCTTGGCAATATGGCCTTTGACCCCCCAAGGAAGAAAGACAAATATTACTGATATTAACCCAGATTTGAGATGGAGCTTAATAATAAAAAGAGATTCAAAGACCTCAACCACATAGGCCACAAATTTAGCTATGAATGTGGCCAAATCGGCACAAAAGACTGCAGATAGAGAAGAAGTTGAAAAATGGGGCCTCATGGAAAAATAAAATTTTATGATTGGAGAAGATAATAAGGTGCAACAAAGGAATATTGAGCTACAAACAAAGGTGGATATGTTAAATAATGGAATACTGGGGAAACATCAATTGCTCTAGGGATTGAATCATTTCCTTCCACATCTAGATCATTGCCTCTTGTTTCCCCCATTGTCTCTACACTGAGGTTTCCCAGTCAGACTCCTTCCCTCAGCCCTACATTGGAACCAATTGAGGAAGAGTTAGAGTGCTTTGTTGATCCAACCAAGAAGTAGTTAATGCAGAAAGTTGCAGAGCTACATGTATCTCTAAAGGTTATTAAGGAGGGGATGTTTTCAAGACAAAGGGAGATTTTCACTGCTATCTTGTGGCATTTAAATGAGAAGGTTGATGATAGATTATCGGTTGTGTCTTCTTATTATTCTTTATTATTGAGTGAAATAAAGAACATTGATAGGATTAGGAGGTAGAAATACTATTGATTGAGAAGTGGATCCCTAGGGTCAATGATTTAGATGTAATCTATAGGGCCTCAAGGTTTGATGTCATTAATAGGCCCCAGTCACTAAGACCTACTCAAGTGTTGGTTAAGTCATAACAAGGTTTCCAAGCCTTACCAGATGACTTGAGTAGAAAGATCAAAGAATTAGTAAAGAGTTTTGATTATTGGAGTGACACACTACTACCTAACATAATTAATGAGAAGGGAAATATCAGTTCACTTCAACAATGGTAGGATCGGGCTAATGAGGTCATCAATGCTCAAATTACTTTAATTTGTGATGACTTAAATTTTGATTTATTAGTGAGTTGCATGGATAAATTATCAGCACCAACTCATTTGTCAATTCTTTTGAACAAGAGGCAAACCAAGTGGTAGTTAAATATATGCCTTATAGTATCAAATTAAATGAGGTAATCAATTTTAATTTGCCAAGTGATGAAGAGTACTAGCATTGGGTGAATATATATTTAACTGAGGAGAAGTGAAGTGGGAGTAGGTTGTGAACAGTTAATTAACCAAATGTTGCAGTTATAAGAATTTCCAATTTTGTTTTGGTTGCATTATAAGCACAAAGTTCTTGAATATTTGTTGTTTCTAGAACAAGAATATTCTCTAAGGAGGTTGTTGTTGTAGCCAAATTTTTAAATTTCACAAAGCGGTCCAAGTGGCTAGTGATATGTGTTCTTTCTGGCTCGATTCTTGTTTTCTTCTTTATTTCCTATAAGAAGGATTTCAAGGCCAGAAGTACGAGTGAGAAAATTAGAAATTTTTGGTCAAGTCTAGGTGAAGTTGTAGAGCAATTGTAAAGTCTGATAGCTATAGGGAAAATGCAAGTTAGGTTTTGAGTCATTTTGTTGTAGGTTTTTAATTCATGGAGATTTAATTTTTTATGACAGTCCTGTCATTTGAACTAAATTGATTAATTCAATCTCATGTCTCTCTAGTGTACAAGCATATCTGAATTTTGAATAAAATGATCAAGGGTTATTCTATTCATCTCACTATTCTGGTGTGTGCAATTATTGTTTTAGCTTTAATTCAAAGAATTAATTAAAATTCTTAAATGGGATTGTAGGTTGATATGTTCTGTACAGGGATTTGGTAAGTAGTATTGAGTTAGGATACAAATTGGTGACATTGTAAGGAAATATTATTGAAGATCTTATATGTTGTGTGTTGAATCTGTCTTTAACCCTTCAATGTTTATGAATTTGACTCCTCCAATGGATATAGGGTCGTGATCTAAGTTGTATCTATTTTTGAGATTTAGTATTTTGTTTGTGTTCACCTGGAGCTTGCTAAAACTTAAAAATCAATGTTATGTTGAGATATTAAGTGAGATTATCTGTTATTGTTAATTTTGTTTATGATAATGGTGTAGAGGTTGTAAACTCACCCTCTCGGGTCTTGCAGAGCCCAAAGAATAGGAGGTCTTCAAAATCCTCATCAATTGGTCTAGATCCTTTGAGCTACCCTTGATTGAAATTGGAAATTCCATAGTTAGATTAGAAGATCAACCTAGTGATAGTACAAACAACCAATAAAATGACAACTCTATTGGGGATGTTAATCTAAATATTTCCTATCAGTGTGTTGGTTATCCATTTTGCATAGAGTTTTCATAGGTATTTCTATGATTTGAAGGTCGAGCCTGTGGTTTTGTGTTATGTTTTTCGATATATTTTTTTATTCAAAGAATTTTGAGTCAGTGGTGAAATACATTGCGCGTTGTCAATACTAAGTTCCAAAGGTCTTTTGAAAATCCACCAAGTATCTCTGAATATTTGTGTGTGCATGAAAATATGCATATTAAAACAAAATAAAAAACACACTAATAAGACTTTAGGTCAAAGAAGCTAATTAAAACAAACTCTCAAACAAAAAATCCTTCGAAGACGTCTTATTATCATCTATCTCTAGTGTTTTTTTGAAATCTATTTTCCTTTTAGATTATATGCTAAGCTCAAAAAATTGAACTCCTAGAGAACGAGATTTGAAATCAAATTCATACTATGCTAAGATGCAAACAAAATATGATAGTTAAAATATGATATTGCTAAAGTTGAAAATGACAATGCTATAATATTGATTGACTGAATGAAAATAATCTCTAACCTCATGTCCCCATGTGGCTGCTTAACTCTATTTTTTGCTTAAATTTAAGCAGCAGGGGTGTTCCCATGCATAAACTTTATTTTTGGGAAAGGATAATTTGGAATCTTTTCCTATTTTCATGGAGCAGCTACTATTTAGGAATTGAAAATAAGCTGTGGAAAAAGAGGGGGGGCTGGAAATAAGTAGCAACTGCATATTTCTAAAAATCCACATGGCTCCACAAATTTCTTTCCCTCTTCTTTAATATTTGATTTGTTTTTTCTTTTTCTATTTTTTTATTGTAAAAATTATTATTATTACTATTAATACAAATTTAAGCCAGCTGCTTAAAAATAAGTAGAAAAACAAAACATTCATGGGGCCATCAGCTCCACAAATAACTCCTAAATAAGTTGAGCAGTGGCTGCTAGCCAAAATAAGCTAAGCAGCCGCATTAGGACATGAGGTAATTGAACCAATGCTTGGATTGATAGAGGTATTTATAGAGATTTTGAAAGCTTCTGATTGGCTGATGTGATCAACAAATGTGAAAATTGCTGGCAGATCGAATGGTCGAAGATGGATGAGACTAGAGAGGAAAATAGAAGAAAGTTAGAAAGCAATATTTGTTTCCTTTTTCATGAGAGATGATAAAGATGAATTGTAAAAATCATCTTTTTGTGAGATTTGAGATAATATTTTGAAGATAAATAATGAATTAATTCAATTCATTATTCACTTATGTGTGACACATAGATTTTATTAATTAAATAATTATTTAATTAGTATATGAGGAAAATGGAAGATTTCATAATTAAATAAAATATTTAATTATGATTTGCAAAGATATGAAAGATATTTAATTAAATAAAATATATTTAATTTTTTTTAGGAAATGACATTCATATGATATTAATTAAATAAAATATTTAATTAATTAGAAGAAATATTTTGAATATAAGAAAAGAGATATTTAAATTTAATTAAATGAAAAGGCTAAATTAGATTCAAAAGATGATAATTAATTAAAATAAATAAAGTGTATTTATTTAATTAATTAAGTAGACATATAAATATGAAATAATTAAATAAAATAAATTTATTTAATTAATATGAAGGAATGAAGTAAATGAACAATATCATTAAATTAAATAAATTTAATTATATGTAGAAAACTTTAGAGGAAAATAGAAGAAAATCAGAAAGCAGGATTTGTTTCCTTTGTCGTGAGAGATGATAAAGATGAATTATAAAAATCATCTTTTTGTGAGATTTGAGATAAGAATTTGAAGATAAATAATGAATTAATTAAATTCATTATTCATTAATGGGTGGCACATAGATCTTTCTTAATTAAATTATTTAATTAAGATATGAGGAAAATGGAAGATATCATAATTAAATAGAATATTAAATTATGATTTGAAAAGATATGAAAGATATTTAATTAAATAAAATATATTTAATTTTTTTTTAAGAAATGACATGCATATGAAATTAATTAAATAAAATATTTAATTAATTAGAAGAAATATTTTAACTAGAAGAAAAAAAAAATTAAATTTAATCAAATTAAAAGACTTAATTATATTAAAAAATGATAATTAATTAAAATAAATAAAGTATATTTTTTTAACTAAGTAGACATATAAATATGAAATAATTAAATAAAATAAATTTATTTAATTAATATGAAGGAATAAAGTAAATGAACAATATAATTAAATTAAATAAATTTAATTATATGTAGAAGACTTTAGAGGAATTAATTAAATGCTAGGATTATAGACATGACCAATTTTATGTGTATACATTTTTCCCCTCTTTGAAGTGATGTGTGAAATGCATTGCTTCAAAGAAAAACATTCCTTCTTTTGAGATTTAAAATCTGACTGATATGCCACTATTTCAATCCTGATATGTTTTTGATGTTGTTATTGATGATGCCCCCTTGGGAGGTAAATCATTGATGATGATATGAGTTTTGAAAATTTCTGAAAAATTTAATGTCTTGATGAAAGTGTGATGTCGATGGGGATTTAGTGATTTAGCTCCCAAAAAATGATGTATAAAGATGCCCCTATTGAAAAATAAGGTGAAAGAAAATAAAATGCCACTAAAACCCACCTTGATTGACCATTAAAAGGTAAATATGGTAAAAAGGGCAAGTCATTTTTCACTTTTTTACTGTAATGATTTTGTGCTCTGACACTTACTTGGTGAGATGCAAATTTCGTACCACAGACATAGATTCGAGCGGGCTTGCCGATACCAGAGACTAACCATGTATGGACCATCGGTGAGTCGATTCAACCCTCTATGATTTGAAAATTTGTGATTTTTATTGATTTTTACTTGATGGATAATTGATAACTCTGTTTCTCAAAATTGAAAAACAAAGAGTAGAATGTTCGATTGATTGTCTAAGAATTTTCTTTGTGTGATATGACTTCTAATAAATTTTCTTTCGGTGATAGAAAACAAATAGGAAATGATTTGATTCCAACATATTTGTATTCATGACTGAAGTACAAATAGAAAAATGATTTGAGTGTTGATAAATTTTCTTTCTTGAAAAAGAAAACAAATAGTAAATGATGATAGAGTAGATTCATTTGATATTCAAATAGATTGATTTAGCATTGATTTCATGAAATGGGTCATTGATATGGATCAATTATTATGGGTTGCTGATATGGATTTGATTGATTTGATATGATTTGAAGCAGATAGAGAATGTTGATATGTGTCGTGATATGATTCTAATTGATTTGTCCTTGTGATGACCAAAAATAAGAGGTTTTGAAAAACCTCCAGATTAGAGAGCATTTCCCTATAGGTTGGGATCAGGTAGGAGATCTGACTCCGGGCAAGGTACAGTCGATTTTAGGATGAAGGTTGGGATCTTTGTTGACTAGAATAGTTTGGCGAGTGGTGTGGCCTTGCTCTAGATCTGGGCATGGGAGCATATTGTTGTCATGAGACCACAGTGTTCTAGAGCTAGGCCACTAGGTAGGCCTTATGTATATGCTTACTCAGGTGCACTTTTCCAGCCCAAGCTAGGAAAGTTGGAGTATGGCGTCATGTTTTGGATGATGTGGATTTAGTTATATGGAGGCCCTACACATATTGTGATAGAGATATTTTTGGCACTATGAGTGCAGAGATAGTATGGATATACATAGGGGATTCCATAGGGCATTGCTCACTATGGGTGACACAAGGATAATATAGGATTGGGGTCATGCATTCCTTACCAGGTGGTATATATAGAGTACACCATTCTATAGGCTGAGGTATGGGTGTACAGGCCAGATATTGTTGATGTGGGTATGTCAGATGAGTACTTGACATATTTTCACACACATCCATTCCTACGATTCAAATGTCTAGATGATCCGACACCTATCATGGTGGTACAACAGCTAGGGGGAGAGAGACGAGAGGATATGGCTAGGGTAGGTCAGGTGGTGGGTGGAGGATTGGAGGAGGAGGAGAGTGAGGATGAGGAGGAGAGTGGAGATGAGGAGGAGAAGTTCAGAGATGAGGAGAGCTCAGATGATGATGGAAATGATGGTGGCGATGGTGGAGGGGAGGAAGGGAGGGAAATGAGGCAGAAGGTGGACATCCTAGGCAGTGCTTAGATTGTAAGACGGTTGAGATCTGGTGTGAGGCAGTGGACAATGATCAGGGTTGCCTCATTAACAACGCTTTGTAGGTCCAAGTGTAGACATTTTAGGATCAACAGGAACAACTACAATGTAAATTAATATAGGCACAAAGTATGATAGTTCAGTTATAGGCACAACTAGCATAGGCACATGAATAGGCTCAGGCTTAGACATAGGCTCAAGCTAAGGCACATGCACCCCCTCCTACCCCGAACCCACAGGTAGCTCAGTTGATAGCAGCTAGAGATGATTTTAGACGATGAGAAACAAAGGCAGAGGGTGTGGCTCAAAGACTTATGGTTTCTATTATGAGTGCATCCTTGTGGGAGGCTATTACAGAGGGATTTGACTTTTCCTGGGAGGCTAAGCACTATTCGGTTAGATATGAGGAGTTGTGTCCACCAAACCATCAAGAGCCTCACCTATGGTCCCATAGTAGACCAAGGATGAGATCACGAACTACAAAATAGGGTAGAGAGGTCAGAGGGCCTTGACAGGGTCTTGACGCTAGGGGTAGTGGTAGGCCACCCTCTTCCAACTAGCACCATCAGGGGCTTCGACCAACTAGCCATTCTATTGTGATGTAGATGTATTTCACACATGTATATCATTTTTGGAGCGTGTGTATTGATTTTGATCATATATTATGTATATCTATCTGGACTTGTTAGTTTCATTAGAGATTAGATATATGTAATATTTTTTATGAGAGATGATATGCAGTGGCGATGAGTTTTGATGATGTGCCTTTTATTGATGTGATGATGATATGGATATGCACTTGTTTGTATATGTTAGGAAATGGATTTTTGATATGCATGTTTAATGATTTGATGAGTAATTGTGTGATGCAGGATGATTTGATATGATATTTACATGATGGTAATAAAAACTGATTTATGATGTGTACTAATGATGTCATGTAGGTGGATGGTGATGATAAAAAATTTAACGTGTTGAAATGATATGCCATATGAAATATTATGAAAATGCATTTAATAATGTGAAAATGGAAATGTATGAATGCATGTATTTTTATTTTGGTATTTTGGATGATGACTTGTGTAATGAATAATGATGAATAAATCATGAACGATATGAGTGATGGAATATATGTGATGTGATATGAGAATATGTGATTAATGATGTAATATGAAAAATGAATGTTTATGAGAAATGATAATGAATATGGTAAGTAAAAATGATGAATGATGTTGGAAAATGATATGTGGTAAATAACAATTTGAAAATGATTGGCACGTGAATGATGATGTTTAATTATATGATATGATATGCCAAGATGAATGAAATTTGATAAATAATAAATGGGATTATGAGTTATATTGTAAATGGGATTACTGCTCTCACCTTCTTCTTGAGTGTTATGAGTATGACCTTCTTGTTGGATTTCCTTCTTTAGCTTATTGTATTGGGATCTTGTAAAAATAGGCATATGATTTCAAAAAGTTCTTCTATACTTAGATCACAGTTTTGATAAGTACGAAGTTGATGATGTCTATGATATCCTAATTATTGATTGTGGCTTCCAATGATGAAGGATATCAGAATCCTATTGGGAAGTTGAATCATCAATCATAAATTTGTATGAAAAGTGCACTTTTAAGATTTGGTCTTTGTTTTCAAAGAAAATGTCAACTAGCCTAATTAAGATCACTAAAGAATGTGACTGGGATGTGATGGGTATTCAATGGAAGGTTGTGGTATATAATCAAACTCAAGAGGCTCATTGTGATTGTGTCATTGAGATAGATCTTTTCTCTGAAAAATATGCTCGAGAGTACAAAGGCTCTATAGTGTACTCGTCTATAAATCCTCTAACAAAATCTTGGTACCTATGAATAAATATGTGATAGTGAAGCAAAATGTTTCAAATTTTGTACAAAAAATTTCTTCATTGCAATTTTATATTGTACCCTAAATTTTTCTTTGGTTTCTTGATCCTATTGGCAACTGATTTCTTGAAAATTTTTGTTAATTTCCACTCTTTAAGCATGGGAGAAATGGAAAGATGTTATTGGACCAAATATGTTAGAAAGTTAGTTCTGTGAATTTTTTTGACATTGGTAGATGCGCTACTCTGTACCCTGTATGTGCTACAAAAACAAGTATGTGTTGGAAAATTAGTCAAATGCACCATAGAATACCTCAAATGTGCTAAAATATATCTCAGATGAGCTACAAAAAATTGTTGACAGTGATTGAGAACTTCTTGGAGTATTCAGCCTATGTGCTAAAACACTCAATGCATGAAAACATGTTCCATATGCGCTGAACTAACCAGTGTATGTGCTAGAACATACCCTAAATGTGTGAAAAAAAACCCTATATCTGCTAAAATAGTTTTCCAAAGGTAGTTTTCTAATAGTTTTGAAAAATTTCAGCTAAAGTCTTTCATGTTCATTTCGAATGATCTTTTATCTGAATTAATTTGATGAAAAAAATAGAAAACACTCTGAAAATAGTTATTTTTAAGTTCTATACTAAACATCAAGTGTTTGTTAAAAAAAAAATGTTTTTAATAGTCATTTTCATAGGTTTGGCACATGAAATACAATTCAAGAAGACTCACTCTTAGTACTCAAGTGGGTCATCAATAATATCCATAGCTCACATCTTAGAACTGTGTCGAATCAGACAACGGTGTCCTCCCTAAAGGGGAACCCGTCTTTTTGTCTTTTCCAGGTGTGTACTCAGAGTGACAAAAGTGGATACCAGATCCCTTGAGCAAACGATCCATAGAAGTTATATGGTGAGTATCTTGGGGGTAGATTCTTCCCTCCCCTTGCACTATGATTATTATGATGTTCGGAGACTAACACATTCGGCTACTACACTAGGTTCTTAGTAAGGTTTCCCATTCAAGGTGGAAAATGATAAACTCCCTCAAGGGACCTCCCAACCTTTAAAAAAAACGCTTTGGGGATGGTTATCTTGCACAATGTCATTGAATTGCAGACTTTCCCTGAATTCACTTTTGATTAGAGTGGGTCGGAAAACTTGCCTTTAGTTGTTCCCTCTTGGGTCATTCCTCTTAGGTGAGTACTTTTTCCTACAAGAGCAAGCCCTCTAAAGGATGTAAGAAATCATAAACATTGCAAAAAAATGAAAAAGACAAGTCTGGTATTCTAGTCACCCAGTTAAGGGGAGAGCATAGACCTATTACCACAAACAAAGAAAACAATGTTCTTTTTATAGCACTAAATGACAATGATCTAAACTAAGTGAAGATGTTGCTTCACAATAGGCATGTGGTTCATTTTAATTGCAAAAAAAATAGTGTGTGGTGAGTACCATAGATTGCTTCATTTTAAACCATGTCTATCCTAGGGTTGCTTCTTTTTAAACCAGAAAGATCCTGTCTGCGAAAGGCATCAAAATCAGGATCCTATTTTTTTTACAAACTGTATGCGCTAAGAGATACATCAAATGCACTACAAAAAACTGTAAATGTGCTAAACTAATCGTTAGATGTGCTTAATTTAAAAAAGAAGAAGTAGATTTTAAATTCTAAAACAGTGATAGTAAAGGCACTAATTTGTTCCTAAAATGTGCTAATCTAAACATTAAATGTGCTAAAAAAAATCTAAGTTCTAAATATAGTGATAGTAGAGGCACTATTTTGTTCCTCAAATGCGCTAAAAGAACTATTGAATGCACTGAAATAGTCCTCGAATGTGTCAAATGACCTACTAATAAATCATTAAAATGCCTGGATGCACTACAAAAATCCTTGTATGTGCTAAAATGTGGAATTTTCCCAAAAGCCGAACCCCAAAACGTGAAATCCTGTAAAAAAAAAAATCCTACAAACAGTTGTTAAAAACGAGGCATAGGCCCCATGGTGGGCACCAAAAATGTATACATGAAAATGTGCATATTAAAATGAAATGAAAAACACACTAATAAGACTTTATATCAAAGAAGCTAATTTAAACAAACTCTCAAGCAACAACTCCTTCGAAGACATCTTATCATCCTCTATCTCCAGTATTTTGTTGAAATCTAATTTTGTTTCAGATTATATGCTAAGCTTAACAAAATGAACTCCTAGAGAATGAGATTTGAAATAAAATGCATACTATGCTAAGATGCAAACCAAATATGATAGTTAAAATATGATATTTTTTAAGTTGAAAATGACAATGCTAGAATATTAATTGACCGAATGCAAATAATCTCTAATTGCACCAATGCTTGGATTCATAGTGGTATTTATAAATATTTCAAAAGCTTCTGATTGGCTGATGTGATCAACGACTATGAAAATTCCTAGCAGATCGAATGGTCGAAGATGGATGAGGCTAGAGAGGAAAATAGAAGAAAATTTGAAAGCATGATTTGTTTCCTCTTTCGTGAGAGTTGATAAAGATGAATTGTAAAAATCATATTTTTGTGAGATTTAAGATAAAATTTTGAAGATAAATAATAAATTCATTAAATTCATTATTCATTTATAGGTGACACATAGATTTTTCTTAATTAAATAATTAAGATATGAGGAAAATGGAAGATTTCTTAATTAAATAAAATATTTAATTATGATTTGGAAAGATATGAAAGATATTTAATTAATAAAATATATTTAATTAATTTTTTAGGAAATGAGAAGCATATGAAATTAATTAAATAAAATATGTAATTAATTAGAAAAAATAAAGTGTATTTATTTAATTAATTAAGTAGACATGTATAAATATGAAATAATTAAATAAAATAAATTTATTTAATTAATATGAAGGAATAAAGTAAATGAACAATATCATTAAATTAAATAAATTTAATTATATGTAGAAGACTTTAGAGGAAAATAGAAGAAAATCTAAAAGCATGATTTGTTTCCTCTTTCGTGAGAGTTGATAAAGATGAATTGTAAAAATCATCTTTTTGTGAGATTTGAGATGAGATTTGGAAGATAAATAATTAATTAATTAAATTCATTATTCATTTATGGGTGACACATAGATCTTTCTTAAATTAATAATTATTTAATTAAGATATGAGGAAAATTTAATTATATGTAGAAGACTTTAGAGTAATTAATTAAATAATTGAATATTTAATTAAATGTCAGGATTATAGACATGGCCAATTTTATGTGTATACAATTTGGTATTCCCAAGATAATTGGGTGGCAACTCTGAAGTCTCTACACTAGTGTGCATGTTATTTTGAAGATTTTATACAAGTTGAAGGATCTTTTGGACAAGTAGGTAGAATGAAGAACACAAAGTCATTCATGAAAAACCATCATCCAAAATAGACATTGGAGAGTGAACTTCCTAAAACTAAGAAGGACCAAATAAAGAAAAGAATAGAATCTAGTCATGTTGCTCCCATGTCACAGAACCCTGTACAACAAGGTAAAAGTAAGTATTTAGATCACATCCCTAAAACTTTTGAAAAGGTGTCTAAAATTTTAGAGTCAGATAGTTATGGATTTTTTGATGCATTATTTAATACACCAAACCAAGAGGATGTAACATGTCAAAATACAGGACCTGTTAGTGTTCAATACTCTTAAAAGAGAAGAAGTAGGAGTAGAATTTGAAGCCATCACAGAGAAAGCACCAGTGATGTGTCTCCTCCTCTAGTTGAGGATGTTGGAACTCCTTTATTGTCTTGACATGTATTTGAAGAAGGGAATCTAATAGATCTAAGTGATACATCAATTTTTGAGATGACCTTGCCTAACTCTAATGATTTTTTTGGAGACATTGATTCCTTAGGGTGGGAGATTAAAAAAAAATTGAGCTCAGGAGGAAAAAGGAAAAGGAGAGAGAAACAAATCTGATGCATGTTGTGATTGAGGAAGATAGATTGATTGGTTAGTTGGCAACAATGAAGGCCCTAAACCAAGAAAAAACTAAGCCAAATGATGAGGGTCCTATTGTACGTGAAATTATTGATAAGGAGATAATATATGTGTCTAAGGTAGGTCCCATAGGTCAAGTTGATACCCAATCAAAATCCATAGACCCAAAATCATCAAACCATATCAAGCCCCAACCAAGTGATCCAAATCCTAAACCCGTTTTAGATAAGCGAAAACAAAAGGCTGAGGGGATTAAAATAAGTGATAACATGACTTCCCACCCTCCTACACAAAACTTGCCACCACATGTACCATTACAAGATGAAAGTGCCTTAGAAAAGGTTAGAAGGGAGGGTGAGGCTCTTGCTGAGGAATTACAAAGGACACAAATTGAGGCTGCAAATGCATAAATGAATAGCAAAATAGGTTTCCTAAAGATTTCAAGCATGGATGAGGCTAGAAAAGCTGCAACCTAATCAAGTCACCAAGATGCCTTTGAATATGGTTCTAAAACAAATCTTGATACCAATACAGAAAAAATTGGCCTGAGAACCCATGCTACTAAGTTTTTAAATCTAAATCAGGATGGCCCAAAGAAGCATAACATAGGATCTGGTATTGACTCTGAGAAGATTGAAGGATTATTTCAAATAAGACCTATATAGCTGGAAAGATATAGGAAATTATTATTTGATGGTATTCCACATTATCCAAATCCCATCCCTAATGATTTGAGAGAAAAGATGAGAAAATTTGTTGGCAATAATGTTGTGAGAACAAAGAAACAAGTAAAACCCTTTATGGATATGATGCATTATTACGAGGTAGAGCATGAAGATGTTGTAATGAAATTGTTTGTACAATCCTTTGTAGAAGATGTGAGGGATTGGTATACAGGTCTACCTAATTCTAGTATTGGTTCATGGGAAGAATTTTAAAAGTTTTTCAAGGAATAGTATGGTGATAAAACCAATGCCAATTTTATCTTGAATGTATTCAACATCAATAATTTACTAAACGAGCCTATGATAGAGTTTAACTTAAGATTTCAAAAATAAATGTATAATTTGTTCCAAGTTTTGAGGCTTGATGATAATGTCTATATAACCACATATTTCAATTCTTTTGATGCCAAAATTGTAGGAGTTGAGAAAATACAACTTCACAAACCCCGAAGATCACCTGAATGCAAATAACCTATCACAAAAGAAGAGATGGAGACAAACAAACAAGGGTTCTCTGAAAATTGAAAATGTATATATCAGAGAGAATGAGAGAATGAATTGATATGAAATACAATAGGATCAATCCTTATAAAAAGAAGATCATGCAAACCCTAATAAAACCCTAATAGGAAAAACCCTAATAGAAGCCCTAATAGGAAAACATTTAATAATTAATATAATTATTAAATGTCACTTTATGCAAACTAACGTGAAATCTCAAGGGAATAAAGGTAACTTAATCAACATAATTAAGTTAAAACCTTTATTCTAACACCCCCCTTAAGATGAGCAATAGTGCAGCTACAAACAAATGCAAGAAAAGCAAAGGTAACTACAATGCAAGAAGGCAAACATGGGCCCCGACAACTATGCCAAATCAGGTACCCAAATACAAGCAAAGCTCTGTAAAGAGGAGAAATAGAGAAAACCTCATGGGAAAATCTCTACTCCAAAAAGAGATGCAGAAAGCCAAGAAGAAGAACATCACTGAAGTAGAAGAAGCTGCAAACAATTGTCGAAAGATGACTTCTATGGTGCTGAAGAACCTCTGTTGAAGATGGAAGATCCCTTCCAAGGTGAAACCAAGGAAGAATTAGCACAAAAAATATAATAATTCCCCCATAATGCTAAACTGGGAGAGCCTGAAAGATCCACTAAAATGATGTGAAACACCTTATAGTGCATGAAGGAGAAGAAGCATCTGAAAGTGCGCAAGATAACACTTGCAACTAAAAAAGTGGTGTCCAAAACAAAGCACACATGCATGAGGCTAGAATCATATGGATCCATGGTCGTCATGGAGGGACACTCACTAGACAAAGGTGTGATGGAAAACAAAGGAAAACTACACAACCCCCAATGGTATGGATTCACTGTCATCATGGAGGGATACTCACCGGACAAAGATGTGATGGCAAAACAAAGACAAACTACACAACCCCTCATGGAACTTTATAATAATAGTGTGAGTACAAAATATGGCACAACCTTATGTACAAAATTCCCAAAAATACATGTACAATAGTGTGGCAGTTTATCTCAGTGCATTTACATAAAAGATAGCTTACAAATGATGCTCAAAATTTCCTCAAAGGACAAAATGCTAGAAATACATGAAGAACAGCCAAAACAAAGCATCCCATACGAACAGAAAGTTTCCAAGAGCAAATATGTCTAGGTAATCCACTAGAGTGTGAAAACACAAATAACTAAATAAAATATACCTGGAGTGAAGTCTGAAAAAATGGCATGGATGAAATTGAAGAGCTCTGAAATACGGTTTCAATGCCGCTGAGATTGCGAAAATAGAGAAACTGATCAAAAGTTATGAGCTTGAGACTGAAAATAGTCCCTTTGTCTTCAACTGACTATAGAATGCACCAACGGAAAAAATATGTGATGAAACCCACACCACTAGAAAGATGAGAAAACCAGCTTTCCAACGATATTGTATGCCCAAGTTACGGCCTCCAGAATAAATCAGCTCCAAAGAAGGAAAAAACCAGTGTTGGGTTAAATTTGAGGGTCATACGGCCGTCAGAACAAAAATACTAGGTTAAATTTGATGGCCAAATGACCATCACCGTAAAAGTGTGATTGGGCTATTTTTTAAAATTAAAAAAAATTATATAAAAAAAACAATAAAAAAAGGATTGATTTTTTTATTTTAAAAAATCATAAAAAAAATAGGAATTGAAAAAAAAAAAAAATTGGGGTAGGGGAGGTACGTGGGCCCACCCCCACCGTACCCTTAACAGTGCAGGGTACACTACACAGCACTGTGCATGGTACACTGCGCAGGGACTGCGTAGGGTCCCAGACCCACCGGCCTAAGCAAGCCGTTAAAAGGCTTTTCAAACTTGCTTTTTTTGTGATTTTTTTTTAGAAAAAAAATTAAAAAACTATTACAATAAATTCAAAATTTTTTTGTAGAAAAAAAATAATAATATTTTTACAAAAAAAAACTAGAAAAAATTCCGAAATTTTTACCAGGCAGGCGGATGGCCGTAAGGCCGAATTGCAAAAAAAAAAAATTTCCTCAAATTTCGACTTTGTCCAAAATGGATGAATGAACAATCGATTTAGGGGTTTTGGACTGCTGTGGACACAATGGTGATGTCCATTTGAGCTGAAAATGCTTCAAAATTGTAGGTATGCCCTAGATCAAGAAAACAAACCCGAAACCCTTGAAGCTCCAAAAATATTCAAAACAAGAATAGGAAGCAGTAGGTGTGGAGCTCTAATACCATGTAGGAGTTGAGAAAATACAACTTCACAAACCCTAAAGATCACCTGCATACAAATAAATTGTCACAAAAGAAGAGATGGAGACAAACAAGCAAGGGTTCTCTGAAAACTAAAAATGTATATATTAGAGAGAACGAGAGAATGAATTGATATGAAATACAATAGGATCAATCCTTATAAAAAGGAGATCATGCAAACCCTAATAAAACCCTAATAAGAAAAAATTTAATAATTAATATAATTATTAAATGTCACTTTATGCAAACTAACGTGAAATCTTAAGAAGGGAATAAAGGTAACTTAATCAACATAATTAAATTAAAACCTTTACTCTAACAAAAATGTCATATCTCCTCAAAGATAAGGACCCTCAAGCTATGAGGGATTCCATTGGGGTGGCTATAAACTTTAAGAGAAATATGTGAGCTTCTAATAAGTATGGTAGGAGAGAAGAGCACACACTTTTAAAAAATCCTAAGGATAAGGTTGAGAATTTTTTTCCTTTAAAGCCTAAGGATGGTGAGAAAAGGGATAAGGTCCTAAGCACTTTGAAATAAATTAAATATATTGTTTCCAAGCAAGAAAATGGTATAGGAACTGACAAGAAACAATATAATAAGAATGAAAGATAGCCTAGGTTGCAAAATTATCCTTATAATATAAATTAAGATGAGAAACCAATCTTGCCTATCCAGAAGCCTAATGACGATCAACATACTCTAGGTCCCGTACAGAAGCATTCAGTAAATATCGTACAAGATAGGCCATGGTGTGAGGTTTTCCAACATCCACATGATCAAAATAATTGTGGTATTGCCCAGTTGGTTGTTGCTGAGGGAACACAGTAATAAACTTATGAGAAAACTCTTGAAATTGAGCAGGGTGATGTGAATGTTTGTATGGCCATCATACATTGATGAGGCAGAGTGTTCCTTTGATGCTCAATCACAAGGAGTTGATGTGGATAATCAGAGGAAAAGAGGTGAGATATACCATCAATAGGTTTTCTCTAATCAGGAAGGTGATTTTGACCATAATGCTTGCAATATGGAATAGGATCAAGATTTAGTGTCCCTAAGGAGACCATCAGAATAATAGATTGCAAGGTTGACTGAGGAAATGGCTTCTCAAATGAGAATCTCACTTCAGCTAAGAAACAAAACTATGGGTGGTGAATAGGGTAAACAAACTAGCCTATTTATTAAAGGACAAAAGGACAAAAATGAGGGTGTTAAATTTGATAACAAGAAATATGTTTTCAAAGTTAAAGAGGTTAAAAAAAGATAAAATTTGGGCGAAAAAGAATGAAACTCCAAAGCCTCAAGAAGATGCAACTTTATCATTGGTGAAGACTAAAGTGATTTCAAAGTTTGTTAAACCTTCTTTAGGGGATAGGAGGCATAAGAAACTCGGGGGAAGGAAACAGCAAGGGAAAAAAGAAAATGATGAAGATATGGTGTCTGAATTTCCAAAATATATGCCCGTAGATATGTTTCAAGTTCTTTCTCAGGTTAAATTTAATATGCCTTTGCTAGAAATGATGAGAATAGATGAACCTAATGAAAAGACAATAGCCTTGATCATAGGTGTTGTCAATAGAGTTGAGCAAGGTATTTGTACAGAAAAAAGGATGAAGGAGAAAGAAAAGAGAAAGAAGTGGAGGGAATTGTGTCACAAATTCTCCCTGTATATTTATGGAATTCTATTAATGTGTGCCTTAGAAACATAAATCCCTTTTTCTTAAATGTTTTTATAAATGGGAAGACTTTAAAAAATAGTATGATAGATTCAAGGGCATCAAACAATTTTATGCCAGTCAAGATCATGGAGGCAATGGGCTTGATAATGGATACTACTCAAGGTAAATTCTATGCAATGGATTCAAGGGAAGTGCCAGTTATTGGGACTATGAGAGCATTAACTTATAAATTGACTCAATGTTCTGAGAAGGACTTATCCATGACTATACTAGTTGTAGACATCCCACCACATTTTGGGATGCTATTGTGAAGAAAGTGGAGTGCCTCAATGGCGGGTAACATGCAGTGTTACCTGCCATTTTCTAATTTTTCCATTGATGGAATAATGTTAAGATTGAGAGAGAATAAAAAGTGCCACATATGATTGAGCATGATCCACCTAAAAATATGACATGTTTGATTGACAATGACAAATGAATTCAAAGTTGAGGATTTCCCTAGCAATTTTGATAAGCCCACTACACCGATCAATACATAAATTAAAAAAATTCAGAGTGTGATGATTTGTGGACTATGTAATTTGATGGTGCAAGTTCAAAAGAAGGATTTGGCGTAGGTGTTTTTTTATGGTCACCTAGTGTAAACAAATTTAGGTTCTCTTTCACTCTATCATTTGATTGCACCAATAATGTGGTGGAATGTGAGGCCCTGTTGTTGGGGTTAAGATTGATAGAAAAGCATGGGATTAAGAAGATCAAGGTAATTGGAGACTCTGAGCATGTGGTTTCCCAAGTTAGAGCTAGTTATGTATCAAATAATAAGAGGTTCAAACACTATAGGAATGTTGTTTGGGATGAACTGGAAAACTTTGATGCATTTGGAATAGGTTAGATGGAGAGAGTCCACAACAAAGTGGCAAAATTATTAGTGAATATTGCATTAAAACCAGATGATATAACATTTGCTGGAATCTCAAAGGTTGAAGTGAAAACTAGGCCATCGGTTCCTAATAATATCAAAAAATGGAAATTTTTTGATAATGATGATGACATACGAAGATTCCTGAATTGTGTGGATGAATATGAAAGTCAAGAAATTGACTTTGGAACTTTTGTAGAAACAATTTATAGTAAATATACTTTGTTTCGAAATGAAGTAATTCAGTTAAAAACAAATATAGTTCCTAAGGGTTTAGTTTTGTTGGAAAGAGTATTTGACAATCAAGATAGGACAAAGGCTAATCATACTGCTTCACATCCTAATGACTTGGAAGAGATAAATCTTGGAACATAAGCATCACCAAAAAAGGTATATATTGGAAATAAACTATCACCAAGGGTGAAAAGGATGTTAATTGATTTATTGAGGAAATTTATACATGTGTTTGCATGGTCCTATGATGATCTTAAGGCATATAGGGAGGATATATTCACACATAAAATTCCCTTGAGTGATGGTGCTAAGCCATTTAGGCAAAAAAAAAGGCCTATTAATCCTACCTTAGCCCCCAAAATGCAAGAAGAGTTAATGAAGCTAAGGGATGAAGGGATCATTAAACCAATTAGAAACTCATCCTAGATGTCAAATTTAGTACCAGTAAGAAAGAAAAATGGAGACATCAGATTATGTGTAGACTTCAAAAATTTGAATGTGTATTCATTAAAAAAAAACTATCCATTACCAAATATGGAAGCCATGTTGCAAAGGGTGACAGGTTATGAATTGATGTGTATGATGGATGGGTTCTCTAGTTACAACCAGGTCATGGTTAAGGAGTCTGAGCAATATTAAACAACATTCACTACAACTTGGAGAACATATGTTTATGTGAGAATTCCTTTTGGTCTAAAAAATGTAGGGGCTACTTTTCAAAGAGCCATGGATGTGGCATTTTCAGAATTCATTAACTTGTTTTTGGTGATATACCAAGATGACTTGAAAACATACTCCAAAAAGGAAGAGGATCATTGTGAAAATTCAGAGAAGGTATTTAGTAGAGACTTGGAGTATGGTATCTTTTTGAGTCCAAAGAAATGTGCATTTGGGGTAAGAGAGGGAAATGTTTTGGGACATATTTTTTCTAAGGATGGAGTCAGAATTGATCCAGAGAGATTAATTGCAATAGAGAAAATAACACAACCCCACAATGTCAAAGGTATACAATCTTTCTTTGGAAAAATAAACTTCCTAAGGAGGTTTGCGAAAAAATTTGTTGAGACATTTTTCCCAATTTTCAAGATGCTTAAGAAGGGAGCTAAGGTTGAATGGGGAGAGAAGTCTATATAGGCCTTCCAGGCCTTTAAACAAGCAATATGGTTGTTCTCTTGCAAGATAATGCAAAAGGTTTTGAACAACCTATAGCCTTTCTCAGTAAATATTTGCAAGTTGTGGAGCTCAAGTATGATATAAATGAGAAACATGAATATGCATTGGTAAAGGAAGTAAAAGCTTTCAAGCCTTATTTGATGGGAGCTACTATGGTTCCATATGTACCTAGTGTTGATGTCAAAATATATCTTCACATAGCAGGAAGTGTCAAGAAGATGGTGTATATGGATCAATAGGATCTGAGAATTCAATATTGAGATCAAGATCACTAAGATGGTAAGAGGAAAAGGATTGGACAAGCCTATGGCCCAAATTAATCGGGAAGCAAATCATATAAATTTGTAAGAAGAGCAGAATAGATCACACATATGTGATATGGAACATTTTGAATGGTATAAAGGTGTGATCTATTATTTTCAAATGATGAAGTGTCATGATAATTTGAGTGACAATGAGAAAAGGACATTGAAATTACATGATATCAAGTATGTTATTGTAGTTGGTAAGATTTGGTGGAGAAATGGGGAAGGTTTCATGCTAAAGTATGTAGATCAAAATCAAGAATAGGAAATTCTAGTTGAGACGCACAGTGGAGTTTGTGGAGGGCATTACATGGCCAAAAAAAATGCCCATAAGATACCAAGGGCTAGATTTTGGTGGCCTACTATTTTCAAATATACACACCAATTGGTAAAGACATGTGATGCTTGTTAGCATTTCTCTAGTAAGTTAAAATTCTCTAGTAACTTGCCTCTAAAACCAGTTGCAGTGCAATCTCCATTTTAGAAACGGGGTATTGATTTTGTGGGAGAGATAAGGTGTAAGTCTAGTGGAGGCCACTCATGGATATTGGTGGCCACTGATTATTTTACCAAGTGGGTGGAAGAAATTCCAATGAAGAGGGCAACCACTAAAGTGGTAATTGATTTCCTAATGAGAAATATATTGACTAGGTTTGGATGTCCAGAAATGATTGTTTCGAATAATGAAATGAGTTTCAAATCTTAAGAATACAAATACCTTTTTGAGAAGCATGGGATCCAAATTTCTTACTCATCACCATATCACCCATAGGGAAATGGAAAATCATAATCAAGCAAAAAAAGCTTGATGAAAATCATCAAGAGGATCCTGGATAAAAATAAGAAGGCTTGGGATTCTAAGTTGAGATTAGTAGTTTGGGAAGATAGGGTAACTATGGAAAAATCCATAGGTTGTGCCCCATTTGACCTGGTCTATGGGATAAATGCAAGGTTACCCCAAAATAATATGATGGAGATGTATAAATTTGTTCAAACATATGACAATGAAATTGATGATGAAATGAAATTGAGAGTAGAAGATATCATAGAATTAGATGAAACCAGGAGGGAGGCTCAAATGAAAATTGCAAAATTGTAGTTGCAAGTAAAGAACTTGGATGAAAAAAGGGAAACTGCAAGAAGCTTCCAAGATGGTGATCTAGTCCTAATGTGAAATTCCAGATTAGAAGATAAAGGTAAACATATAAAATTTGATGCGATCTGGTTGGGTCCATTTGTGATCAATAGTAAGTGGGATGAAGATTCATACTTCCTCCAAGAGATGACAGAGGATATTCTTGAATGGCCAATTCATTGAGAGCTCTTGGAGTTATACTTCACTTGAACTATGTTTTTCCATGAATAGTAGTTTAGGTTTGTATATATTAGTGGTAGGTTTCTTTCCTACTAGGTTGTTTTGTCTTGACAACCCCTTTTGGTCATGTCTACAATTGGTCTTCTCAACTTGATATTTTGAGATCTCACTTCATTCTAGTGGAATGAATGTCCCCAACTAGAGACACTCATGGAACTTTAATTTTTTTTCTATAAGTTCCATTTGATCATGCCTATGTTTTTGGTTCTACATGATGTTTGAGAAGAGCCTATGGTTGGGGTTTTTCTCATGTATTTATGCAAAACCCTAATGTCTTATCTTATACCAGAGTAAGTGCACCAATCTATGAGATAATTTTGGCTCTTAAGATGCCACTCTTTTTCTAAAATAAAAAAAATATGATTTGCATGAGAAAATGAAGATAGTTACACTCAAAATTTCAAGATGTGGCAAGATCAAAATTTGAAGTGCTCCAAGTCTAGTTTCTAAGCTACTATTGTTTTTTGAAATTAATGAAGATTAAGGGTCTGAAAAAGGCGGGGGGTCAAAACAGGTCTTGTTTTTATCAAATAAAATAGCATAGCGCCTGAGGGCTCCCCCCTTTTTGATTAACTTTTTTTTAAAATTTCAAAAATCCGAATGGTGAGAAATTAGATAATGCAAATTCTAGTTTTTGGAAGATCTTAAAAATTTTAGACTTAGTCAAATTTCAATAGTCAGCATTTCAAATTTCAATAATCAGGAGGTCAAATTTGAGAACTCGGGAGGTCAAATTTCATATTTCTCTCTCTATCTCACTCATTTTCATCTCTTATTCTCTTGACCTCTCTCTCTCTCACTATCTACATCCCTTTATCTAACAATATCTTCCTGGAGCTCAAGAACTATGTCTCTACATGTCCATCTCTCTCTCCTTCCCTCTCCAATATCTATCTCCCTCCATCCTTCCCTCTCTACATTTTTCTATTTGCCATCCCTCTCCTTTTATCTATATATATATATATATATCTTTAATCTCTATATCACCTCTCTCTATACCTACCTATCCCTCTCTCCCTCTCTCTCCCCTCTTTCTCTCTCTTCCCTCTCTAGTTCTCTCTATCTCACTTCTCTCTCCTTCCCTCCCTCCCTCTCTAATTTTCTCTATCTCCGCCTCTCTCTCCTTCCCTTTATACTTCTCTCTATCTCACCTCTCTTTCTCCCCCTCTCTCTCTCCCTCCCTCTCTCTTCCTTTCACCCACCTTTTCTCTCTACTTCTTGCTATCTAACCTATCCCTCTATACATCTTTCTCTCTCTCCCCTTCTTCCCTCTCCACCTTCCTACTTATCTATGTACTTTTTAGCTCCATAACATATCTCTATCACCTATCTCACTTCTCGCTTTCCCCTTCCCTCTCTACTCTCTTTCTCTCTATCTAACCCATCTCTCCCTACCTATCCCTCCCTCCTCTCTCTTATCTCTCTCACCTCTCACTCTCCATCCCTACCTCTTCCTCCATCTCTCCTTCCCTCTATACTTCTCTTTATCTCCTCCTCCATCTATCTACCAAGACCTCTCTCTATTTTTGTCTCACATCTCTCTCCATCCTTGCCTCTCCCTATATCTCTCCTTTCGTAACTAGTTCTCTCTACATAGTTGTCCCTCTATACCTATTTCTCTCTCCCTCCTCGCCTCATCTCTCTCAATATCTCCACCTTCTTTCCCTCTTTAATTCTCTCTCTATCACCTCTCTCTATCTCTCTCCTCCCTCTCTACTCTCTCTATCTCTCCCTCCCTCCCCCTCTTTCTATCTCTCCTCTCTCCTCTCTCCCTCTCCCTCTTCCTATCTCTCTTTTCCCTCTCTCTACCTATATCTCTCTCCTTCTATCTATCTCAACTATCCATATTTACATATCCTCCCTCCTCTCTCTCTTCCACCAAAACTCACTCTATATCTCTTTGTCTAACCTACCCCTATATACCTCTTTCTCTCCCTCTCTCTTTGCCTCTCTCTATCTCTCTACCTTCCTCATAACACCTCAACTTCTCTCTATCACCTCTCTCTCTCCCCCTTCTCTCTTTACTTTCTTTCTCTCTATCTCACATCTATCTCCTTAAATATCCCTCCCTTCGTCCTCTCTCTATCTCACCTATCTCTCCCTCCCTACCTCTTCTTCCCTGTCTCCTCCATTCTCTACTTCTCTTTATCTCCCCCTCCCTCTCCTTACCTACCTCTCTCTCTATTTCACTCTCTCACCTCTCTCTAAATCCTTATCTCTCCCTCAATCCCTACCTCTCCATCCATCTCTCCTTCCCATTCCACTTCTTTATATCTCATTTTACTCTCTCTACCTACCTTTATATCTCTCCATCCCTACCTCTCCCTAAAAATTTCATTCCATCTCTACTTCTGTCTACCTACCTATCCATCTATACCTCATTCTCTCTCTCTCCCTCCTTCCCTCAATATATCCACCTTCCTTCTCTCTCTAAATTCTCCCTGCCTTTCCCTCTCTCCTTCCCTCTCTACTATATATCTATCTCAAATCTCTCTACATACATATATATCCCTCCCTAATATTTCTCTCTCATCTCTCTCTCTCTCTCAAGTCTCTATATCTATCTCCCCTCTACCCTTAACCCTTTAACCCTAAACCCTTAAAACCCTCTATATCTCTCCCAATCCCTCTCTCTATTTCTCTCTCTGTCTCACATATCTCCCTCCTACCCCCTCTCTCTCTCAAGTCTCTCTCTCTCACTCACTTCTATATGTCTTCTATCTACCCTTAGCCCTCTACCCTTAACCCTTAAACCCTCTATCTCTCTCCAAATTTCTCCCTCTCTCTCTCAAGACTCTCCCTCCTATCCCCTCTCCCTCTCTCAGGTCTCTCTCTCACTCCATCCCTCTATGTCTCTCCCCTCTAACCTTAACCCTTAAACCCTCTACCTTCTATGCTTAACCCTCAAACCTCTATCTACCTCCCACTCCCTTCCTCCCTCTCCCTATCTATCTCAAGTATGTCCCTCATACCCCCTCTCCCTCTCTCAAATATCTCACTCACTCACTCACTCCTATGTCTCTCCCATCTACCTTAAACCATTTATGATTTACCCTCTATCTCTCTCCCACTCCCTCCCTCTCTCTCTCTAAAGACTCTCCATCCTAGCCCCTCTCCCTCTCTTGGGTATCTCTCTCACTCATTCCCTCTCTCTCTCTCCCCTCTACCCTCAAACCTTCTACCCTCTAATTTTAACCCTTCATCCCTCTATCTCTCTCCCACTCCCTCCATCTCTCTCTCTCTAAACCCTCTCCCTCCTACCCCCTCTCCCTCTCTCAAGTCTCTCTCTCAGTCACTTCATTTCTCTCTCCCATCTACCCTCTACCTGAGTGAGGGAGAGGGGTTAGGAGGGAGATAATTGACAAAGAGAGGGGGGAGTGGGAGAGACATAGAAGGAGGCATGGTTAAGGGTAGAGGGTAGAGGGTTTAAGGGTTTAGGCTTAAGGAGAGAGGGGGAATAGATATAGGGAGTGATTGAGAAAGAGACCTAAGAGAGGGAGAGGAGGAGAGGGGGTAGGAGGGAGAGGGTTGAGAGAGATAAAGGGAGGGTTAAGGGTATATGGTAGAGGGTTTAGCGTTTAAGGTTTAAGGATTTAGGGTAATGGGTAGAGGCTAGAGGGTTAAGGGTTTAGTGGTTTAGGGTTTAAGGGTTAAGGATAGAGGATTAATAGTCAAGGGTAGAGGGGAGAAATATAGAGGGAGTGAGTGAGTGAGAGAGACCTAATAGAGGGAGAGGTGGTAGGAGAGAGAGAATTAGGAGAGAGAGAGGGAGGGAGTGGGAGAGAGAAAGAGGGAGGGATGGTTAAGGGTAGAGGGTATAGGTTATAGGGTTTAAGGGTTAAGGGTTAAGGGTTTAGGGTTTAGTGTTAAGGGTTAAGGGTAGAGGGAAGAGAAATAGAGGGAGTGACTAAGAGAGAGAGAGAGAATTGGGAGAGGGAGAGGCAGTAGGAGGGAGAGACTTGAGAGAGAGATGGAGGGGAGACATATGGACTCTCCCTCATCCTCCCTATCTCTCTCAAGACTCTCCCTCCTACCCTCTCTCTCTCTCTTAGGTCTCTCACTCACTCACTCACTCCCTCTATCTCTCTCCCCTCTACCCTAAACCCTAAACCTTAAAACCTAAACCCTAAACCCTTATCCCTTAAACCCTAAACCCTTAAACCATATAATATACCCTCTACCATCTACGCTCTACCCTCTATTTGTCTCCCAATCCTTCTATCCCTCTATCTCACAATCAAGTCTCTCCCTCCTACCCCCTCTACCTCTGCTAGGTATCTCTCTCTCTCACCCAGTATTATCTCTCTCCATTCTACCCTTAACCCTCTACCCTCTATCTCTCTCCCACTCCCTCCATCTCTCTCTCTCACTCCCTCTATCTATCTCCAATATACCGTTAACCCTTAAACCCTTAAAAACTCTACCCTCTACCCTCTATCTCTCTCCAACTCCCCCCCTCTCTCTCTCTCAATTATCTCCCTCCTACCCCCTCTCCATCTCTTGGGTCTCTCTCACTCATTCACTCCCTCTATATATCTCCCCTCCATCGTTAAACACAAACACTAAACCCTTAAACCCTCTACCCTCTACCCTTTACCCTCTAAATGTCTCCAAATCCCTCCCTCCCTCTCTCACTCTAAAGTATATCCCTCCTAACCCCTCTTCCTCTTTGAAGTCTCTCTCTCACTCATGCACTAATTCAATCTCTCTCCCCTATACCCTTAACCCTTAACCCTCTACACTGTACCCTCTATCTATTTTCCACTCCCTCCCTTTCTCTCTCTCACTAACTCTCTCTCTCTCTCTCCTTACCCTTAACCATTAAATCCTTATACACTCTTTGTATGTTAGAATGTGTAAATTAAATTGCATATAAACTAGTACACCAATGAAACATTAGATTGAAGAAAACTAAATAAACAAAACAAATGAAAACTCTAAACAACAGCTTCTTGAAATTTGTTCCATTGTCCTCTATCTCCAAGGATTCGCTTTAAGATGTTTGCTCTTAGTTGTGCAAACAACAACTTATAGAGTGACACTTGAGAGAATGAGATTTATCAAAAATGCATATGCATGTAAAATATTGAGCTTATGTGAATTAGAATGCTATGCAATGCTTAAGATGCGACTATAATAAATACACATGAAAATATGAGATTCGAAGTTTTTTTTCAACTCATGAAAAAGCTGTATTTATAGATTTTTGAAGGTAGGAATTTGATTGGCCAAGATCGATGGTCGAGTTCAAAGCTGTTGAAATGAACGGTGAGAGATCGAGAATTCAAAAAGAAGGTGGAATTTTGAGAGACAGAAAATGAAGAGACAAATTGAAAGGTGTCTCTCATAATTAAATAAATAAATATTTAATTATGTGTGAAAGAAATATGAAAAGGCTATAATTAAATATTGCAATTATTTAATTAAGTGAGAAAACAAAAAGCCTTTTAATTAAATATTAAGAATATTTAATTTTTGTGAGAGAAGAATGGGAATTTGGAAAATGATTTGATTAAATATCAAAAGTATTTAATTAAATGTGGAGGGAAGAATAATCATTTAAATTTAGAATTTAAACTTTGATAATTAGTGTAAATAAATTGTAAAATCTATTTAATTAATTAAGAAGATAGCATTAATTAAATAGACTTATTTATTTAATTAAATTAGAAGAATTAGAAAAATGAACAATATAGATAAATAATTAAATTTATTTATATGTAGAAGACTTAAGAAACATCAATTAAATAATTCATATTTAATTAATTAACAGGTTCGATCGACCATGACCATTTTCAGATGCGTACATTTTTCCCCTCTTTGAAGTGATGTGTTTCACACATTGCTTCAAAGAAATTTGCCCCTGACTTTGAAAAAATTACTGATGATGCTATATGCCCCCTCGAGAGATAAATAGCATGATGAGAATGATTATGAGATTGATTTGAAAGATTTTCAGATGATTTCGGAGAAAAATTGGCAATTTAACTCTCGAAATAGCACTTTGCAGAGTAATAAATGCTATTTTTACCCCTTTAAAAGATGAAAAAGGTGAGAAGTCACTTTCATTTGAACAGTAACCTTTGACGAAATTTGGAGCTCTAAGAAAGATAAAAGAAATGGTGATCCCATATAAGCGCCACAGATTCAAATGAGGTCACCATCATCAGAGACCACCTACGTATGGACCTCCGGTAAGTCGATCCAAACCTCTCTATTAAATTTTTATGCATTTTTGTATGCTTTTTTGAATTTTTTCAAATTTTAAAATTCTATTTTAGTGCATGTGATAGGTATTTTAGTGCATACAGTAGATAGTTTAGGGCATCCAAAGTGGCGCATAGGGATAGAACAGTTGTGCATAGAGGCCAAATAACCATGCATAGGTGATTTAGCGCATAGGATAGATAAAATGGTGCATCTATGAAACCTGCCTGCAGAAGATGATAGATTAGCGCATAGAAGATTTAGCGCATCCATGAACTATTATAGCGCATATGCTTGATGAAATAGCACATCCATGAAATCGTGTTTCCATAGACTTTTTTAGTGCATCCATGGAATAAAGTTGCGCATCCATGGTTTTAGCTCATTGATTGACTATTTTAGCACATCCATGGATTTTTTCCGAATTTCAATTTTTAAAGAAAAAATAATACATGCTTGATGATTGTTGCTAGATTAGACAACAAATTTTACACATTTGAATATCATTGATGAATAGATTTGATAAATTTGCCTTCGTGCTTTAAGAACAAATATGTTTGATAGATTTTTCTTCCATGCGATATGAAAAACAAAATAGAGATGATAATTTTCTTTCCTGATTGAAAGTCAAATAGCTTAAGTCATGATGACTATTAAACTTGTTTCCATGCGATATGAAAAACAAATAGTATGATAGATTTTCCTAATGTACTGATTGATTGATGATATTCATTTGCTGATTGATTTTCCATGCTTTCTTGATAATTTTGTAAAGGAGGATTTTAGCCTCCTTCAAATCAGAGAGAGATTTCCATAGACATGGGAGATGATTCCCCGACTGTCCCATGATGATTTGGGAGTGATAGACCAGTGTGGCTTGAGAGCTCTGTTTAGTATCCCGCAGTATCGAGTCAATAGGGCACTGTTGACTACCTTAGCAGAGTGGTGGCACAGTGAGCACAACACCTTCTGCTCACCGACAGGAGAGATTACAGTGACTCCAAAGGATGTCTATAGGATTTTGGATATTACTGTGGTTGGAGAGCTTGTGATTTATGATCACAAGGAGATTGGGGGTACCGATGCTTTGAGATGGGTCTTCCAGGATCCTCATGTCTGTGGATATGAGATTCCCTAGAAGGAGATGAGGGAGAGATATGCCCCACTGCCTTTAGTTTTAGCAGCGATGATTGGTGGTTTCCTTTGTCCTGATCACAGGTCAAAGGGACTATCAGTTGGGTGGGGGAGGATCTTAGAGGACATGCTTCTCCACCATTCCAGATATGCATGGGGATCATGCATGCTTTCCTATATGTACCATGACCTTCATCAAGTCATGTATACAGATGGGAAGAGTCTTTCCTGTGGGGTGACTCTTTTATAGTTATTCACGTGGGAGCACTTCGCGATTACCCACCCTATTGTTAGGAGAGATCATCCCATCAGATTCCCTTATGCTTATGCATATACAGGGCCCCTTGTCTAGCCGAGGTTGGGAAAATTGGAGTACTGGCGATGGGTACTCGATGATTTGGACATGGTCATTTGGCGACCATATGTGGATTGCGAGCCATGGTAGGTAGATGACATAGAGTTTCCATATGTTACAAGGCCCAAATACTTGATTGGACGCACCCCCTTCATCATCGAGAGATTTCTGGGTCAGAGGGTTCTGAGGCAATATGGATAGGTTTAGATGATGCCCTAGGGGACAACACACTATGCCAAGCATCGAGGAGATATACCAGAGTGGGGGCTAATTTTTACTATTGAGGCTACCAGAGAGGAGTACTTTGAGCTATAGCCAGATGATTGGACCGTTCGACTAGAGGTCACAGATGCAGGGATGATGGATGACTATCTTGCATATTTCTACACACATCCCTTTTCTTGTTTCACTAGTCCAGATGAGCCTGCCCCATTGATGGGGGGTCCAATTATCCAGGTAGGGTTACAACAGCCACAGGGACATCTAGTAGCAGGGAAGCCACAAGATCAGGGGCAAGTACAGGTAGAGAAAGTGGTAGATATCAGTGGGGTAGCCATGGAGGTGGATGATGAGATCTTTGAGGCCAAGGAGACAGATGAGGAGTCAGATGAATCCGATGATGGGGATGATTAGGGTGGTGCGAGGAAAATACTATTCTTTGACATTCCCTTCAGGACGAGGCCATGGATAGCTAGAGCAGTGGGTCAGGCCAATACTTCAGCACTGTAGATCACCATCAGGGCTCCATCATAGGGATAGTTAGATGCCTTGTAGATTGAGGTTCAAACTCTTAGGAGTTAGCTAGCATAGGCCCAGATGACCATCAGTCAGCTACAAGGATAGATAGCATAGCCACCACCTCCTGACCCATAGATAGCATAGCTTATGACCGAGAGGGATAGCTTCTGAGAGAGATGTGTATAGGCCGAGGGGGTAGCTGAGAGGTTGCTGAGATCAGTGGAGAGCACCTCTATTAGGGAGGTTGT
Organism: Sequoiadendron giganteum; assembly: GCA_007115665.2. Classification (NCBI taxonomy): domain Eukaryota; kingdom Viridiplantae; phylum Streptophyta; class Pinopsida; order Cupressales; family Cupressaceae; genus Sequoiadendron; species Sequoiadendron giganteum. The sequence goes on from CM021109.1 coordinate 479,524,925, forward strand.
GGTAGAGGGATTAGAGACTGCTCGGGAGGTCGAGTATTACAGGATGCGCTACTTTGAGGCAGTGCCACCTGAGCGACAGATAGCTTCCATGCAGTCAGGTACTCAGACTCGGACTCACTCACGTAGTCACTCTTGGAGTGTGACCAAGAGCATGGGCCAGCCAGCCAGATGAGAGATCAGAGCCTTCGGGAGTAGAGATCCAGTGAGACCTGCTGCCTCTGATGGTAGCAGTAGCTATGATCCACAGCCAGATGCCCCTCAGCGATGAGCATTTTTTTATACACATTGGTGCCATTGTATGATATATCTTTTTGAAATATTTGATATCCTTATATTTCTAGACATTTGTTTTGATGAGATCTATGATATGCACTAATGATTTGATTATGCACATGTGTCACGGATGATTTATGCATATGTTATGGATGTTTTGATTTTTCTATATGTCATGTCGTGTATGATGATGATGTAAATGATGATATGATATGATTTAAAAAATTTCTTTTCTTTTATGATGTATGTAATGAATTCAAGATGTAAATGATTATGATTTATGATGATGATGATGATGTAATGATGTAATGAAAATGCACTCATGTAATGATCTTATGATATATGATGTAATGATGTGAAAAATATGAATGCAATTTTTATTTTATGAATGTGTGAAACATGCCGATGTATATGTTAATGAATGATGAATGATAACCATGCCTATGATGTAATGAATGCCTATGATGTAATGATGGAAAATGACATGATAAGGAATATGATAATGATATGAAATGATGATGATGAGATGTAAAAAATGTCCAGTCTTACTCAACCATTGTCGAAAAAGATATTTAAGAATGTGATCCACCCTCAAAAATCTATTTTAAAAAGAACCTCAAAATGCAAATGAATTATGCAGTCCTAAATGAATTATGCAAACCTAAATGAAATAATGAATCATTCTCCTTGTTTCCATTTCTTGCTATGTTTAGTTATCATCATTGACCCTTTTGATATGTTGAAAGTTAGTACAAGCATCAAAGGGTATGTTAGCACCAATGATGACCTGAGTACTGCTTCTATAATGTTTTAATGTAGCAAGTTAATACAAGCATAAATGGTATAATTGAATCAAGATGACCTGGGTATTGCTTGCATAAATAGATAAAAGTCAATCAATTTCCTATGCAAATTCTAAAATGTCATCAATGATCCATTGTAGAACATGTCCCATGACCAATTTGCATCATACTAATGATTAACTTACAGAGAGCAATCAAAGAAAAATCATACTTCTTCCCTGTGATTCTAGTCCAATACATCATTGAACCACTCCAAAGATATGATGTCATCAAATATCAAAACAACAATTTGCAAATTTTGCTTTTAAGTTTTGTCATTCATTTTATTCAGATTAAGATCATCCAATTTATTTTTAAATCATTTGTCAAGATAATCATGTAAGCTTAGAAAACTATTGTTTTAGACATTTTGATGTTAGACACATGCTACTGACTATCTCCTAGAAAAGCAAACTGCCCCCTAGTGACCTTGTTCTTTGACTCTTGCTAGACACAACTGTTGCGATGGATAAAACTCAAATCATTAAGCCATGATGAGATCCTTATCATTTCAAGGAAAATGATGCGAATGCGATAGTGAGGTGTGTATGATACTAATGCGAGGATGCATATGCAGAATGAATCCTAATAGAGGAGAGAGCTAAATGAAATCACAAACAATGCCTGTTTGCCAGGTTTTCATTGTTTGTTTTTATTGCACTTTTTCCTGATTTATGATTTTTTTGTTATTACCAAGATGCCTGTTTGCCAGGTTTTCATCAAGGCAATGTTTTGATTTTTTAATTTTTTTTCAAGACTTTTTTATATTGTTTTTGATTTTTTTAGGTGTAGAACCTTTTCAGATGAATGTTGTTGATCGGGTCTTCAAACAGGTCCCCTTCTGCTGTTGACAACTGATATGCCCCCGATCCATAGGCTACACCGATAACGAACAGACCTAACCAGTTAGGTTTGAATTTACTTTTCTTCTCTCAATCTTGTTGATTTTGACGGTTTTCTCTAAGGACCAAATCACCTACTTGAAAAATTCATGGTTTGACTCTGTGATTGTAGCTACGAGACATGATTTGTTGATATCCTTTTAAGTGATTAACCATAGTTTGACGTCGTTCATCAAGTAGTTCCAACTCTTGCAATCTTGATACTCTATAGTCTTCATCATTGATTAGCCCTTTGAGTGATACTCAAAGTGAAGAAATCTCAACTTCAAGTAGCAAAATAGCTTCTGCTCCATAGACCAAAGCATAAGGAGTACCTCGTATCAGTGTACAAATGCTTGTTTGATAGGCCCATAATCCTGGATTTAATTGGACATGCCAATCATGACTTGCTTCATTCACTATTTTCTTCAGAATTTTTAGAATTGTTTTGTTTGAAGCTTTAGCTTGACCATTCCCCTGCAGATAATAAGGTGTGGAGTATCTGTGTTGGATGTGAAACCTTTCACATAGTTCATCAGCTTCTTGATTTTTAAAGGGTCTACCATTACCCGTGATGATGGAGTTAGGAATGCCATATCTGCAAATGATATAATTCAAGATGAATGAAGAGATTTGTTTACCCATAATAGTTGTTAAAGGAACAACTTCAATCCACTTAGTGAAATACTCGATGGCTGTAATGATAAATTTGTGTCCATTTGAAGATGATTGATGTATCTTACCAACCAAGTCCAATCCCCACTGAGCGAAATGTCATGTTGTGCTAAAAGGTTTTAATTCCTGAGTAGGAGCGTGAATGACATTCCCATGAATCTGACATTTTGCAAATATCTTCACAAAGGCTAAAGATTATTTCTCCATAGTTGGCCAGTAGTATCCTAATCTTACAAGTTTCTTTGCTAAGGTTAGTCCACTTGAATGTGTCCCACAAATCCCACCACGGACCTCTTGTAAGGCTTTATCGGATTCATCACATTCAAGACATCTAAGGAGGGTACCATCTAGACCATGCCGGTATAGGACATCAGCAATTAAGGTAGTATAGGACATCAGCAATTAAGGTATAACAGGATGATTAACGAATGAAATTTCAGTTTTGATTTCTAGACAAGCCTAAGGGAAAAGTAGTATCCTTTAAGTAAGTGTAGATTTGGCCATATAAGGAAGAACCGAAACTTGTTAGATGGCAAATGATTTATGTTTCAGGATCATCATGGGCGAGAGAAAACAATTGTTCCACCAGGAAATCATACCATTTTTTATTCTCTGACAATTGGAGTAGAGAGGCAATTGTAGCCATGGCATCTGCTACTTTGTTATCAATGCATGGAATCTGTTCAAACTTGATATTAATAAAGTATTTCTTGAGATCGTCCACCATTCTTTTGTAAGGTATCAATTTTTCATCTTTAGTGAGTTATTCATCATTGATTTGATTTATGACAAGTTGCGAGTCGCCGAAAACTTGAAGTCCTGTAATTTTCCAATTTACTGCAATTTTCATGTCAATTATCAATGACTCATATTCAGCTATGTTGTTTGTGCAAGGAAACATCAGCTAATAAGATTTTGGGATCGTATGTCCTTTAGGTGTAATGAAAATAATTCCTGCTCCTGAACCATGTTGAGTGTAAGAACCATCAAAGTAGAGTGACCATGATTGTTGGATATCAGCTGTGAAAATATCGGCATCAGGAAAATCAACATGTATTGGATATTTTGTTGGCATCTATGCTTCTGCTAATTGATTTGTAGTTACTTATACTTTTATAGCTTTTCAGTCTACATACTGAATATCAAACTCGCTTAAGATCATAACCCATTTAGCCAACCTGCCAATTAAGGTTGCCTTGCTTAGAAGATACTTGAGTGGATCAATCTTAGCCACAAGCTTTAGTGTATGAGTCAACATGTAGTGTCATAATTTTTGAGAAGTGAACACCACCACTAAACATGCTTTTTCAATGAAGGTGTAATTTAGCTCATGACTTGTTAGAGTTTTGCTGATGTAATAAATGGCTTGTTCCTTTCCTGAGTAATCTTCCTATGCCAATAATGCTCCTAAAGATACTTTTGTGGCAGCAATATATAATATGAGAGGTGCACCTTGTATTGGTGGATTCAATATTGGAGGATTCATGAGATATTGCTTTATTTGATTAAAGGTTGCTTCACATTTGTTCTCCCATTTGAATGGAACATTCTTGTGCAAGAGATGTGTAAATGGTAAACTCTTATCTGCCAGTTGAGCAATGAATCTTCGAATGGATTGTAATCGTCCCTATAAAAAGCATAGTTGACTGATGTTCCTTGGTGGTGGCAGATCAAGGATTGCTTGTACTTTAACTAGATCCACTTCAATTCCCTTTTCTAACACAATGTATCATAATAACTTTCTGGATTTTACTCCAAAGATGCATTTGTTAGGATTAAGTCACACTTTGAATTGTTCCATTCTTTTGAAAATTTTAGACAAGATATCGATGTGTCCTTCTCTAGTGTTAGACTTGGAAAGAAGATCATCAACATAATCCTCCATAAATGTATGCATCATGTCATGAAAAATCATTGTCATTGCTCGTTGGTAGGTAGTTCCCGCATTTTTCAATCCAAATGGCATTACGTTCCAACAATATGTACCCCAAGGACATGTGAATGCCGTTTTATCCTAATCTTCTAGTGCAATCTTTATTTGGTTGTATCCTGAGAATCCATCCATCAATGAGTGCATTGCATGTTCAGCAGTTAAATCCACAATCATATCAATGTTTGGTAAGGGAAAGTCATCTTTAGGACATGCTTTGTTCAAATCCCTAAAATCCATGCAAATTTCGATCCTTTCATCTGGCTTTGAAATAGGCGCAATATTGGAAATCCATTCTACATAATCTATGGATCAAATGAATCCAACGTCTAGAAGTTTCTTTAGTTCCTCTTTAACCAACAATGCGACGTGTGGATGCATTTTTCTGATTTTCTATTTTACAGGTCTTGCCCCCAATGTAATAGATAGATGATGCATGATGAGATCCAAATCCAATCCAGGAATATCTATGTAGGACCATGCAGAATTGATCTGATTATCTTTGAGAAATTTTGTGAATTTAGGTACTTCTTCATCTGTAAGAGATGCAGCCAATTGCAACACTTTAGGCTTTTATGCGGTACCTATATTGAGTGCCTCCATTGGTTCGATCAAAATGGAAGATCTTTCTTGATAGTACTCCAGAAGAGTGTCAAGTTTCCCATCCTCTGGTGCCTTTGAAAGGTTTTCACCATTGGATACGCTTTTTATCTTTCTCTTTTCTTGATCTAATACTGCCTTTGTTAGGTTTTCACTATTATATCTTTCTTTTATTTTTCTTTTTTCTTGACCTTATATTGCCTTTGTTATGTTTTCACCATTAGGTCTTTCTTTTATGTTATTTATTTCATAGCTAAGAAACTTGGCACTTTCTTGTCGAAAACTCTGATTTGGTGATTCCTTAGTGGAACTTGTTTCGGGATGTGATGAGCAAAGAAAGTTTATTATGGTTTCATCATTTGGAAAAGTTGGAACATCAATGGGTCAATTTGTTCCCAATCAACGAGTTTAGGATGAACCAAAGGTAATGGATCATTAGGATGAGTAAAGTCATTGGCTATTAGGGTCATGATGTTACTGTCAACATTATCATGGGAGAAGTCTAAGATGGTGTCCTCCTCAAAATGTTCTATCTCACTTTGAATTGAATTGGTCTCACTAGAGTCATGATCACTTTGTATGATGCATTCAAACAGAGGTCTTGAGCTTTCTCCTTGTAAGAATGTAGGTGAGAATTTGTGTATCACATCCACTCTTTTTTCTGAGGTAAAAGTATCATCTGAGACGTCATCCCATTCATATTCATTTGAGTTTGTTTCAGAATTATCCGCTTGAATTTTCAGAATTGATTCAATTAATTCCTCCTTAGATGGCCTTTGTGTTACTTTTTCATTAGTATCCTCGCTATACCCCAACCCAGTCTTATCTTTTGGGTGCATTGGTTTTAATTTGACAGGTTCCATAATACCTTCTTTTCTCTTACCTAGAGGGCATTTCCTTCATAACCCATCTATTGCATGATAGCATAACCCTTTCCATATTGTTGTGTGGGTATCTTGATATGCTATACAGATTCTTCTTCATCTTTATAGAGCCAATCAAGAATAGCTCTCTCTTCCCCTTCAGTTTCTTTGATAAACATCCCAGTAAACTTGGTGATGGGGGTTGAAGTTGAGGCTAAAATTGTTGCAGCTTGTGGTGTAGATGTTGATGGTTGACCATGGGATCTTGGTGATAAGGGTAGATTAGAGAGAGATAAAGAATATTCTCCTACCCCATTATCTTTCTATTTTAACTTGCTACCAAAATTATTTATCATTTCTTGTACTTGTTCTTTATTTTTGGAGGTAGAGACAGCCAAAGCCTCTCTATTATGTGGGACAAATGTGTCCTGAGTCACTCTTAGGTTAGAACAAGTTTGACTGCTATTATGATTAGTGGGTATGGTTACTTCCTGTCCATCATATGGAAACTTAAAACATTGGTGATAAGTAGATGGAACTACTTGCATGTCATGGATCCATTGATGACCCAATAGTATGTTATAGGTTAAATCCTGATTGAGAACCTGATAAAAGGTATTCTTCACAATAGGTCCCACTCTAATTGGTAACATGATAAGACCTTTTGAAGTTCTTTCCTCATCATCATAGGCCTTGATTGTAATTTTCCTCTATGGGTCTATAGAGTCTGCTGAATATCCCAAAGCTAGGACCAATTTTAAAGTACAAATATTTAATCCAACTCCCCCATCTATAAGGACGCATCTAATGCGGGCTTTGTGAACCATGACTTCTAAATATAGTGATGAATTATGTGAATGGTTTATGGATGAATCATCTCTTTCAGAAAAAGATAAACATGTGTTGGAGGACAAGTGTCCCACCATGGGTTGAAATTTATTGGTATCTAGATTAGGAGATACAATTGTATCGATGAGAGCCTTTTCTAGAATGTCCTTATGTGCAGGTGATAATTTTAAAAGCTCCAAGATAGAAATTTGGGCTGACGTTTTCTGTAATTGCTCAACCAAATTGTATTGACTTGGAGGGGGAATTGCTGCTTTAGATGAGCCACCTTTGACAATGATCTTGGCTTGTCCCCTTGTAGTAACATTGACCTCTCGATATTCTGGCTTACCTTTGATTCGGATAGAATTGATTTGAGGGTCATCAATATAGATATGATTGATAATAATGTCTTGGATGTTATTAACATTCTTGCCCTTATCCTTCGAGGATTCCCCTTTGTGATAATTAGGGAGCGGATTTTTGAATGCTTGATGATCATTATTGACATTGTGTCCCTCAACTATGATGGTATGATTATCAATTAAATCTTGAATGATATTCTTTAACCCTTGGCAACTGTTTATTTTATGACCTTTGCATCTATGATAATCATAGAAGTGTGAGTCATTCCATGATGGTGGTTTAACTTGAGGTTCACAGTCTCTTTGTGGTGGCATTGTAATAGCATTTTGATTCAATAATTCTTTGAGAATGGATTCCAAAGATTGGCCCAAGGGAATGAAACTCCGTCGATTTTAAAAATATGATGCTCTGGGCGTATTTGAATTTTGATTATTGCCAAAATTATTTCCACGAGTTTTTTTTGTGTTTCCTTGATTAGAAACATTGCCTTGGGTGTTAGAATGTCCAATATTATTGTTACATTGAACAACTGACACATTAAGAATGACAAGCTTTGTATTCACATTGTTATCACCTACTAACCCATCATTCCCAACATTTTTATTTCGAGTCCAAAATCGTGACTTGTCATTGTTGTTACTATGGTAGTTGTTGTTGTTGTTGTACGAATTTGAACCCTCTTTATCAATTTTTAGAATTCCATGCTTGATCAATGCACCTTCAATAGTGATTGTGTTTTCAATCAATTTTTCAAATGATGGAGGACAATGAAGATTTAGTCTGTAAATTATTTCTTGATTAAGACTATCGATGAAGATCTCCATCTTTTCCTTTTTAGGAATAGGACGAGAATATCTAGCAAACATTCTTCTCCATCTTTGCAAAAATGTAGTAAAAGATTCCCCTAATTTTTGTTTTATCTTACAAAGATCAAGCATGGTTATCTGATGTTGGATGTTGTAAGAGTATTGCAATATGAATTTATTTATCAACTCTTCAAAGGTTTTGATGGGGGGAGTGATCTTTGAAATCCACTCCATGGATTGTCCACCCAAACTTCATGGAAACAATCGCATTAAGTAGGTGTCTTCATGAGAAAATTCTAAACTCATATTTCAGAAATCCTTTACATGCTCAATGGAGTCAATTTTCCTATTATATCTATCAAACTTAGGGATTTCAAAATGCTTTGGAAAATGTATCATTCGAAGATTTCTATCAAATGGGTAGGGACATATTTCTTCCAAAACATACTTCTTTGGTGCTCCCCCTTTCATTTTTTTATTTTCCCTTGTAATTATTTAATTTGTTGAGTAAGGGCACTAACATAGTTAAGAGGAGTTTCAAGATTCTCTTTAATCCCTTCCATGTCAAAATTGACTGGTAATTTGGCTCCTTGAATAGCTGAAGAAAGGAAGTACCTTTCCTTGTTTCTTTCTAAAATATTTTCCATAAGAGTATGGAATTGAGGATCTTGTTATGCTTCTTGAAGCTTTTCTTCCATTACTTCTTCAATATTTGGAGTGTTAAAGAGGTTTTTCTCCCTCTCATTATTATCACCCATTTTGCTTACTATACTTTCCTCTTTTTCTATGTTCTTTCGAGATCTCATGGTAACAGGAATAAGCTTTACTCAAATCCTACTAACTTTGATCAAAAGAATGAAATAGTGCAATGGTGATGAAAGTCAGGATAAAATGAAGATTCTATGACTTAAAAGATTTTTAATCTTTAGTTCATGATTCCCTAAGTGAAAGGATGAAAATCCTGTTTGCGGGAATTAAACCAAAGATTGAAAAATAAAGGTGATTTTGCACTTTGTGAAGTTTGATCTTAGCTTTGTAGATAAATGAACTTAGTGGATGCCTAAATGTGTTTGAGTTCTCTATTGTAGAATTTTATTTGGATGAGTAGTATATGTGATTGCAAGTTGGGGAAAAATAAGAAGGATGACTATGCCTTGATTTCTGAAAATCTAGAAAATCACACCTAAGCTTTGGAAAATAGATGCACCAAAATAGAGACTAAATGTGCTAAAACAAAGCATAGATGTGCTGAAACAGTGCACAGATTCGCTAAAATAGAGCATAGATGCACTGAAACAAAGCACAGATGCACTAAAACAAAGCACATATGTGCTAAAACAGAGACCCAATGCACTAATACAAAAACCAAATGCGCTAAGATAGAGACTAAATGCGCTAAGATAGAGACCGAATGCACTAAGACAGAGACTGAATGTGCTAAGACAGAGACCAAATGCACTAAGACAGAGACCAAATGCACTAAAACAACTCTGAGACTGACATGTTTTGATAGTTTGATACAATTTTCTTATTTTGGATGATCATAATCTGATTTAAATGTGAAAAACACAACATAGAAGCAGATAATTGTTTTGTTAATCCTAAAATCTAAACAAAGAGTGTATGTTCTTGAGATTTCCATAGGTTTTTGAATGATATAAGCACTTCAGTCAAAATCACTCTTAATTTTTCAAATAGGTTATCAAAGTAATCACAACCCACATCTTAAAATCGCATCGACTCACATAGCCTTGTCACCCCCTAGAGGGCACCTATGTTTTTGTCTTTTCCAGGTGTGTACTCAAAGTGACAGAAGTGGATACTGAATCCATTGAGAAAAAAATCCATGGTGACTATATGGTGAGTGTCTTGGGGGCAGATTCTTCCCTCCCCTTGCACTGTGATTAAAATGATGTTTGGATATTGACACAGCTGGCTTTCTACACTATGGTTCGTAGTAAGGGCATACGTTCAGTGTGGCAAATAGATATACTCCCTCGAGAGACCTCCCAACCTTTAGAAGAAAGGTTTTGGGGATGGTTATCCTGTGCACTACTATCAAGTTGGATTTTCATCAACAACTTGCTTTTGATTAAAGTGGGTTGGAAACCTTAGCTTTAGGTGTTCCCACTTAGGTCATTCCCGTAGGGTGAGTACTTTTTCCCACTATGGCAGGCCTTCTAAAGGATGTAATAAAGCATTAAATGCATAAAATAAAAAGGTAATTCTAGTATTTTGATCACCCAGTTAAGGGGAGAGCATAGACCTATTACCCACAATCACAACAATCAAATAATTGTTCAATTTTAAATCCCAAATTGAAAAATTTTCTATTCTAAGTGAAGATGTTGCTTCAATTAAAAGCATGGGGTTCATTTTAACCAAAATAAAATATGTTTGGTGACTATCCTAGGATTGGTTAATTCAAAATTAAGTGTCTACCCTAGGATTGATTCCTTCTTAAAAAAAAAATAGCATCATAAAAATTTTGTCTGCAGATTGTGTCGGAATCAAAATTTAAATTTTTACAAATGTACGCGCCAAAACAGAAGATGTATGCACTAGAACAGGTTATGTATGCACTGAAACAGGTTATGTATGCACTGAAATATCTCATAAATGCACCGAAACGGTCGCCGGATGCACCGAAATAGGTTATGAATGCGCCAAAGTGGTCCTCAGGGATGCACCGAAACAAAGTGTCTATGCACTGAAATAGGTTACGTATGTGCTAGAACAAGTCATGTATGCACCAGAATAGTCATCGTATGCACTGAAATAGGCTTCGTAGGCATTGAACCGAAACTCATATGCACTAAACCACGTTTTTTGTCCATCACCTACCAAAAAAATCTGCAAAAATAGAAATTAAATGCAAGGCTTGGCTCCACGGTGGGCGCCAGATATGTGTACGTTAGAATGTGTCAATTAAATTGCATATAAACTAGTACACCAATGAAACATTAGATTGAAGAAAACTAAATAAATAAAACAAATGCAAACTCTAAACAACAGCGTCTTCAAATTCATTCCATTGTCCTCTATCTCCAAGGATTCGCTTTAAGATGTTTGCTCTCAGTTGTGCAAACAACAACCTATAGAATGGTAGTTGAGAGAATGAGATTTATCAAAAATGCATATGCATGTAAAATATTGAGCTTATGTGAATTAGAATGCTATGAAATGCTTAAGATGAAACTATAATAACTACGCATGAAAATATGAGATTCGAGGTTTTTTTTCAACTCATGAAAGAGCTGTATTTATAGATTTTTGAAGGTAGGAATTCGATTGGCCAAGATAGACGGTCGAGTTCAAACCTATTGAAATGAACGGTGAGAGATCGAGAATTCGAAAAGAAGGTGGAATTCTGAGAGACAGAAAATGAAGAGACAAATTGAAAGGTGTCTCTCATAATTAAATAAATAAATATTTAATTATGTGTGAAAGAAATATGAAAATGCTTTAATTAAATATTGCAATTATTTAATTATGTGAGAAAAGAAAAAGCCTTTTAATTTAATATTAAGAATATTTAATTTTTGTGAGAGAAGAATGGGAATTTGGAAAATGATTTAATTAAATATCAAAAGTATTTAATTAAATGTGGAGGGAAGAATAATCATTTAAATTTAGAATTTAAACTTTGATAATTAATGTAAATAAATTGTAAAATCTATTTAATTAATTAAGAAGAAGATAGCATTAATGAAATAAACTTATTTATTTAATTAAATTAGAAGAATTAGAAAAATGAACAATATAAATAAATAACTAAATTTATTTATATGTAGAAGACTGAAGAAACATTAATTAAATAATTCATATTTAATTAATTAACAGGTTCGATTGACCATGACCATTTTAAGATGCGTACACACTCTATCCTATACGATTAACTTTACCCTTTAATTATATTTATCTCCTCCCCCCTCTATCTACCTAGACCTCTGTTTGTTTTTGTCTCACCTCTCTCTCCATCCCTACCTCTCCCTTTATCTCTGCTTTCATATCTACTTCTATCTACCTATTTATCCCTCTATACCTATTTCTCTCTCCCTCCTTGCCTCCTCTCTCTCAATATCTCCACCTTCTTTCCCTCTCTCTCTCTCTCTCTCCTCTCTACCCTTAACCTTTAAACCCTAAACACTTATAACCCTCTACTCTTTATCTCTCTCCCTCTCCTCCCTCTCTCAATTCTCTCCCTCGTACCCCCTCTCCCTCTCTCAAGTCTCTCTCACTCACTCACTCCTTCTATGTCTCTCCCCTCTACCCTTAGGCCTATACCCTTAACTCTTAAACCCTCTACCCTCAACCCTTAGCCATCTACCCTAAACCCTCTACCCTTTATCTCTCCCACTACCTCCCCCTCTCTCTAAAGACTCTCCCTCCTACCCCCTCTCCCTCTCTCATGTCTATATCTATCTCTCTCTCACTCAATCACTCCCTCTATCTCTCTCCCCTCTATCCTTAACCCTAAACCCTAAACCCTTAACTATTAAACCCTCTACCCTCTACCCTTTATCTCTCTCCCACTTCATCCCTCCCTCTCTCTCAATAATATCCCTCCTACCACCTATCCCCCTATCCCTCTCTTAGGTCTATCTATCTCACACACACACTCAATCACTCCCTCTATCTCTCCCTCCTCTACCCTTAACCCTAAACCCTAAACCCTTAACCCTTAAACCCTAAACCATTAAATCCTCTACCCTCTACCCTTAACCCTCCCTCCCTTTATCTCTCTCCCACTCCCTCACTCTCTCTCTCTTTCAAGTCTCTCCATCCTACCCCCTATTCCTCTCTTAGGTCTCTGTCTCACTCACTCAATACATATATCTCTCTCCCATCTCCCTTAAACCCTATACCCTCAACCCAATACCATAAACCATCAACCCTATATGTCTGCAACCCTATACCCTCAATTATGAACCATCCACCTTATACATTGGATCCTCAAGCCTCATATATATTTTTCCCTCCCTCCTCTTCTCTCCTTATCTGTATCTCACTTCTCCCTCCATCTCTCCCTCCATACATCCCACCTTATCTTCCCTAATCCCTCAACTCTCTACCCTCAACCATTAAAAACTTAAACACTCAACCCTAAACCCTAAACCCTCAACCCAGAACCTTAAATCCTAAAACCTTATACACTCTACCCTCTACTATCTACCCAATGCCCTCAATCATAATCCCTCAACCCTTAAATCCTTAAACCCAATTAAACTCTCTACTCTAATCCCTCAACCCTTAACCCTTATACCCTCAACCCTCAACCCTCTACCTTAAATCCTAAACCCTTAACCCTAAAACCTTAGCCCCTATACCTTGTACCATATATGTTGGACACTAAAACCTAATCCATTAACCCTATACCCTCAACCCTCTACCCTCAACCTTAAACTCTTGACCCTCAACCCTTAAACCCTAAACCATTAAACCCTCTACCATATACCCTATGCATTAAACCATTAACCCTTAATCCCTTAATCCTCAACCCTTAAACCCTATACCCTCAACCTTTATACCCTCTACCTTATACATTATACCCTCAACCCTAATCCTTCAATCATATAACCTTAAACCTATACCCTAAACCCTCTACCCTCAACCCTAAATCCTCAACCCTAAACCCTAAACCCTTAAACCTTGTACCCTCTCCCCTCTACCCTATACCCTCAACCCAATACCCTACATCATAAATCCTATACCCTCAATTATTAACCCTCTATCCTATACATTGGATCCTCAACCCTCAAATATCTCTATCCCTCTCTCCTCTTCTCTCCTCTCTATCTCACTTCTCCCTCCATCTATCCCTCCATCATTCCCTCCATCTCTAACCTAATCCCTCACACCTATAACCTCAACCCTTAAAACCTTAAACACGCAACCCTCACCCTGATACCCTCAACCCGAAACCCAATACCCTCTACCATCAACCCTATACCCTCAACCCTTAAACCCTTAAACCCAAGTAAACTATCTAACCTAATACCTCAACCCTTGACCCTTAATACCTTGACCCTTAAACCCTCTACCCTCTACCCTCTACCCTCTACCCTCTACCCCCTACCATCAACCCTCAACCCTCAACCCTCAACCCTCAACCCTCAACCCTCAACCCTTAAACCCTCTACCCTTTACCCTATACATTAAACCTTCAACACTAAATTCTCAACCCTTGACCATTAATCCCTCAACCCTATATGGCTAAGAAAACATAGGGGAGATATAGAGTGATGAAGGGAGAGGTAGGTAAACAAAGGGATAGGCGAGATAAATATAGGTAGAGAGGGAAGGATATGTAGATAGAGGAGAGATAGAAAGAAGTAGAGAGGGGAGGGAGGGATATTTAGGGAGGAGATAGAGGTTTGTGTGTTTGTGTGTGTGTGTTTCTATGAGAGAGAGAGAGAGAGAGGGAGAAGAAATAGCTGAGATATATAGTGAAGGAGGGAGAGGTGGATAAAGAGAGGGAGAGGGTGAGGGAAAATAAAGATAAATAGAGAGGGAAGGAGATCTAGAGAGAGATGATAGATATAGAGAGTGGAGGGATGGTGGGAGAGGAAATTAGGAGATAGAGGTGAGTGTGTGTGAGAGGGAGAGAGAGTGAGTGGAGATAAAATTAGGGGAGAGAGGAATGGGGGGAGAGAGAAAGATATTAGAGAGTGAAGGGGGGAGAGATAGAGAGTAGAGAGGGAAGGAGAGAGTAAGAGAGAAAGAGGGTTGATGGAGAGAGTGGTAGGTAGTGGAGGGAGAGGTAGGTGGAGAGGTAAGGAGAGAGGGATGGATAGGAGGGAGAGAGTGAAGGAGGGAGAGTGAGATAGAGAGAGTGGTGAGATAGAGAGTAGAGAGGTAAGGAGGGAGAGTCAGATGAAAAGAGTGGTGAGATAGAGAGTAGAGAGGGAGGTTGGAGGGAGGGAGAGGTAGAAAGGGATAAGTGATACATAGAGATGGAATGAGGGAAAGTGGGAGAGAGGTAATGGTGATTTAGAGAGGAGGAGGTGATAGGTAGGGATAGATATAATGGTGAGATAGAGAGGAGAGAGTGAGAGAGAAAGAGAAGGATGGAGAGACAAAGAGAGAGGTAGGTAGAGGAAGGGAGAGGAGAGATAGAGAGTAGAGAGGGAAATAAGTAGGGCAAGAGGCATAAGTGAGATAGAGATGGATGGAGGGAAAGAGAGAGGAGAGATGAAGAGTAGAGAGGGGATGTAGGGAGGGCGAGGTAGGGAGATATAGGTGTGTGAGTGAGTGAGAGAAATAATGGTGAGATAGAGGAAAAGGATAAATTGAGAAAGAAAGAGGGGGAGGGAGGGAGAGACAATAGTGAGAGATATTGGGAGGGGAAAGAAAAATAAGGGGAGGGAGGGTGTGGTCAAGAGAGGGAGGGAGAGGAGAGATGGAGAGAAGTAGAGAGGGAAGGAGGGAGGGAGGGAGTGTTAGTAAGGAAGATAGAGGTTTGTGTGAGAGAAAGAGAGATAGAGGAAGTGGTGAGATAGAGAGGAGAGAGTAAGAGGGAGGGAGAGAGAATTATGAGATAGAGAGGAGAGAGCTAGAGAGAAAGTGGGGGACGATATGTTAGAGTAATTGGTTATTTACTTTATTAATTAAACAATATTTGTTCAATTACATAAAGTTTCCTTTTACCTCTTTTTCACTTAAGCTAACATTAGGTGTATAATAATTAATTAATTTATTAATTATTATTGGACAAGCCTAGGGTTTTCATTTTTAGGGTTTTCACCTATATGTGGTTCAAAACTATCTTTTGTATTATTATTCTTCTTACATTTTGGGTGAATATATTGCTCCACATTCTTGAGCATTCTCTTTGTCGCTTCTCTTTGCTTCAACTTGTAACAAGAATTATTTTCTTGTAGAGGTCACTGGGCTCCTATGAAGTTGTATCTTCTCAAATCCAAAATGGTATCAGAGCTTCAGATCTGTAGTTGCTTGTTCTTGTTCTGAGTTTTTTTGCATTGGAAGCAGATCTAGGGTTCTAAAGTTTTTTTTGGTGGATTCAGCATACTCCTATTTTTGGGTTCATTTTGGGCCTAAACGGACAGTGCCATTGGATTTGCAGCACCCAAAAACTCCTAAATTGACTGTCAATTCATCAATTTTGGTTACAGTCGACCAAGGAAGCAATTTTTTCTTAGGGTTTTGGCCGTACGACCCTAGGTTGGGTCGTCCATAGCAAAAATCGTAAAAAAAAATTTAAAAAAAAAAAAAACTAAGGTTTTTTTTTAATTTTTGGTGCCCTGCCCGCACACACTAGTTGCACCGCCTAGTGGCAACCGCCCGACCACCCTTGCACTTCCTGCGTCTGCCATGCCGCCTATGTTTGTCGTGCTACCCGTGTCTGCCACACCGCCCTCAATCGAGCTCCGTACTTCGCAGCTGAGCCCACTGACCTTCCCCATCGACCACCGATGAGCTTGTTGACCTTCTGTCAGCTCTCCCAGCCCTGCGAGTGGTCACATGGTGACCAAGGGCTCTGCCACAACTCTAGCCCCCTGGTCCGCCTAGGCGACCAGAGGCTCTTTTTTTTAGCTCCAAGGTACTAAAGGGGGTGTGATAGGGAATTTTACGCTTCTTTCATTCAATCGAGCATAAAATGGTCATTTTTTCTCTGTTTTTCAAACAAAAATAGGCATTGGAAAGCTAGTTTTGGCACCAATCTAATTGCACAAGAATTGTTTCCAAATTTTACCAGTTTGGACATTGTTTTTCCAGTCAAAGTGAGGTCTTCTTTCTTCACTTCCGAGGTCATAGAAGGTGCAAACGGACTCCGTTTTTCAAACTTGAATAGGCGTTGGAGAGCTCTCAACATGCTCTATTCAGATATGTGATTTATTTTATCATAATTTTCACTAGGTAAATGAGAATTTGTTTTAAAGTATTTTTTTTTAATGCATTACTTCCTCCTTCTCAGTTTGTACTAGGGTTTGGGTTTATCTCTTGTGGGGGTGTTTTTTTCTTGCTTTCTATCATCTATATAAGAAAACTAGAACACCAAAAGACTGAAAAAAATCAAACCCTTATGCATCTTCTGTCTATTTTGAAAGATCACATAATAATAAAAAACACAAGTAGGTACAAGTGCAGGGTTTCATGGGAGACTCTTCAGTTGAGTTACTCACATCACATAACTATCACACTTGGAAGTGTCGCATGATGAGGCTACTCAAGTCATGAGGGATGTGGTATTTTTTAGATGAGGTTTAGTCTCAGTTGCAACATCCTTTTGAGATTATGCAACACAAGAACAAGATGGATGAAGCTATGGGTTTGCAATGCATGCATGTTTCAGATAGTCTTTTGTTTCACCTTGATGCTTTGCTCACTCCTTGAGCCATGTGGTTGAAGTTTGAGACACTTTTTAGGGCGATTAATGAGTTCTGAGCATTATAGATTGAGGCAGAGTTGACTTCATTGCTACCTGAATCATTTTGCACCATTGAGGATTTTTTGAAAAAATTCAAAACTATCCACACTATTTTATAGGGTTGTGGCAAGAATAAGATAGACACAGAGTAAATTTACTTGATTCATTTGAAGCTTTGTGGTCCATTTCAAATATTTGCTTCTTCCTTCTATTCCACCATGGATGGTCTGGGTGCCAGTTTTACCATGCCTACCTTTGATTTGTTTTGTGAGTGTTTGTCTCGGGAGCAGTCTCACCTTTCTCAGATGGATATGCTCTCAGGATCAAATAATAAAGCATTGGTTGCTCAGTCACCTAAGGGGAAACATAAGTAGAAACCAAGGCCCAAGAAAGATTTTGCAGGTAGTGAGAATTCCTCCAAACCTCCTCCTAAGTCTGATTATAAACCACCATTTAATCCAAAACATGGGAAATCTTCAAAGTATGGTGAGTCTTCCCCCAAGACTAAGGAGAAATTAGGAGACACTTGCAGTTTCTATGGCAAGCAAGGCCATCCAATTTTCAGGTGTTGGAAACAATTAGAGGCTTTAGAGGAAGCCATGCACCAACAACACATCTCCTCACCTCAGTCTTCTTCTTTTCCACAGGGAAAGGCCATGCTCTCACTACTAGAGAAATGACCAATGGGTCCACTTGGATTTTAGACTCTGGTGCTTTTCACCATATTACTCACACTCCGCAATTGGTCACTTATCTTTCCTCTTGTGGTACTTCACAGATTACAGTGGGTGACTCTTCACAACTTTTTGTCTTGGGTTCTAGTTTTGTCACTTTGGATGGGGGCACTCTATAAGATGTTCTAGTTGTTCTTGACATCTCGATGAACCTCTTGTTTGTTTATCAGATTTGCCACACTGGCTCTAGTAAGACAGCTAAGTTCTCACCACATGATGTGGTGATTCGGGACCTCCATGACTCTGATTTGGTTGTGGCTACTAGGAGTGTTGATACTACATCTCCTCTTTAAAAATTTGATGGATTTGAGCCTTCTGAGGGTATAGGTTCATCTCTTATAGCACATGCAGATTTAGAGAGTAAGCTTTGGCATGAGCATTTGGGCCATGCCAATTATAGATATCTTCAGTAGATGAGTACACAAGCACTTGTTCTTGGTCTTCCATAGATTTCCTACATTGACAGTGTTTGTCATGGTTGTGTGTTTGGAAAGCATCACAGGGATCTGTTTCTGAAGGGAAGTGTCACTCATGCTTTGGCACCTTTGGAGTTGATTCATAGTGACCTCATGTCATTTCCCACTCCTTTTTCAGGGGCCAAGTATGTACTGACATTCATTGATGACTTCTCGAGATGCACATGGTTGTTCTTTCTTAAGTACAAGACTGATGTCTTTGATTCCTTTCAAGTCTTCAAAACATTTGTAGAGAAGCATTCTGGTCTTTCTATTCAGTGGATACGTACAGATAATGGGAGGGAGTATGTGAATCAGGCTTTCAGAGATTTTTGCACGAAGCATGGTTTGCAGCATCAGTTTTCTATTTCCTACACCCCTCAGTAGAATGGTGTCACTAAGAGAAAGAACAAGACTTTACGAGAGATGGCTAATTGTATGATTCAGTCCATGTCCATGGATTCATCTTTTTGTGCTGAGGTAGTCAATTGTGCCAACTATATTCAGAATCAAATGCCTCATAAGGCAATTCGACATATGAGTCATGAGGAGGCTTGGTCTCATGACAAGCCTGATATTTCATCATTTTGAGTATTTGGTAGTGAGGAATGGGCATTTATTCCTGATGCTCATAGGAGAGCCATGGAGTGGAAGAGTCGACCCCTCATTTTTTTCGACTACTATGAGGATGTTAAGGCATAAAAGTTGTTTGATCTTGATTCTAGAGAGGTCCTATTTCGATGGGATGTCCAGTTTGATGAGTGACTTCCTATAGTTGATACCGTATCTCTAGTGTCTACTTCAATACCTACTCCACCCACTACAGCTCTTCAGGATTATTTTGAGGATGATTTTGATGAGGATATTGATGATCCCCCATCTCCACCTCCACTTGCTCCACCTTAGAGGCCCAAATGGGCTCGCTTTACTATTGAGGTAGCATGATCTATGGCCGGTGATTCTTTAGACACCTGTCACACTCGTTTTCATACTGTGGGTTATAGTCTTTTGAGTCATGCTCTTTTAGAGGACCCTCAGAGGTTTTCAGAGGCGATAGGTCACCCTGAGTGGGATACTTCTATGGAGGAGGAATATTCTTCTTTGATGAGGAATAGTACATGGGATCTCTGTCCTCTTCCTAAGGGAAAAAACATGGTTTGATGCCGATGGTTGTATCGCACCAAGTATGTTGTTGATGGTTCCATTGATAAGTACAAAGCATGTCTTGTTGCGAAGGGTTTCTCCTAGGTTGAGGGTATTGATTACTCTGAGACATTTTCCCTTATCGCCAAGATGAATTCTATTCGCTTTGTACTATCACTTGCAGCTTCTAGGGGATGGCCCATTTTTTAGATGGATCTGAAGTGTGCCTTCATGCATGGTGACCTATAGGAGGAGATCTATATGGATTAGCCTCAGGGATTTGTGCATGATGCTTCTTTGGTTTGCAGACTTCAGTGTTCATTATATGGTCTCAAACAGGCCCCTTAGGCTTGGTATGAGAAGATGGACTCTTTTTTTCTCTCCATTGGTTTCACACGTTGTGATTCTGATCCCACGATCTATATTCAACATTTTGAGGGTGAGATCATGATTCTTTTTCTATATGTTGATGATCTTCTCATCACAGGTAGCTCATCCTCTATGATTCAACATTCTTAGCTAGCTTTGATGGAGCAGTTTGAGATGACAGATCTCGACCTTCTGCACTATTTTCTTGGTCTTTAGATGATTCATTCTTCAGAGGGGATCTCAATTTAGCAACAAAATTATTCTCTTGATATGCTTCAGCACTTTGGCATGATTGATTGCAAGCCTATCCCCACACCTTTTTAGTCAGGGGTTATTTTGACTAATACTTGCCCCACTCCTTCAGTAGATTCTACACTTTATAGGCAGTTGGTTGGTAGTTTGTTGTACCTGAATCACACTCATCCTGATCTTTCCTTTGTGGTTGGCCTTCTCTCTCGATTATCCCATGATCCTCATGAGAGTCATTGGAAAGCTTCCAAACATATTTTGAGGTACATTAAGGGCACCACTTCATATGGCATTCACTACACATAGGGGATTCTCACATTGTTGACTACACTGACTCAGATTGGGATGGTGATTTCAATGATCACAAGTCTACTTCTGGCTTTGGTCCTATCACATGGTCGTGCAAGAAGCAGACTGCTCATGCATTATCATCTACAGAGGTTGAGTACCGAGCTGTTGTTCTCACTAGTTAGGAGATTTTATAGCTTTGTCAGTTGATGACCGAGTCTGGTTTTCCTCCTGATAGTCCCACTATTCTTTGTTGTGACACTTAGAGTGCTATACACATTTCTTGCAACATGGTGGAGCAACAATGAATGAAGCACATTGAGCTTCATATACATTTCATCAAATAGTTGATTCAAGATGGTTCTCTCATCTTGGAGTATATTCCCACTGCCGAGCAGGTTGTAGACATCTTCATGAAACATTTTGCATCTCCGTGCTATCTTCAGTTGCACTCTATGCTTGGGGTGAAGGAAGTTGTCCTTGGGGGGTCTTTATGAGGCCTTCCTTCCTTCATGTTTCTTTCAACATGTTCTTTTATCTCTTTTTGGAGAGGATTTTTCCCACTTGGTTTTCTCCTTTTCTCCGTTTCATAGAGATTTCTTTGTACTTGGGTACCTGATCTGGCCTTGTTTCCAAGACCCATTGCTTTTGCTTTTAGTAGCTTCTTCTAGGTTTTAGCTTCTCCCTAAGTCTAGCTTAAGGGGGGGTGTTAGAGTAATTGTTTATTTACTTTATTAATTAAACAATATTTGTTTAATTACTTAAAGTTTCCTTTTACCTCTTTTTGACTTAAGCTAACATTAGGTGCATAATAATTAATTACTTTATTAATTATTATTGTGCAAGCCTAGGGTTCTCCCACTATTAACATCTTGCCTATTTACATGTAATATAACTTAAATTGTAAGAAATTAAATGTCCATATGTAAATTTCAACTTATACTTAAATGTTTATTTCATGTATATAGTTCCCTTGGAAGAGAAAGTGAAAATAAAAAAGTTTAGAAAATGCATTCCAAAATTCATTGCAAAAAGAAAGAGAACTCACACTTGTTCACTCATTGACAAATTCAAGCCATTTGGCACTCACCAAATGGTAAAGCCATTTGGAGAGTGCCAAATAGGCTCGATATTACCAAGCCTATTTGGAGAGTGCCAAATTTGGCGCTCTCCAAATTTGGTGAGCGTAATATGGCCTATTACGGGGTTTTTCGCAATTTGGCATCGAAATTGTGTCATAGATTGGTACACTTACCCACCATGGTTGGGATATATTTGGTCATTACTTTTTGGAGGAGGGCTTTTAAAAAAAAATTATGCCTCATTTATTCTTTCCTAACTTTAGGTTGGCCCCATGCTTCCTCTTTAAAAAAAAAACAACTTATGTCATTTTTTTCCATCAACCTAGTAATGTCCTCTCTTGTTTTAACAAATGTTTCATATTTTGGAAAGGGACAAAATTGCATGACCATTGATGAATCGTTGTTTGATCTCATCCATTCCCTACTATCCCATGATGACACCGACATGTAGTTTTTTGTTGATTGTGATATCATGAGCGAGCGCCACATGTGACATCTTCTGAAGCTGAAGGAATGAGAGGAATACTTTAATAATTTAATCCAGATTTGATCCATTATCTACAGGGTTACTAAAGTAGTTATAAGATGCACATGGTTCAAATGGATGAAGATGCTTTGATATCGAAAGGAAAGGTGCTCAATGTTTAATGAAAAAGTTGGTTGTTATTTTGAATGAATAGGATCTTTGATGATTGAGATCCACATATGCTCGAAATCATGTGATCGTAAGTTACAAGGTTTTTACTGATTGTGATATCATGGGCGAGTGCCACATAGATTTCCTTGGCGATGCAGAATGTGGTGGGCCATTTTTCCATGGTGAATGGTAATGCTAGATTGATTTCAAGGAATTTGTTCGATGATCCATCCAAAGTTAAAGATCAATGGGTAATATTTGAATCTACATCAAATTTGATTGGAACCATTGGTGCAGTGTGCGAGTAAGCTTTAATGGTAGAGGAGACATTTTCTAGCAAGATTTTAATTAAAATAAAGTGGCCATTTTCTTGTTCTATTGTATCACAAAGCATTCAATCATTTTTCCAGAGTGGTTTTAAAGCTGAGGGTGAAGTCATGAGTTGTTGCAGTGAAGAATTAGGGTTTATGTGAGCATAGAGCCATAGGTTAAATTTTGCATCTCCTGGTAAAATTATAATCTAAATTTGGCATAATTTTTTGTTTGGTTTTTGGAAAGCTTGTTGAAAATTGGTTTAGGGATATAGGAGTTAAATTGTAGGAAATGGCAAGGTATTTGTTTTGTATTTTCGTTGTTTTGTAAAGCCCTAGTTTGTTTGAGGTTTGAGATACAATGAAACCCTAGTTTTCTCAGGATTTCACCATTAAAACATCATTCCGACGAGATTAAATTTTTGAATAGAAACCTATATGATGATTTCCTAGATCAATTATCATTGTCAAAAAATCATAGGAAGAAAGGGTTGGTTTTAATGCAAGGAAAAACCATAGGGGAGGGATTAGTGTATAATTGTTTCAATATAGCTGATGCTAGGGTTCCCCTTAAGGTTTTGGAGATGTTCAAACTATGGTTTGGATAGAGAAATTTTCCCCATCCTTTTTGCAAATGGTTGGATGTATGATATGGGGAAACTGATAGTTCGAAATGTGTTCCCTGATGTGGATTTTCTCAAGGCAATGGCTACAAGATATGATCTTGCCACATTGGTGGTTAGATATAACGATGGAAAGGTTTTGTTAAGTATTAACAAAGAGGAGTTTTGAGAAGTCTTACATTTGATTGAGCCCAATGTATTCTTGGTCCCTATTGAGCTTGAAGGAATTAAACATGAGTATGGGAAGATGAGATCTCTTTTCAGAGCTAAGATGCTCCCACCTCATTTGGCTAGGGTAAGAAGTTCAAGTGTTCAAATTAGCCCTAGCGACTAGGAGACTTTCATATTGGATTGTTTAGCCAAACACTTATTGGCCAATTTATATTCGTTGTGCCAAATTTTAGGTTTTAGCCCTAATACAGTGATTCCTATAGCTTATATGTTCATGGGGGTGCAAATAAAATACCCTGATTTCTCTGTAGTATATGATATTTCTTCCTTCTTGGCTGAAAAGATACATCAAGGGTTGTTGAAATTGCAGCAAAATGATGCACACAACCCCTTTTACTAGTATTATATGTTAATGTACATGTTTTTATTCAAGAATTCTCATTTATTCTTCGAGAAGATGATTTTGAAGTAGTTTTTCAATGAAGAAAGGCTGCCAGTACAAGTGTGGACTATTGACCTTTCATACAATAGGGAGAATGTTAGTTATGTATAGTTTGACAATTGCTTTGCATCAAGACTGAGAGCCAAATTGATGGTAAATTTACTTAGGGTTCCTGAGGAGTTGCATGATTTCCTTAGGCCAAAGAGGAGGAGGCCAAATTTGAATATTTTCCATAATTGGAGTGACATTATCCGATACCCAGTCAACACTATTTTGAGGGTATATGGTTTTCAAGGGACACCACATATTTTTTCTTATAATGTGCCACCAAGAGTTGTATTTTTTGAGGTTATGTGGAAAATTGGATGCATTCATTAAGATAACCTTACAGGAAAGGGTAAGGGGACATTCTACCTAGACTATATAGTGGTGTTTGATTTTGTAATTTAAAAGGGAGGATGGGTTCAATTTGGAAAGTTTTTTGAAGTATACCATTTGAATTCTGGTCCTAGGAGGCAACATGATCCCGAGGGTTTCTTTGCTTTGTTTAGACAAAGAATAAAAGGTGTCAAATTTGTTCATGAGTTTAATTTCCCTAAGGTCCTTGTCAGAAATGAATTTGATTTGAATAAGAAGGAGTTGACCAAAGATAAATGGGTAGCTTATGATAAGCTATTGGCCATTGTCCACAAGATGGATCCAAAGTATGATCCATTGATGGAATTCAATCCCTATCATAAAAGATTGATTTTTTGATACATAATTTAAAATAAATCACGAGTATTCTAATGACCAAGACAAAAAATCTCGAGTTGGACTTAGGAATACAAGAACAAGCTGCAAGTCCACTTGAAGAGAGGCCAATCTACCAACCTCCAGATGATAGGCCTATTTACAGGAGGAAAAGGAATGAAAACAGTGATGAAGAAGAAGAAGATGGAAAGGGAAAGGAGATGATTAAATTTCATGAACAACCAAGTCCATATTTTAAATCATCTGGGGCAATAAAAATAATTGATCAGGAGTCATCACCTAAGAGAATTTTCTCACCACCACCATTAGCGCCAAGCCCCAAGAGGCAAATTATTGAGCAATCCTTAGAGGACTTAGTGGATGAAATTATTGTTACTAATCAGGATATTCAAATGGGCATGCCTTCTCCTCCAAAACTAGTTGAGTTGGTTTTATCAGACCTCTATTAAACTTGGATAATTAAATAAATCATATTTGTTTAATTATGTCCCTAACTAATTAATTCTTCCTTCTTAATTAAATATGTATTATTTAATTAAACCCTCTTTTTATCATATGTCAACTATAATTAAATATCTTTATTTAATTATTCATTTAACCCTCTTTTCAACTATAATTAAATATTTATTATTTAATTATTCATATTATCCTTTCAAAAGTTAAATTAAATAAATTATCTTTATTTATTAATTAAATCTTCTATTTTCGAATGTTGAATTAAATTAACATTCAATTCATTTATGTCACATTTCTCTATCATTCAGTTATCTAAATCATTCACTCACCTTCTGACTCAAGATCTATTTTTAGTTCTCTAGTTATCTTTGAATTCAACTATTGATCATCTCTGTAGGAAGACTCTCCATCACAACTAGTCAATTAACTTGTTCTAACTTGTATGCATGTATGCATCTATTAATTAAATATCTTTTATTTAATTAATTAATTTAATTATGCATTTGAATTCCTCATCTTTCAGTTTTGACATTCAAAGTCTATTTCTTCTATTTTCGAAGATTCTTAACTGAAGATTAAAATCTTGTTCTATTTTTAGTCTTTCCTAACTCGTGTTCTAACTCACGTTCTATTTGAGACAAAACTCACATCGCATGGCATTCATCAATCTCATTCGTCGATCTATCTTTCAATCTAAGTTGATCATTTGAAAACCCAAAATCTATAAAATGGCCTGTCATAATCATTATTCCTCCTCCCGAAATCACATACTTTTGACAAGAGACCATTCTGCGATATTTTGCTTAGACATTCGACAAAGCTATACTTGTATTCAAACACAGAAATCTGAGGGCAAGAATACTAAAAAGGAAAAATGGAGAAGAGCAATGGAGATAATTTGAAAGAATGAATGCATATTCGGTGAGATCAATTCAATTTGTTTAGTTTTTATCATGTTTTCATATTTTTTCTTTATTGTTAGATTGTTAGATTATTTTTTATTTAGATTAGGATTAACAATTGTTTGTTCTAGTTGCAGATCTTATCATAGATTTATTCTAATGTTACATTTGGTGAACCCGACATATTCAACCAGAACTTTCAAACGACTACATATTTTTGCACCAAAATTTGTTTGCAAGTAGATGACATTATCAAGAGATTTCATGAAAAAAATCAAATTTTTAAGAGATGTTTTGAATTTTTTATAATTTTTTTGTTATGTTTCATAAAAAATCAATTTTGAGATAAAATTATTGAATATTTTGGATATGTTTAAATTTTTGGAAATAAATTTGAATTTCAATAGGGTTTTGTTCTTTAGGTTTTAAATTTGGATGAAAAATTATTAGTCAAACAATAGATCTTTGAAAATTATGCTTTCACAAATATTTCTTTAATCTATCAAAAAATTGCAGATCTATTCACAAAATTTTTTGTGCAGATTTAGAATTATGTCAGGCACCTTGAGTGAAAAAATCAGATTTTTTGGATCTGTTTTAAATTTTTAATATTGTTTTTATGATTTTTCATAAAAAAATAATTTCAAGTGCAAAACAGATAATATTTCAGATTTATTTACATTTTTGGAAAGATCTTGAAATTTTAGTATGGGTCTGTTCTCTATAAAATTTATTTTACTGTCAATAATATTTACAAAAATCAGATTTGTCTTGACTAGCTATTAGGGTTTTGGCTTTGTTTGGTTTGTGCATGTGCAGAAAAAAAAAAACACTTCCAAGCACACATTGGATCAAGTGGACAAAAAAAATTTGGAGCTAAATAAATTCTAAAGGAATAACATAGTGTTTGTAGAATGAACCTTTGAAGACAATTAAAACCAAACATAATTTTTTGCAGGACGAACGCTGAAGAACAATGAACTATTGATAAATTTGCATGCAGGACCTAATGCCTTTGTGTTGATTTATTTATTTATGCAAGATTTTGTTTGGTAGATAGATAATCGTCATGTGGGATTAAAATGAATTTTTTGACTGATAGAAAGAAAATTGTCATTTGGATTAAAAATAGCCACTATCTTCTTTGTTTGGTGCTTTGCACATATCTATAAACCCTTAGGATTCAATACACCGAAGTATCCTCTCCCCTTGCGCAGTCATGCAATCCTGGGTGTAAGAGAAACGATTGCTGATTCTAGAACTTGGGTCTATCTTGGTGGGAAAAAGTACTCACCCCAAGATGACTCAGACCGGTAGCATGCTAAAGCCAAGCAACTTCCAGCTGTTATATAAATGTGGATTCTTGGGGAAAGCCCAAGAATCACACGCATTATTCCGATGAGATGGAAAAAAATGGACTCTTGCCAACATTGGATAGTGTCCCACGAATGGAATGTTCTTATTAAACAACTTGTTGTAGAGTTACCAGAATCCTATCTATTTGCTGGCGCAGTAGGTGCATAACCTGTGAAGTCGTCTTACAAATTTACGGTTCTTGTGTTGAGGTGACACGTATGCCATGGGAGTTTCATGGGTATAGTAGCTTGGCTGCCTCGTATAAGTGAGTGCCATGAACAGGAGCCAGTGGGCTCAAGCTACTAGTCATCTACCTGGAATGTGCGTAGCAGGAGAAATCCAAGTAAGAATTCAGCAAATAATGTCCAAAAAGCCTAGGTTGTAATTGTTTTTCGAGTCTTAACAATCCTTTCATCACAAAACTGAGATATATTGATTGTTGTGTTTGCTTTTTGTTTTATTCATCAAAAAATTGATCAAACAAACAAATTCAGTCAACAACTTTCAGGAAAAATTCAACTGTCAAAAAACTAAGTCGCATTCATCAGTTAAATCGCCACATGTGTCATAGCGAGTCACATCTGTTAGGGGAAACACCGCATCTGTCTGTCAAAACATTCACTTTTCGTAGTCTGCATATCACGAGTCACAACTGTCACATTCTGATTCGCATGTGTGCATGCACATCGCATTTGTCAGTTTTTGAACCGCATGTGTCCTGGTAAATCGTATCTATCAGTTTGTGAACCACATGTGTCTTAGGAAAACCGCATCTATCAGAGGAAAAACCACAACTATTTGGTGAACCACATTTTCCTGTCAATAGAAAACATCAAAAATTGCGAGTTGAGTCCAAAACATTATTTGCTTTAGGTTCTTAGGATCAACCTTGGATTAGAAATTGTTTAATTTTTCTCAAAGACCTTGCATCATTAGGTGTCATATACATTTTAGTTTACCATCATTAGGTGTCATATACATCTTAGTTACCATCATTAGGTGTCATATATGTCTTAATCATAGTAAACATCTTAGCCATAGTCATCATAAGTTGTATGCATACAAGTACTCCCTAGGGAAATTTTATATCACATAATAGATAACTTTCCTTGTCTTTGGAAACATTCATGTTCCAGTTTGTCAGATTCATTGAACCTAGTCACATTAGTCCCATTTAGTGAATCATTTCAACTCAAAGTCTAGTTCGGAAAATTCACCTTGTCATACTGCCCTTGTCATACAACTAGGTTCCTTGGTCAAAACAAATTTTTTCATGCATTTATTCCATAGGTGGTAGGTTATACTCGTCTTAAACTCATTTATCCTCCTTAGTCCACTTTGAATTTTGCATATTGTCTGTTGTGTCATACGTCGTCTAAGATCTTTAGCAACATCCTTATTGTCCAAAAAAAAAAAAAAAATCCAAAAACATAGACTTAGGTCATATCAGTTTTAGACATATTCTGCATTACCCATTTTGAGTAACTTTTTCATGGTCGAAACAAGGTCCAAAATGAAATACAAAGCAATGACAGACCCCAACGAATTCATCAATTTGTTCGGAAACCAACCGTCAGGGAGCAAACGTCCACACAAGCCTTTACTTGAAAAACATGTCACTAGAGACACATATGGGTAGATTTACATAGAAGACATAGATGCAGTAGTTCAAGATCCTGAGTTTGCATCCTTCGTGGATGAGTGTTTGCTAAACAATCCATAGTGTTACTTAGAAAAATTGCTAGTAGAAGGTGCCACACTACCTCCAGGATTTCATGTCCATTCTTTGGCAACATAGTCAACTCAACTAACACAAACTACAATATCTACTGTCTCTATTCCCCAAATAACCACAATGATTCCAACAAGTCTATCAACACAAACACCATCAATTGTAAACACAACACCTTTTAACATAACTCAAGGTTTACAATTCACTATGGGAGCAACTTCCTCCAACCCCTTTGGCACCAATACAACTAGTAAGAGAACCAAAGTTGGCAGAAAGATACCTATACCAAGTTAGATAATTCAGATAGGAAGCATTCCTCTTCCAAATAAGACAATTTAGATAGAAAGCATTCCTATACCAAATCAAACCATTCAGATAGGGGATATCTCTATCCCGAATCATAATATTTTGACAAGATATATTCCCTCACCCAATCATAATCCGTCACAAAACATGGCATATTAGAACATCTACATTGATCCAAATAACACAAACACCATGTCCTTGACACAAGTTGACATTCTTCAAAACCAAATGCAAAATATACAACAAAAGATGGATGGCATGTCTATGTCAGGAAAATGAACTATATCAGCACAAGACCTATGTCCATGTCCATTTGACAAAGCACTCTATATGACACCTTTTCCCCATGGATACATTATACCAAATTTTCCTAAGTATAATGGGAGGAAGAATCCTTTAGAGCATATTAGATAATTCTCAACAGCATGCATGGACATATTGTATGACCCCACTTACTTGATGCACCTATTTCCATGAACCCTCATAGGGATAGCATTGGAATGGTTTTCCAAATTGCCATACGGTATACGATCCTGGGTGGAATTGGCTAAAAATTTTGTTGAACATTTTTTCTTTAACATAGACAACAAAGTAACCATATAAACCTTATTCCACACAACACAAGAAGATGGTGAAATTTTCATCACTTTCTTCCAAAGATGGAGAGGTTTAGCTAGCCGCTTTCCCATCAAAATACCTGAAAAAACAAAAGGTCACTATCTTCCTCAAAAACATCAACCCCAAACTAAGAGGTGACTTACAGGTACATTGTTGCACTTCATTCATTGACTTGGTACAAAAGGGGATCATCCTTGGAAAGGGACTTATTGACAAAGGTGAAATCAGAGTACCAGGCAAGAGCCCGATTGTCCAACATCAAAATGTGTCGAATGATAGAAACAAATTCTGGTCTAGGAACAAGAATGTCACAAATGATGACATAGTTGATGCTAAGCACATCCATACTGGACCGGTTATCTCCCTTAGAGGATACAACCACCAAGTAGACATGATGAACAGTCTTGATCAAACGGCTAACTATGTCCAGAATTCACAACAACAAAGACCACAACAAAGGAGATTTCCAACTCAAGAATTTACACCTTTAGGGCAACCAATCGAGGTAGTCTTCAAAGAATTGGTCAAACATAATCTTATCAAACCTTTAGAATGAAGAGAGTATGATCCTGGATAGTTCAAACCTTCATGGTGAGTCGATAACACTTTCTGTGACTATCATCGAATGAAAGGGCACAACCTCCAACAATGTCGCCAATTAAAGAAAATCATACAAGACTTTGTTGAAAACCAAACCATAGAGGTTGGTGGATAGAAAAACACTAAGAACAGTGATCATAAGGTCTTCATGGACCTGTTACATGACCACAAAAAAGGAAAAGCCTCCAGCTCAGGACCCCAGAATAATCCATCGGCCAACTATAACAATACCAAGTATGACTATGTTAAAGGAATGACCATAAACCACCTCCAAGCCGCAAACGAGAATTTCAATAGTTTCACCATTAAGAAGCATCTAGAATTTAATGTAAACACACGTAGAACTAAGATTGCTATTCTTGGTCCTTCTTCCGAGTCATCTACGCAAACTTCCAAGTTCAAGTACAACCTTCTCGATCAATTGAGTAAAACCCCCATGCAAATATCTATCTTGGAATTGTTGACCTTATCACTTCAGCATCGATCCATTCTTGACAAAGTTCTATAGAATACAACTATTCCTATAGACTTAGATGTCAATCATTTCGAAGAGATGGTGGGATATTTGACTAGCTCGCATCATGCCACATTTTCCCAACATGATTACTCAACTAAAAATTCAAATCATAATGACCCCTTACATCTTGAAGTCTTAGTCCATCAAAACAAAGTCCGATGAGTCTTAGTAGATGGAGGAGTAGGTTTGAACCTATGTACCCTTAAATTGGTTAAGGAATTAGGATTCTCAGAATAGTATGTAGATACCTCTAAGAGTATAGTCATCAAGGCTTACGATGATGAGGAATGATCATCCAAAGGAGTTGTCACAGTCCCTATCCGAATTGGCTCAAAAATCATGAACACCAGCTTCCAAGTCCTATATCTCACCCTTCCATACAACTTGTTGCTAGGTAGACCTTGGATACACACAATCAAAGTTGTACCTTCAACATACCACCAATGTCTCAAGTTCCCCTATAATGGCATGGAGATCACCATTGATGGTGATCCAAATCCTTTCCAGTATTGTACAAGCCTAAGGGATCTTCCACAATGACAAGTGCTTGTTAATCAAGAGGCTTCATCATCCACTCTATCCCAATATGTTGACCCATCATGTCTCACTAAGTCCATTTCATTCAAACCACCATCATCCACTCCAAAACTCAAGATCCAAGACAAGGGTTGTGGCAAATATAATATAAAGGCATCATACTGTGTTATTGAACTACTTCCACCTAAGCCATATGGCCTACTCATGGTAGATATAAGACAGTCAATGGTCACATTCCATGTTCCCCCTACAACAACATTGAAAACATGGGAAGAGTTAAGTGAAGAAATTGTGGATCAAGCTGATTCTTGGTTGTATCAAGAAGAACAGGAATACCCCTCCTTGTCTATTCAAATAGCCAAGGACCAATATGGAAAATTATTTAAAATAATGCAAAAGGAAGGCTATGACGGGCACAGTGGGTTGGGGCTATATCAAAATGGAAGGACATAACTGATTACTATCTACCCATGATTGAAATATCTAGGGCTAGGGTGTCAACTGCTTAGAATTAGGTTTCTTGGTACTTCTTCAATGTTTAAAAAGGAAGTGAATGATTACCTAGACATTGATACATCTCATGAACCATTTCCCCTAGTTTGTGACAAACCCCCAATTTACAAAAAACCCCTATTTTATGATAAACCTCTAGTTTACGACAAACCTCCAGTCTATGATGAATCCCCTTACTCAAGCAATGGTGAATGGGAGTCCCTCTCATCTACTAGTACTATGAACATAGATGCCTTATTTGGAGAGTTGGAGTTCAATGTGAAACCTGTACTAAAACAGTCTAGTCCTCATCCTAAGAAACACTTGTCCAAAGCAGAATGGCATGAGAAATATTATTGGGAAACCCTTGAACATGCATCTTGGGCACTTGAGAAGCCATCTTTTGATGAATTTTCCCTTACCATTGTCCCATAATAGAGTATACCTACCCCTAGGAGGAAGAATAAGAAGGAGTTAGTCCAAAAATTTTGTGACCATGTCAACCATTCCATATTCACCTTGTCAGCAACTACCCTTACAAACTCTGATGATGACACGCCCCTTGTATATCCCGAACTTATTGACTGGGATCAACAAGGTACACCTATCATAGATACATTAGAGAATGACAAAGCAATTATTGAGTTCATGGGACTTCGAGAAGGCATACCTAGAGGGGATCATAAGGCAGGTTTTAACATAGACTTGGATGATAAAGCATATTTCGAGGAGTCTATTTATGCCTCTTGTCACAAAAATGAAAATGAAAATAAAAAATGACGAGTCCCTAGTTGAAAACCAAAAGGTGCCTTTGGAAGAAGAAAAAGTCAAAATAAAGGATGTATACGAGGGCGAAAACCTCTCTGAGGCACCCAGGGATAGAGGTTTAAATATTATCCACATTGCACAAGAAAAGTCACCCATGCTAATAGAAGAGGCTATTGCAATTAATATAGGAACATAAGAGAATCCTCAGATAGTATATTTTGCAGCTTCCTTAATAGAGATAGAACAACATGAGTTCAAGGACTTCTTCAAAAAGAGGCAAGTAAAATTTGCATGTTCATATGGTGACATGCTTGGGCTAGATCCAAACCTAATATTGCATCATTTACCACTACAGCCAAGTATCAAACCAGTCAAACAAAAGTTAAGGAAGATGCATCCGCAAATTGCTCTATTGGTCAAGGTAGAACTTAAGAAACTTTTGGATGTAGGATTCATAAGGACAATAGACTATGCAGATTGGATATTGAATCTTGTACCAATGACTAAGCCAACTTGGGACATTAGTATTTGCACTGACTTTAGAGACATCAACAAGGCATGTCCTAAAGATGAGTTCCCTATACCAAATATTGACATGATACTAGACCTTACTACAGGATATGAGATGCTATCCCTTATGGATGGTTTCTCTGGATATAACTAGATAAAAATAGCACCTGAAGATCAACATAAGACAACTTTCACGTGTCCATGGGGCACATATTATTGGAATGTTATGCCATTTGGCCTTAAGAATGCATGAACCACTTACCAACGAGCAATGACTACAATTTTTCATGACTTTGTACATACATTCATGGAAGATTATGTAGATGATATAATAGCCAAGTCAGAAACAAGGGAAGATCATTTGAAGGTGTTAGACAAGATATTCTAGAGGCTAGAAAATTACAATGTCAAGCTAAATATGAAGAAATGTGTCTTTGGAGTGAAATTAGGGAAGCTGTTAGGGTATATCATCTCTCACAGAGGCATTGAAGTAGATCTAGAGAAGGTAAGAGCTGTCATAGAAATGCCTCCTCCAACTAGCATTGGTCAACTCAGAACCCTACAGGGGATATTACAGTCCATTAGGTGTTTCATAGTAAAATTCGCAGATAAAATACATCCATTTCAGCATTTACTCAAGAAAAGAGTTCCATTTGTGTGGACACCTAAATGTCAAGAGGCCTTCCAAAAAATCAAGGACAATTTGCTTACTCCACCAATCCTAATGCCACCTACAGAGGGAAAACCATTGATACTTTACATCTCAGCAACTCAGTCAGCATTAGGGGCTCTTCTCACACAACACAATGATCAAGGTCATGAGAGAGCGGTCTATTATATCAGTTGAACCTTAGTGGGCTATGAATTGAATTACAACAACATAGAATGTGCTTGTCTTGTGGTAGTCTTTCCTGCCCAAAAACTTAGGCACTATATGCTCAAACGAAAAACAATGTTGATTGCCAAAATTGATCCACTTAAGTACCTCCTAAGTAAAGCAGCTTTAACAGGCCGATTGGCTAAATGGGCTATGATACTTAGTGAGTATGACATTCAGTATGTCAAAAGGAAGGAAATAAAAGGATAGGTCATTGCAGATCAACTAGCTGATGCACCTATAAAGGCATACCATCCATTAGTGGTAGATTTTCCAAATGAATTTCTTTTCAATATTGACGTTAAAACTAAATGGAAACTGTACTTTGATGGATCACATAAAAATCATGGTTCAGGGGTTGGTATATTATTTTTCACACCTCAAGGTGATACTATTCCTAAATCATTCAGGATTGCATTCCCTTCTACCAAAAATATAGCAGAATACGAAGCCTTAGTGACAGGTTTCAAAATGGTAGCTCAATGGAACATTAAGAGCCTACATGTCTTTGGTGACTCTCAACTGGTAATCCAACAGGTGAATGATGATTACGAGACTAAAGATGCAAAGCTTGTACCCTACAAGAGGATGGCTGACAGTTTCAAATAGTATTTCAATGACATAACTTTTCAACAAATACCACGTATCCAAAATAGAGCTACAGATGCAATGGAAACTGTGGGGTCCTTGTTGGATATTCCAAGTAATGTGCCTAAGTTCGAGTTTCTGGTTGAACAACTTTTGATCCCTGCTTATGATGTCCTTGATACTATGATAGTGTATACCATTGTTGGTCCTACGTCTCCTTGGTATAAAGACATATTTGATTACCTCACTGACCAAACCCTACCTCAAGAATTGTCCAATAACCAATGTCAAACCTTCATCCGAGATTCAGCGAAGTACACCATCATCAGAGAAACCCTATATAGACGTACCTTAGATAATGCCCTAATAAAATGTCTCGATGCTGAGGAAGCACAAAAAACTTTGTGAGCGGTACACAAGGGTATATGCGGATCTCATTCGAGTGGTCCCACTCTAGTCCATAAGATTATGAGACTAGGTTACTATTGGCCTACAATGGAGAAAGACTCATATGTCTTTGTAAAGAAATGTAGACAATGTCAAATACATGGAGACTTGATAAGAGCACCAGTGTAGGAGCTTCCTCCAATTACTTCACCATGGCCCTTCGCCTAATAGGGACTTGACCTCATAGGCAAGATACACCCTTCATCATCCAATGGCCACAAATTCATCATCACCACCACCAAATACTTCACCAAATGGATCGAAGCCATCCCCATGACATACATAAACGACACACAAATATCTAAGTTTATCCTAAACTATATCATTTGTCGGTATGGTGTACCTCAATCCATAATCATAGACAATGGCCACCCATTCAAGAACGAAGAAGTACACCATTTATGTGAAGAATTCCACATCAAACACCATTTCTCCACCCCATATTACTCACAAGGTAATGGCCAAGCTAAGGCATCTAATAAGACTATTGTTAGAATCCTTAAGAAGACTTTCAATGACGCTGGTCATGACTGGCACCTACAGCTTAATCTTGCCTTATGGGCTTATTGTACAAGCATCCGTACTCCCACTGGGCCACTCCATATTCCCTTGTATTTGGGTCCAAAGCTATCTTACCTATTGAGGTTGAAATACCTTCTCTACGGGTATCCTTGAAGGGTCATATCGACGATGAAGAATACCGTGTCTCTAGGTTACAAGAGCTAGAGTTGCTGGATGAATGAAGACATAAAGCATTAGGTCATTTACAAGCATATCAGAATGGTCTTCGTTGTAGTTACAATAGGAAGGTTCTCAATGGACACTTTGACATTGGTGACCTGGTATTAATGGAGAATCCTAAGAACCAAGTTGAACGTGAGAAACCAGGAAAGTTTGAACCTAACTAGTTGGGGCCGTACATTGTCATAGAAGTCTTTGGATCAGGAGCGTACCAACTCTCTACTCCTGAAGGATAACTGCTTTTGTCC
The DNA here is from genome assembly GCA_007115665.2 of Sequoiadendron giganteum. NCBI lineage: Eukaryota > Viridiplantae > Streptophyta > Pinopsida > Cupressales > Cupressaceae > Sequoiadendron > Sequoiadendron giganteum. Next base: position 479,561,329 of record CM021109.1, read on the forward strand.
CCTATAAATAGTCTACATATAAAGAGGTTCTACACTTAAGTCTCCGAGAATCTATGTCTTAATCTGGAAAAATACAAAAAGAATGAAAAAACAAAAAAATGGTTACCTTGATGAAAACCTACCAAATAGGCATCTTGGTAACACCAAAAAAATTAAAGAGAAATAAATCCGTCCACTAGTGAAAACCGCTTCAGTGGTGCTATGGATAAGTACTATGGTGAAAACCTAGAAAATAGGTGCCATGTGTAGACAAGCTCGCTCTTCCATCTACTATCATTCTAATCAAACTTTTTCACCATCACTCATAATAAATGGTTGTCCTATCCATCATTTGGAATGATTGACATCAAATTCCATTCCGTCATATTACCCACTCCATCTTCCAAATCCTTTTCCCGAGTGGGGGAAAATCCTTGTTCTAATAGTTTGTACATAACATCACACCATCGAAAATGTCTTGAAAAATCCCAAAAACATTAGACAACTCCAAAAATCCAAAAAAACCAAAAAAGTGTCAGAAAATCCCAAAAACAGTGTCAATACTGTCATGTCTAGTCGATCATGTCAAGTCAGCCATGTCTAGTCAATCATGTAAAGTCAGTCATGTTAAGTCAGTCATAGACATAGTCAAACTATGTTGCCTCTACAACTGGGACGTAGGCAAGGCCATCAATCGATGTGCCCCCAAGGCATTAGGTTAGTCAGTCTAGGTTTTTCATGTATCACACACATTTAAATCATGACGCTTTGTATATTCAATGTCATTGGTCATGTCAAACTACAAGGTCTCTGCGTGTACAATGTCGGCAAGACTAATCAGTTAATGAGCTCCCGAAACCACACTAGGTCAGTCCAATAGGGTTCATTCACAATCACTATCACACAAGTTGCATATCATAGTTTAAGGTATCATTTCATGTCATACACTATCTATGCACACACTTTTATCAGTCAAGGAATCAAAACAAGTCATGCATTAACAAGGCAAAACATCTCAAATTTTCATCAAGTCAATATCAAACACATTGTCAAAATGATCAACCTATGTCTTACGCAAGATATGTCTTTCTTGTCAACAGACGTCCTCAAATTGTCATAGTCTCATGTGGCTTGTCACTTCAACGTCATCACACTCCAATGTCTTATACAACATGTGTCTTACTAAAACTAGGCTTTGTCATGCCTTATACAAAAGTCACTAAGTCGAAACCAGACTCAACGTCTTCTGCAGTATGTGTCATTCTCTCACATTACGCTATGTCAAACATCAACATCAAACAATCCCACAAGATAAAGTTTTGGTGAATACATTTATTTGGCTTTATGACTTTATATCTTATTTTATCTTATCTTTTTATCGATTTGTGCAAGATCCTGTTACTAGCTTTCTCAAGGAGGTCCCTTGAAGGATTTAGAGAAGCAACGATGTCTCAAGATTCTTTTTCTTTTGCTACTATCTGTCAATTATCTTTTTAACATTGGTTTTTGAGTCATGTTACTAGTTTCCTCAAGGATGTCCTATCAAGGATTTATAGGAGCAATGACGTCTCATGACCCGTCTTTCATTTGTTTGTTGTCTATGATTTGTCTTGACCAAACGACTGGGGCATCTTGTCCTTAGTCTGAGTTAAGACACTCCTTGTCTACGACTGTCTATTTTTCACAGGTGGATAACTTTGTACACTATGGTCTATCTCATATCATAGTGTGTACTATCCATTTGTGTCATGTCCCACCCAATGATGATAACAAGCAAGTATAGTGTATTTGGTAATATATTGAAGATTATGTCTTTTTCTCAATCAATCAAACTTATTTTTTTTTTACTAACATTCTGCAATCATCCGTGCTAATATTTCTTCTTTTTTGCATCTTCACCACCCTTATTTATCCATTTCGAGAGCACACTCATGTTCTTCAAACCCACCTATTCACTTGAGGGGGCATACCACTACCTCCTCGTCATTATCCCTTTCACTGGGGCATACCCTAACCCATTTCACGCTGAGGCACGACCGGGGCATATTTTCTTTGACACAATGTCATACCAACATTGTATCGAAGAGGGGCAAACTATAGATACCGAAAATTGGTCTAGGCCCGTGAACACCACTTTCAACATAATTTTTTATAGTCCATGGTCATGATTAAATAATGTTTATTATTTAATCACCTTTCTAATACATATTTCCTTTATTAATTAAATACCCCTTTTTAATTAATGCACTAATTCATAAATGACCTTTACTCAACTTGCATAATTAAATAAATCATATTTGTTTAATTATGTCCCTAACTAATTAATTCTTCCTTCTTAATTAAATATGTATTATTTAATTAAACCCTCTTTTTATCATATGTCAACTATAATTAAATATCTTTATTTAATTATTCATTTAACCCCCTTTCCAACTATAATTAAATATTTATTATTTAATTATTCATATTATCCTTTTAGAAAGTCAAATTAAATATATTATCTTTATTTATTTAATTAAATCTTCTATTTTCGAATGTTGAATTAAATTAACATTTAATTCACATTTAATTCATTTATGTAACATTCCTCTATCATTCAGTTATCTAAATCATTCACTCACCTTCTGACTCAAGATCTATTTTTAGTTCTCTACTTATCTTTGAATTCAACTGCTGATCATCTCTGCATGAAGACTCTCCATCACAACTAGTCGATTAACTAGTTCTAACTTGTATGCATGTATGCATCTATTAATAAAGTATCTTTTATTTAATTAATTAATTTAATTATGCATTTGAATTCCTCATCTTTGAGTTCTGACTTTGTCTTTGACATTCAAAGTCTATTTCTTCTATTTTCAAAGATTCTTAACTGAAGATTAAGATCTTGTTCTATTTTTAGTCTTTCCTAACTCGCATTCTAACTCACGTTCTATCTGAGATAGAACTCACATCACATGGAATTCATCAATCTCATTTGTTGATCTCTCTTTCAATCTAAGACAATCATTCGAAAACCCAAATTCTATAAAATGGCTTGTCATAATCATTATTCCTCCTCTTGAAATCACATAATTTTGAGAAGAGACCATTCTTCGATATTTTGCTTAGACATTCGACAAAGCTATACTTGCATTTAAACATAAAAATCCGAGGGGAAGAATACTAAAAAGGAAAAATGGAGAAGAGCAATGGAGATAATTCGAAGGAATGAATGCATATTTAGTGAGATCAATTCAGTTTGTTTAGTTTTGATCATGTTTTCATATTTCTTCTTTATTGTTAGATTTTTAGATTAGTTTTGATTTAGATTAGGATTAACAATTGTTTGTTCTAGTTGTAGATCTTATCACAGATTTATTCCAATGTTACAGTAACTATGCTTTTCCCCCCCTTGATTATAAAGTATTCTTCTCCTTCAAGGAATTCATCTTCCATCTGCTTCATCATCATTCTTATCTACATCTCTTCTTCTTGTTGCTTGTTATTTGCAATATTTTCTTGTATTCTTCTTCTTTTAACAATCTGCTTAATGGGTCATGTAACTCTTTTCTTGATCTTCATGTGCCAAATTTTCATCTATTTAATCCTTTGCTCTATCTTCATCATGGACTCTAGAAACTCTATATCCAACCTTCTCATAGCCTGCTTCAACTCATCTATCTCTTTGTCAAACTTCTGTTTCCTCTTTCTCTTTTTCCTTTCTTCCTCTGCCTGCAAATTTCTTCTTAACACTTCCATCTTTTCTCTTCAATAAAGCTTCTTCTTGCTTCCAATTTCTCTCAAATTTCTCTACCTCACCTAATTCCTTTCCTCTTTTCCTTAACCTAGTCTCTTGACAAAAACCAAGTTCTTCTTAACTTGCACAAACCACAACACAAAACCACAAAAAAAAAACTACCTCTCTGCCTAGACCTTTTACAGGCTCTTATACAAATTGATGCAGTACAAAGGCTCTAAAATCACTTTCATGGAGGCATATTTCATAACAATGGGTTTCACCAAGCTAACTCTACAAGTTTCACAACTAATCCCCTTAAGGAAATGGTTTCAAAAAGCACAAATTTAGGATTCCACCTTTCTTGACACAAAAAATACCTTTGTTGTCTTTCCTATCCTTTGGGAACCTTAATTTAACCAAAAAAAGCAACTATCAAAGTCTACCCTTTCATATATTTACCATTTATTCATTAAATCCCCAAATTCCTAATAAATCTCCATTCAAGAACTAACAGTCATATCTTTTGATTCAAACCATAAATCTAGATTGTTAAAGATTTGGGACACCCATTACAGGGTTTTAAAAAATATCTAAAAGTAAATATGTGTCAATTTGAAAATGAGTGCTCAAACTAGGACTCTCTCATTCCAATTTAGGCATAATTAGGCTTTGATAACACAAGGGTTTATTGATTTTCTTATCTCCTAACTCAATTTTACTCAACCAACACTTGGAACACATTTGGATAGGTCAAATAATTCTTATAAATCCATCGAAGATCAATTTTTCAAACTTCTTTTATTTAACCCTATGTTCTCAGCCCATCCTCTATTCACTAAACTCTTGTTTGCCAGACTATACACAGATTTACAGTCCTAAAATTCCATCTTACAAATATTAGCATTTACCTTATGGTACGAGACCTCAAAAACATGAAATTATATGCTATGTGGATTCTTTCACCAATAACTAGAGTTTTACGAATGGTTAAAATGAGAGAAACACAAAATTATATGCCACTGTTTACCCTAAGTCAGTGTTTTAACTGTTTTCTAAGAAATTATGATATCTTTCTCTAAACCTTACAAAATTTCATGAAAAAAAATGTATCAGGAAGATGATTTATCATAATATCATTTAAAAACCTTTGGACATGCTTGTATTCCCATACAGGGTTGTACAACACCAAAGATTAGAGAATTGTTTGTAGAAAATGCAAGAACAATACGTTTTATTCATCAATTTCATACATTCAATCACTCAGACCTTATCCCATGTACATGAGGCCTTTTAAAGGAATTAAACACATGTATAACCAATTTCAAACTACCTTACAACAATCTATATCATGATGACCTTTCACATTCACTATTTTTGCATTCTTTTGCAATTTTACATTTTTTCCAAAATGGACACAAAACTCTAAATATTGAGCTCCTAGTGACCTATACACATGAAAAATGATCAATATGACCTTGTCACAATGCTAGGACATCATATTTTAAATAAAAACTAGAATTTGCCTCATGGATGCATGTTCTTGCACCATAAATGCACACTTGTGTGGGGCCTCGTTCATGGAAATACAATGGCTTTATCACATATTTTTAATATGGAAACATGGTTGGATTTTATTCATATATTAATTTTCTTTTGGTTTCCTTTCTTTGGTATGATAATGGATAATTTTTTCAAGGTTTTTGTTCCACCTAGAATTCACAAAATTTGGGATAGTCTACCCCTCATGATGGAGAAACTAAGGAAAATGTTTGCAATATAATGCAATCGAGTTTATGATGTAATTGCAATGGTGCTAGGTATTGATTGGATGTAATTTTATGTCATGGCTCTTCTACATGAAATTTCCTCATGTTTTGTTTCCAATCTTATGGATTTATTATGGTGCATTGAGATGGTGAAAGTTTTGGTTGGCACTTATTGGTTACCACATATTTATCCAATTTCTTCCTTGCAGGTGACCTTGGAAAATTATGAAATTTTGCAGCCTGGTTTAAACTTGGTTGGAGGAATTATCTATAAAAAACACCTTCTTTTTTCGATGGCCCATGGCTTACTCAATGATTTCCCATGTGAGTTTGATCTTTTTCTTCTTAGACTAGGTTCCACTATTGTAACTCGGTGTGTGACTCAAATCAAAATATTAACAATGTGTCAAGATGCTTATTAAACATGGACTAGTTGAGCCTCATCATGAGCCATTTTTTCTTGCCACCCACTAACATTGCCTCGTTAGAGGAAAGTGCAACTTAATTAACTATTATTATTTTGAGAATTTTTTTCATAACACTCCTTTCTTCTACATTTTTAATTCTTGACCCTCTCTTTTTCGCGAATTTTGGATCTCCCTCTTTTGTTTCATAACACTCTATTTTGGTTCTTGGTTGTTTCGTGTGCTTGTATCCTTGGTTTTGAATAATCTTTTTAGTATGTCTTTTAGTTTTCTCATGTTCTCGTCATCCTTTCAGCTTCCTTGTTCAAGTGTTAAGTACTCTCGAGAAAGCTTCTTTCACTACTCTAGATTTTGGTGCTCTAGCCTCCTAAAGGTCATATTTTCTACTGTCATATAGTGAGATATCTTGTAATTCTTAATTTTGTTCAGTGGGGAAATTGATGTTATTCTACAATATGCAAACACTATCTTTGGTCCCCTAGAGGTTATTTTAGGGTATTATTTGCAATTTCGGTGGGTTAAGAGGTATATTCTTCTCTAATGATGTAATATCTACATTTCATAAATTGAGATCCTTCGAATTATTACAATTTGTAACACTCTTTATCTAGTATTAATAAATTTTCAGTGGCATAACCACTTTTAGTTAAAAAAAAAGAGAGAAATAGATTTAATTTTATTATTATTCAATAATCAATTTTATTATTTAATTTAACATAAAAATAAATAAAAAATAGGTTATTTAATCTTAAGATTTTAGAACTATTAAATATTGCAAATAATTAAATGATTTTGTTTATTTATAAATTGATTGGTCCATATCCATTATTTTGACCAAATTATTACAAGAATTGAGGTAAGATTCTTGACCTGATAGATTTTAACAAATATTTACATTGGCTAATAAATAAATATAGGGTTTTTGATTAAAATAAATTTATTTTCTTGATAATATTATATTTTATAAATAATATAAAAATAGCAATCAATTTATATATTGCTCAACTTGGAAAATAAAGTTGTAAATCAAAAATGTGGTTTCTTAGGGAAGAAGAAATCATCTAAAACATAGGATGATTGAGTTATGTACAAAATTAAGAAAAATATAGTTTAATATTGAAATTACATGACAAGACAATTAAAATTATTTTTTCAAGATGTATTTTGGTGTGAAACAATGGAAAATGGAGTTTCATTACGGTTTAGGATATAGAACAACACATTTCATTGAATGGAAACCCTAGAGATTTGAAATTAAATTATGCAAAGGAGAAAGAGATCTTGAAATAGGGTTGTCCTAGGGTCTGATTGTAAACTAAAGAGGGGTTTACCACCAGGCTAGGTCTTGGAGATACTAATGAAATGAAATACCTAATGCTTAAACCTAATACAATGAAAAAATTCACTAAATGATCTACAAAAGCATGTAAAACATAATAGAAAATTGAGAGATGAAAGGTGTGCAGCTAGAAACCTAAAGAGGACTAGATGAAGCTCTGAAATTATTAAAAAATAGATTTTAATGCTGATTGGGACTCATATGGAAGACTGAGTGATTTAGTCCTAGATTAGTGTTTCTAGGCATGAATAGGTTTCTAGTAGTGTAGATGCAGGGTCTGCAGAGAGTTTGGAAATTTTCCTATACTAGGACTCATATGTCAAAAATGGTGTATCAGTCTAGTTGGGGTTTTTTAGAAATTCAAAGTTGGAATCTTCTCTTCAATGTTTGCGTTATCCTTTTCACTTGATTTTTGGATCTGGAACTCTGATTTGTAACCTGTAGATGCATTTCAATGATGTCTAATGCAAGGTGACAACTTTGACAAATTTAAACACTTTGACAACTTTATCCAAACTTGCTCTTCAATATGTCTTAAACCTAGACTTTCAAATCACACACTAAAGAGAGGGAAAAATGTTTTGTTAGTGGAAAGGGGTTTACCTTGGTCAAACCTCATTCTGGTAATCAAACCTTGAAATGAAATTAAATAGGAAAGGGGAATTATGAATGAATAAAATTTAATATTGCAACTCACCAAGCCCTAGCAATAAAGTGCCAAAAATATGTATGAAGTGGCTTCAATGGATATTGACTCTTTCTTGAATGAGATATATCTTGAATTGAATGCTAGCATGAATCATGAAATCCTACATCACAATTGTTAGCTCAAAAAAAAACTTGATGCATGATGAATTTGACATGATACTTGATGCTTGTATTATGCTCTAAAATACTTGATAATCAGCCCTTGAATTCTCTTGAATGCTCTTGTAAACAATTGAATTCTCTTGTGAACTCAATTTTTTTATAAGAATGCTCATTCAACTTGCTAGGTGTAAAATGAGTGAAAGACACTTGTATTTATACTTGTTTATGCCATATTTCCCAAAATAACAACACTACAAGCCAACATTAGATCTAGGAGGATAAAATCCCACCAAAAAATTGAATTAATTTTAATTTTGAGTGACATGGGACTCATATGCCAGAAGTGGTATATGAGTCCCATTAGGCATTAATTATGTGACAATTTTAAAATATGCTTAGAATGATGTAAAATTAGGACCAGGGCCCAAAAACCTAGGTGGGACCTAGGCCCAAGGTTATGTATGAATCCTAGATCACCAAATTTGGGTCACAACCTAAAAACATCAGAATTATGATTGGATATTGATTTAGGCCAGGATTATCCTCAGAAAGATACATTAATTAAGTCGTGTGAATACAAAATAAGGACAATTAAATCATAAAGAAGCCCAATTATTTATGACAACCATAGAAAAGTGTGAAATTGTGGAACAACACTTTACAACACCTTAAATAAGGTAAAACTAAGTTCATTTAGTTCACAAGAGCCCAAGACCTAATGTCAATGTGTCAAACACATTACAACACTAAATCAAGGAAACATTATACTCAATTTAACAAGGAGGGTCCAAACAAGCAAGGAAAAGTAGAGGTCCATACTTTTTTCATTGCCACATGGTGATTGATACTCTCCTTGAAAATAGATCTTAAGAATTTTTTATAAATTAGTAAAATAGTCACAATAAAATATATACATATTCAATAAATCTTATTTTAAGAACAAGGCTTATCTAAAAAATATTGGGTAGTGTAAAACCATTATTTATAAATCCTCATAGGAAATCACTCATAACTAGATTTTAGATTATACTATATGCATCCATGACTAATAATATGTTCTAATACTATTTCTAGAATTATGAATTACTAGTGATTGTAGTGTCATTCAAATTAATATTAATAGAAGATATTGTAGAGTAATTTTTATTTTTTAAAATCTTTATGTTATCTTTTCAATATATTTTAAAAAATTTAAAATGTTATTTTTTTTTAGAAATTTATGTCCATTTTAATGAAAAATATTTTTTTGTGAGTTAAATAGAAAGTACTAGCATCAAAATCATGTTTAGTTTATGCGATCTTTTTGTAATGTCGTAGAATTGCACTTAGGGGAAATTCCACATTTCTGCATCTTGCCTAGAATTTATGACACCTTAGGAGCATTAATGACAAAATCCCATGAGACAAAATTTTGTGACTCTAACTCCATGCAGACAGATGGTTAAACGATAGAAGATGGATAAGGCATTTCTTGAAAAATTAGGCCTTGGATGCCTGCATGGTGCACAAATGTCCATGCGACATGCTAGTATCCTAATGGTTTTTTGATTCATAAAATGATAAATCTATACCCTGACCCTTGTGACACACATCCTAGCAGTTAGGTTTTGAGTGAAACAACTCTATGTTCCTCTTGCATGCATTAAAAACCCCTTTTTGGCCCTCATTTTGGGGTTGGAAGCCTTCAATTCAAGAAGTGTCACCTCTTGCTCTATCCTTGAATATCAACACTTTTACTAGCGAACCCATGGTGGACTAAGGTACCTCTAGTAGCTACTAGCTCTCTAGCAACTACCAACTCCCAAGAAAGAACATCACGGTGCACCTGTGTGCTCCAAAAGAGGGTCTTAACCCATGGGTAACACTCTCTCTCCCTATCACTCTTTCTTACTAGTTCATTCGCTACTTTGTGGTGCAAGCTCTAATTTGAAGTGCGTTTTACTTTCACCACACACTTTGTTTACTCCCTTTACACACTTTTCCAAGCTTGGTTGTCCATGGAGGTGGGAACATGAATATGGGGGTTTGACTAAGGAAGAACCCTATACAGCCCCAACCTTTTCCCTTGATATTTTGTGTGCAGGTTATGAGGGGGAGCTTGGAATAAAAATTCAGACTCATGAAGGTAATCTTGTTTCAAGTTCTCTCGCATTTTCCTTTAGTTCTTAGTTTTATGCAGATTGTTTGGTTCTTCAAATTTCTAGATTCGAGTCAAGAAGTAAGATTTAGTTCCATCCATCTGAGGTCCTGATTTATTTGTAGCTTAGGATGCCAATGTTTCCTATGGATGACTACGCGTCGTACTGGAATCCTAGAACTGCAATGACATGTTCTGGCTGAGAGCTCCTATGTCGGGGATAGAAGCTTGGAAGTCTTGCTCTTTCAGATCTTGAACCTACTTTTCCACTTCTCTCCATGATCTAATTGATCCATTTAGCTTGAGGTGTATAAGGGTATATTTCTCCCCGATGATCTCATGAGAAGAAAGAGACCTGTGTGCAACGAATCCCTCTTATATCACATTTTGGTGAGCTCGATGTGAATGTCAGATCCGTTTTTATAGTGTTACCTAGTTATAATGAGTATTTTTTCAAATGATATTTTGATATGCTAGAAGATGCTCTAGATTATTTCCTAGAAGCACTCTTCCCTTTCCAACTAGAGAGTTAGTAAATGTGGTAGTAGTTTCTATGACTCCTCCAAGCCTTAAGAAACCCGTCATTTATGTGACCCTAGCTAAAACATTCCCTAGAAAGGACTATTCCACATACAAAATTTTGGGTTTTAGTGATCCATCATACTTCTATTCAAGATTTACGAAAGTTACTGACTCGAATTATTATAATGTTGTTGGCCATGCGTACCCTACAAGGAGAAACAAACAAAACTTAGAACAACAAGCTGCAATTTTGGTATCGCAACCAGATCGAACTCCTACTTCTTTACCTCCATCTCAGCCTAATCTTCCTTTGGCTCCTAGACCTACAATCAAAACACCAGGTGGTTATGATCTTGTCAAGAAACATTGTGTTACTCTGACTAAGATATCACTTTACGATTTGCTTCAGACTGCTCTGGTTTATCAAGAGATGTTGTAGGAAGCCTTACAAAATATTATCTTCCCTACCTCTACTGGGCCCATGGATGTTGATGCATTGATGGCACATATTTGAGCGGATTCACAAAACATTACGTTCCACCCACAAGAACTCCCACCTCTGGATGTGTAGAAACAAGCAGAACCTTTGGTGATTATAGTAAACACTAATAATATCGATATTAGATGTACCCTTATTAAAAATGGCTTACATCTCAACATCTATGGTATAGATCTACTACCTAGAATTAAAGTCAATTCATCTTCTTTAGCAGCTTCCTCCTTGTATATTTGCAAGTTTGATAAAGTTGGCTCTCAAGCTCTAGGTATGATAATGTTACCTTTTTAGTTGGGCCCCGTTACCTTGCCTATATTGGTTTATGTAATGCCTATCTCATTATCGTACAAATTCTCTTAGGAAGACCTTGGATTCACAAAATGGGTGTAGTGAATTCTACCCTACACCATTCATTAAATTTTGTTTCTAACAATCAGGTGGTTACGTTAAGGCAGATCCAAAGGTTGTGCATCTTTGCTTACTAGCTACTACTAGTTGTAACTCGACCAAATCCACCATCAAGAATTGCATTCCTTCCTTAACCATTGATTCTATAGCATGTTCCTCATTGATACTCTCTGTGGAAGTTGTCCCTCGAATGATTATCAACCAAGATGAACCACCTAAAGTGAAATATTTTAAATCTCCCCTATCCTCTCCTTCATATCATGAATTGAATGCTCTTTTAGATGATGACTGGGGTTCCTTGAAGTTCTCTGAATTATTCATAGCAGAGTATAAATGGAACCCCTATGATATAGAATTCCTAGATCTTTCTAACATGAGGATGAGTAATACCCCTATTGAGGAAGAGAAGTGTGATCCTATCTAGGAGACTACTCCTCCCCAGGAGAGTGACTCTGCTCCCATAAAGGAGGTTATTTTTTGTGAATCAAGGAAAGTGGGACTGCTCCCGTAGAAAATTTTGACATCCATAGGTGGAATGAGACACTCTATGTAGATTTTCCCCATCCTAAACTCTACAAGCTCGCTATGGGTTTGGTTATAAACTTTCTTCTCGATATGGCTATGGCCAAAAATGCGTAGGAAATATCAAGCAAGGAATACATGTCCCTATCCAATTTAAGCAACGACAATGCTATATGGGTTTGGGATGCCTTGTTGAATAGTATAAATAGAAACCTTGGTGGAGTGTTAATATGATTTTAGATGAACAATTAAACCTGGTCCAACCTGAGTTGATAGAGGAGAGGGGACAAGAAGAGAAGGTTCATGTAGATGTCTTCTCTTCAGATGAAGCCTTAGGGGAGTTTCTTGGTGCTTACTCTTCTTTACCTCCTTACCATCACAAGGAAAAATTATCGTATCGCTTACATAAACAATCATACTTTGGAGAGTTCGTTATGAGAATTGATGAGGAAGACCCTCTATCTAATGTCAACAATGATATTCTGATATCTCATCCTGAGAACCACAACTCTCTCCTTAAAGGAGACATTGTTGGGGTCGCCATGGACACTAAATCTTTTGAAAAGGTAATCAAGACTAGGAAGTGTCTCTCTTCTGGGACGCAGATGAGCACTCCGCCCTCTTGTGTTTCTACCTCGATATCTTTTCTTGGACATATGAGGATATCTATATTATTGATGAATCCATAGTGGTCCATAATATCATTCTATGTTTTGATGGCAAGAATGTTAAGGAAAATATTTGAAAGATCAACCCTAGGGTAGCTTTAATAGTCAAGACTGAGATAGAGAAGTTGTTAAAAGCAAGCTTTATCTATCCTACTGACTACTCTCCCTGGATTTCGAATATAGTTGTTGTCAGCAAACCTGACGGTCGTATTCGTATATGCATTGAATTTCGAGACCTTAACAAGGCTTCTCTTAAGAATGTTTTTATGTTGCCTAATATAGATATGATTGTAGACTCAACTGTAGGCCATGCATTGTTATCTTTTATGGGTGACTTCTCGGGTTATAATCATATTCGTACTAACTCAAATGATCAGTATAAGAAAAAATATAGTATTGTTTGGGGAACTTTTTACTACGTGGCCATGCCCTTTGGTTTGAAGAATGTAGGAGCATGTTACCAATGATCGATGACCCTAATATTTCATTATTTCATTCATAAGATCTTAGAAGATTATGTTGATGAAATCTTGGTGAAATTCAAAATTCATCAAGATCATGTAAAGAACCTTCATCTTGTTTTCAAAAGGTTTTGACCTTACAAGATAAGACTCAATTCCTAGAAGTGTGTCTTCGATGTTGATGATGGCAAGCTTCTTGGGTTTATAGTCTCTTACCATGGAATCAAAGTTCACACAAATAATATTGATGCCATTGTTAACATGTCCCCACCAAGAAACATCACTAAATTGCAAATTTTACAAGGGAAGATTCAGGAAATTCATAGATTCATATCTTAGTTGGTTGATCATACCCTCACTTTCACTCATCTACAGAAGAAGGATGTTCATTTTATATGGGAAAAATAATGTCAAAGATCTTTTGAATACATCAAAGCCTATTTGACCAATCCTCATGTATCAATTTCGGCTATTCAGGATAGGCCCTTCCTACTTTAGCTTGCTACATCACCATATGCTTTATTAGCTTTTCAAGCTCAATATGATAATGTGGGAAGAGAGTCTAGTCTACTACATTAGCCACATCCTCATTAATTTTCATACCAATATTCATCCATGGAGAAGTAATGACTAGCTATTGTATTCACTACACAAAAGTTGAGGCACTATCTCCTCCATGCCAAATCTCACATCATAGTAAAAAAAGATATTTTGAAGCATTTGTTCTCTAGCGCTAACCTTGCTAGGAGGTTGGCGAAGTGGGTTATGTTTATTTCTGAGTTTGATATAAAGTTTGTCACCTAGAAATCAATAAAGGGACAAGTGGTTTCCAGTCAGCTAGCAGATGCTCCCTCACCTCACTCCTTCCCTAGGTTGGACATATTCCCTGATGAGAATATCTTCAAGATCAATTACGACATCGAATGGAAGATGTAATTTGATGGATCGAGGTGTAAGACCAATTTTGGAGTAGGTGTGGTCTTGATATATCTCCCTAAGGAAAACCGATACCCCTATCCTTTTGATTAGATTTTCCTTGCACTAATAATATCATAGAGTACAAAGCTCTTATTGTCGGCTTACATGCCACAATTGTGTTGAAGATTAAAAACCTTCATATACTAGGTGAATTTTAACTTACTGTGAATCAAATTACAGAAACATATCAAACTAAAAAAAGAAAGTTGTCCCACTATCAAGACCTCACTTAATCTCTGCTCAATCAATTTTCCTCTTTCATTATAAACATTATACCTAGGAGAGAAAATAGACTTGTGGATGCCATGGAAAGTGTTGCTTCATTGGTACCTTCTAATGAGGATATGAAGGAATGTCACTTAATGGTTCAAGTTACGCGATCCCTAGTGGTTCTTAATCAACCTAAGCCTAAGTCACTAGTTTGTTTCTAGGAAGACTCAAGAGAATGGTTCTCTACTATCTACAACTACTTAAAGAGTGGAATTTTTCTCGGTAACATGACGAAAAGTGATCATACTCGTATATGAAAGATTTTGGCATGTTATGCCATCTTGTCAGACATTCTTTATAGAAAAGGCTATAACAGCTTGTTGTTAAGATGCCTGATAGAAGCAAAAATACCCCTTGCCCTTAAAGAAGCCCATGCAGCCTCTACGGGTGTAAATTTTGGTGGTAGATCCCTGGTGAGGAAACTGATACACATGGGTTACTATTGGGAGATGATGGAACAAGATTCCTTCAGTTTTGTAAAGAAGTGCCTTTAATGTCAATATCATAGCCACCTTATCCATGCTCCTTCTTAGGAGTTGCAAAATAAAACTTCTCCTTGGCCTTTTGAAAAATAGGGCTAGATATTATTGGGAAAATATCACCTCCTCCTAAAGGACATACCTTTATCATTACCACTACAAATTATTTCACAAAATGGGTTGAGGCTATTCCGCTTTGATCCACGAATGCTGAAACTATCTGTAGCTTCCTCTTGAACAACATCATTTCTCATTTTTGGCCGCCTACTACACTTGTTTCTAATAATTGTACACCATTTTAAAAAAAGGAAGTAAAGAAGTTCATAGAGAAATTTCACATTCAACATAGGTTTTCTACATCGTATTATGTACAATCCGATGGCCAAGCAAAATCTTATAACAAGATGCTTGAACTCATTCTTTGTAAAACAATCAATAAGCATGAAAAATATTGGCATACCTAGTTGACATATTCTTTGTGGGCTTATCACACAAGTGTTCGCACGGTGACGGGAACACTATCTTATAGCCTTGTGTATGGCACTGAAGCTATCATGGCTATGGAGTTGGAAATTATATATTTGTGGATTTCCCTTAAAGGGTTGATTGATGATGAAACCTATTTTATAACCATTTACATCAGCTAGAGATGCTCGACGGGCATCGTTTACAAGCCCTCAATCATCTTCAAGCTTATCAATGGTCTCTATCAAGACATTATAATCAGGGTATGCTTCCTAGAAGCTTCAAACTAAGAGACTTGGTTCTATACAAAAACTAGTGAAATGTAAACATGCCACTTGATTAGAAAGAGAAATTTAGTTCTAACTGGTTAGGTCATTACATCATGTTTTCTATATATGGTTTGGGCACCTATGGATTATCATCTATGGATGGGATTCCTTTAAAGGAACATGTTAATTTGATGCATCTCCATTGATACTATGCATAGTATCATAAATTTTCATGTATGTGGTGTTCTCCCTAAAGGGTAGTAATACTGCATATATTAATATTTACTCATTTTCACGTCATGAAAATTGTTGTGCTTATGATGTGACCACGGGTGTGTGCATGTAATAAAAAACATACATACATGTGTATGGCTATGCTAAATATCTATACATTACATCAATTAAAGTAATTAGATCATCATAGCATTCAATTAACATGTAAAAAACATGTTTAATTAAATCATGATTTGCATCTAATGAAAGTACACATCCCTATAAGCAAGTAACATCCATAGCATGAACATACATGAAAATTGAAAACATACACATAAGAAAAACCATGATATTGAAACTGATTTATATATGTATATATATGTCCAATGTATGAATTAAATGTCATGTACATGTATCGAGCCACTGCTATAAAAAATGAGTTTTTGAATATGTGTATACAAAATATCTACAAGTATGTATGTATATGTACGCTAGACTACAAAAAATTATGTACAAAAAGAGGGGGTCCTATCCCCATGCCATGTGGCTCCCTGAGTTTTCTAGCTCTAGCGGTCGCTCTAGTGCTCTGGAAGGAGGTTGTATGGTGGTTTGATATTGGGATTAGTGTGAACATGATGTAGATAGACCCACCCGTATCCCTCTAAGCTCCCCCAATAGTGAACTTATATCCATCCTCATTGGGATTAGCTCCTACTACATTCGTTGAACATCTGTCAGTTGCACATCAAGCTCAACGATGTGGCTCTAAATAGTGTCACGTGTTGCCTCGGTGATATTGGCTCTCCTCACTATCATGTCTTGCTCGACGAGCATCGTCTATAGCTCCCCTGATAGTTGATCGTGTTGCCCTAGGTGGCTATCAACTCTATAGTCAGTTGCACCACCTTGGCACCCTTCTCCTCATATGCAGTCCATAGACATGCTACCAGCTCAAAATCTAGGGCATACCTCCCTGCTAAAATAGGTTGGTAAGCCTCTAGAAGTGTCCCCTAGATCAACACAGCACGGGCCACCTTTGAAATACACTGAGCTATAAGTCTAGTCCATCCTCATGCATCGTTTGCAATCAAAAGGAGAGAGACAGGGATTAGTATCCCATGGAATATATATTTATATAAATAAAAATAAAAATATAACACTATGTATACTTGGATCCCCTAGCTTCCATGTGGGATTAGGGTGTAGATCAAAACTGGGGCCTACATCACCAATATCAATGGTCACCCTAGGAAATGCTAGCGCTACTATTGTCAGGTTGGTGGAGACTAGTGGCATTAAGGAAATAGATGTAGCTATGGGGAGCTGATCTCCTTCACCATCACGACCTCATCCATGTTGCCTCCTCCTCCTGTGCTAGATCCTCCTCCTCCTCCTCTACACCACTCTATTGGTGGCCTCTCCTCCTACCCTATGGAGGCTGGTGGGGCTCATCCTCTTGTGGGCCAGGGTCCCCTCTCGGAGCACCCTCACCAAAAACTGGAGTAGGATGATGCCTCTCCCACCACCACATGAAATCTACTACCACCTTGAAATTATCCACCATTACCATGGTCGGTAGATCATGATCAGGCTCACCTTCATCTAAAAATATGATTTTTGTAATAGAGGGATGACGGCGATCACCCAGTCTCTCTATACTATGATGTGCCTTGGTGTATGTGGGCATGTCGGGTGGTATGGTCTACACACGACCATGTTGCCACATGAGCCAACTCCAATAATAAGGTACAATAATATACTTGTGGTGACCCACTAGATAATGGTCCCACTGTAGGTTCCTCTGGGAACCTACTACCATTAACTCACCTAAAATAGTGGAGGGGTCTCCAGTGAACCTCTCCTGTGGTGATAGTATCAAACTATAGCCTCCAAAATTGTAATTCTCTAAAGCCTCATTGACCTATCATGTCATAATAGTGGGCCATCAGAACATCATATGGTTGTTGCTAGGGAAAACTGAATGGTTGGGTGCACATGATGTGGGAAAATTCCCACACTTGCAAAAGTGTGCATGCCGTAGGACTACGGTACTCATAATGCACATACCATCCTAGCTCTTGGTAGACATACAATAGCATGTTGTGCCCCAGGAAAAGATAGTCCTACTCTCAACCATCTCTCTAATAATTAGGATGAGGCCCCCATGTAGATGTGAGCCTCACCCGTGTATGGTAATTTGAAAGGAAATTGTAACTACCTTCATTCAGTAGAGCAGAGACACTGTAGTCCTCACCTGATCATACCAATGGGTGTAGATATGACTAGTTTCATTGTCGTCATTGATCTTCGCTATACAGTATAGGACTCCCTCTTTGCTCTCCTATGTTGATTGGGTGTCGTCTAAGGCCACCTATCATCCACAGATGGGGATCCCAAGGATCCAATAGAAATCCTTGAGGGTGATGGTCATCTCTCTGCAGGGTAGATGGAAAGATGATGTGGTAGCATCCCACTACTCCATCAGAGTGGTGAGAATCCCATCATCGTATCACATCTCTAGCATGGTAAACACGTGCCAAAGATCGACCTGCTCTAATTATATAACCTCATCTAGTGACAGATGATCCCTCTACTCATGAACGAGGAAAAATGCTTGCCCTACGAGATGCTCTTGGATCTCCAAAGAATCTTGCAAAAGGTACAAAAAAAATTTTAGTCAGAAACATGATCATGCTAATAAAATAGGTAAAAGGACATATGCATTCCACACAGACATCTGTGAGACACACCTGCATCCCGGATCGCTAGGGGCACACCCTTGGGACGATAATGTGAATCTAGGACCCCTATACTTGTCTAGGATGACAACACGAAAAGGGATGCAAATGCACATTTTGGATGCCTACGCACCTCGGAGAATGAAAAATCCTAAAAAATGGGCTAAAATGGACAAAGCTCAAGACTAATAAGCCTACCTAGTCAACCTCACATCTTGTAACAATGTCATCACATAGCTGCTCTAGCCTCGGCCCCTCATACTCCCTCCTGCTCAACATTTTGTTGAATTTTCTCTCACAAAATTCAATAATTTTCTCATAGTGAATAGTGAAAATGACTCTTTTAAGGGCCCACTTGGGTATATATAGGCCCCCTAGGGCCCATTTTTCCTAGATCTCGTGCCCCCCTGGTTTCTCCTAAATTTATCCCACCATGTTGGGGGAAAAATCAAGAGAGGGCATATAGTAACCTCTTGATCATATATTTCTTTTGAATTGACACCTTTTTCTTGATCATTCTTCTCTCCGTGATAGTTTCCTTTGATTTTTTGAAACTAACTCAAAATTTTAGTTTTGCATAGTATTTTATGACCATGGTGTTGCTGATTGTTGAGCTCGGCTACTAGGGGAATCCTCGGTACCATTTGGCTTGACCTCAATGACCTTTATGGTCCTTCTTTCTAGCATGAATTCCTGTAAAATGAAACATTCGAGTGAAAAATTTCTTCTCTCCTTTAGCGAGGCTGATTTTTCCCAAAATCGAGCCCACTAAAGTGGGGGAAAAATGTAATGTTGTAAAATTGAACCTAGGGGAAATTCCACATTTCTGCATCTTGCCTAGCATTTATGACACCTTAAGAGCATTAATGAAAAAATCTCATGAGATGGAACTATGTGATTCTGAATCCATACGAAAACATGGCAAAATGACAGAAGCCTGACAAGGTATTTCTTGGAAACTTAGGCCTTGGATGTCTACACAGCACATGGATGTCCACGAGGAACACTATCATCTTAGTGGTTTTCTGAGTGAAAAATAGCGAATCTAGAACCTTGACCCTTGCAAGATGCATCTTGGTGGTTAGGTTTCAAGTAAAATGGCTCTATGTCACCCTTGCATGCATTCAAAATCCATTTTTGGCCCTCATTTTTGTGTTGGAAGCCTTCAATTCAAGTAGTGTCACCACTTTCTCTACTCTTGGGTAAGCTTTATCCTTGAATAGCAACACTTTTACTAGCGAAGCCATGCTGGAATGACGTCCCTCCAGAAGCTACTAGCTCCCAAGAAAGCACATTACGGTGTGCCACTATGCTCTGAAAGAGGGTCCTGACCCATGGGTAACACTCTCTCTCCCTATCACTCTTTCTTACTAGTTCATTTGCTACTTTTTGGTGTGGGATCTACTCTAAAGCGGGTTTTGTTTTCACCACATGCTTTTTTTACTCCCTTTACACTCTTTTCCAAGCTTGGTTGTCTGTGGAGGTGGGAACACAAATACGGGGTTCTGACTAAGGTAGAACCTTTTACATCCCTAACATTTTCCCTTTATCTTTTCTATGTAGGTTACGAAGGGGAGCTTGGAATAAATATTCAAATGCACAAAGGTGATGTTATTTCAAGTTTTCTCGTATTTTCCTTTAGTTTTTTGTTTTCCATTGATTGTTCGATTCTTCACATTTCTAGATCCGACTCAAGAATTAATATTCAGTTCCATCTGTCTAAGCTCCTGAGTTCTTTGTAGCTTAGGATGCTAGTACATCCTTTGGACAACAACGGAAAAACACTAGCATCTTAGAACTGCGTTGATGTATTTTGGCTAAGAGCTCCTTAGGTAGGGATAGAAGATTGGAAGTCTTTTTCTTTCGGATCCTGAATCTAATTTTTCACTTCTCTCCATGATCTAATCGATCCATTCAGTTTGAGGTGTATAAGGGCAGTTTATTCCCTAGTGATCTCTTGGGAAGAAAGAGACTTGTGTGCAACGAATCCCTCTTATATCACACTTTTAACCTGGTTTGGAAAAAAATTCTTCTTATTGAACATGTTATTTTATATATATACTAGTTGTAAGGGTTTGATCATGATTTACACCTTGTTCCATATTCTACCATACACCTAAGTATATTGGTCATGTATCTGAGAGTCCCTTCGTGGATTTAATCATCACAACTTTTATGTCATGGTTGAAATATTTAAAATTCTATTTATTTTTTATTTAATTCCGCTACTTACTTTGGGTGGAGATCATCCCTTTCATTAGGATGTTTTATTATATTGTACAATTTTTTCTTTGATTGTATGTGTGGGATAAGTTATCTTGATTGTATGCTGAAATCCAACATGGGTTGGTGTTATATTTTCTCCTTAATGAACTAATTATATGTGACATTTATTGTGTCATGATTGGTTATGTTTATTTATATCAATTTTATCATGTTTGATTATATTTATATGTGAAATCCTTTGTGTCATGGTTCTAATTATGAGAGTATAGTTATATCCAAAAGTATAGGGTGTATGAGAGGTCTATCTCATGGGTTCTAGTTGAAATAATTGGATGTGATTTATCCTATAGTTTAGGATGGTTTATATCTTGTCTTATCTAATTCATTCCTAGTACCACGAGACATCATCCCCCATTGGATAGTTGTTTGGGATTCAATATTGTTCATATCTCTAGAGGAACCACATTACTATAGACTCTAGTTATCTTATCGACAAATGGTCCATGGGTAGTTTATGTTATGAACACCTCACAATACTAGACCTAGTTGATATTTTAATTAAGTATTATGGCCCACTGTATTGGCATTCATGTTCTTTCTACTTTCTAAAAGGGGTGATTTGTAGTTGGCCTCTATAGTTGACCTTATTTCCTTGTGTGATGAAGTGATATTTGGGTATATGGTATTACTATAAGATGCCATCCAAATGAATATTAAGGAATAATTTATTTCTTCATGTTTGAAGGATCTTTGTGTGATTTTACTAATGTGAGTTATTTGTATGATATTATAATGTATGATGATCTTTTATTATAATTATTTATGTTTTTATAAAGTGTGTTTACTTTATATGTATTGGTCATGCATTTGATTTCGAAATATCTTTTATTATGGTTGTTTATATATTATTAATATTGTGCATTTTCATTTATTTTAATTAATGTTATTGGTAAGTTTGGATAATTATGTTATGGAAAGGTTAGGATGCATGTAGTCTTTCCTTGGAAATGTGTTACTAGTAAGACATGTAGCATTGCATGAAGAGATATATTCTAGTATGATATGTGAGCATATAAATTAATTTGGATGTTTTATGTGGTCTTTGGTGTGTTGTACTAAGTCAAACCTTATAAGGTTTACAAGACTTGATGGTTATATTTTTCTTATTCACGCCGTGCATTTATATGTATGTTATATGATGGAAAGGATGTGTTATGAGATATATTTTTTTATGGAATGATTTTTTTACATGTGCATTTTATTTAGAACATGTATTATGAAACCTATTCAATTTATTTGAGATTTTAGGATCCATAGTTACATGTGTAGGATTATGTGTTAATAAAATAATGAACTAAACAAGATATCCATTAGCATTTTTTGTACCAAACCTTTGGATTTTAGATTATTCTTCTTTACTTTGAGTAATGTATGTCTAACATATGGACATCCTAATGTTTGGTTTAAACCTTTACTCGATTAGAAACATGAGCATGGGATCTTGGAGGATTAAGATACAAATTTGAGCTTGGAGTTCTTTGAATATTATTTATAATATGGACTATTTTGGACCATTGTAATATGTGTTATTTTATTCATGACCTATAATATTTTAATAACTAATGAAGGTGGTAGTTTTGACCCCTTGTATATCTTGGTTATGTAATTATGTTATCTTCATTATTGAGTAATGGCTACATACTTACTAGATATTTTTATTATTGAAACCTAATCGAGGTATATTTGTACTTACTTATTGTACTTATTTAGTGTCAGTTAAATACAATGTGTGTATATTATTAATTATCACTCACACACCTTAAAATTCTCATTATATTATATCATAGAAGTTAATGAAAGTTTATAGATTGTACCCTTTTGTTAGCATTGAGATGTTTGTTTTAGTTATTTATAAATAAATATTAAGTTTGTATTGGATATGTGTAGGATCATCATGGAAAAAACAGGCCCTTAAGTGGCGATGAAAATTGAAAAAATTAGAGTTAGGCAACTTGACGTAAAAATTTGAATAAGTTATCTATATTATTTCAAAAATATGTAAGAATAGAATCTGAAGCAAATTGAATGTAGTTTCTAAACTAGTAGGTTATAAGGTTTACAAGACTTGATGGTTATATTTTTCTTATTCACACCGTGCATTTATATGTATGTTATATGATGGAAAGGATGTGTTATGAGATATATTTTTTTATGGAATAATTTTTTGACATGTGCATATTATTTAGAACATGCATTATGAAACCTATTCAATTTATTTGAGATTTTAGGATCCATAGTTTCATGTGTAGGATTATGTGTTAATAGAATAATGAACTAAACAAGATATCCATTAGCATTTTTTGTACCAAACCTTTGGATTTTAGATTATTCTTCTTTACTTTGAGTAATGTATGGCGAACATATGGACATCCTAATGTTTGGTTTAAACCTTTACTCGAGTAGAAACATGAGCATGGGATCTTGGAGGATTAAGATACAAATTTGAGCTTGGATTTCTTCGAATATTATTTATAATATGGACTATTTTGGACCATTTTAATATGTGTTATTTTATTCATGACCTATAGTATTTTAATAATTAATGAGGGTGGTAGTTTTGACCCCTTGTATATCTTGGTTATGTAATTATGTTATCTTCATTGTTGAGTAATGGCTACATACTTACTATATATTTTTATTATTGAAACCTAATCAAGGTATATTTGTAGTTAGTTATTGTACTTATTTAGTGTCAGTTAAATACAATGTGTGTATATTATTAATTATCACTCACACACCTTAAAATTCTCATAATATTATATCCTAGAAGTTATTGAAAGTTTATAGATTGTACCATTTTGTTAGCATTGAGATGTTTGTTTTAGTTATTTCTAAATTAATTTAAGTTTGTATTGGATATGTGCAGGATCATCATGGAAAAAATAAGCCCTTAAGTGGCGATGAAAATTGAAAAAATCAGAGTTAGGCAATTTGACGTAAAAATTTGAATAAGTTATCTATATTATTTCAAAAATATGTAAGAACAGAATCTAAAGAAAATTGACTGTAGTTTCTAAACTAGTAGGTTTATTTAATCTTTTAAATCTATTTGGTGAAAATTTGAAATTTCAATGCACTAGTACTTAAGTTTTAGGGAAAAAATAAGAAGTAGGTTTTTGTCTAACCACCCTAACCACAATAAAATAATAATATTGTTTTAAAAAAATTTAGATGTAAGTAGAGGACTCATGTCTCGATGTGATGTATATTTTTTTTAATTTTTTCCAAGTAAATAATTAATTATGAATTTTTTATTACTTTTTAAAAATATAAAAACTTGTATATCTAACCACCTTAACTTAGCCAAAACTTCATGAAATTCAATTTTTGTTTTTTAATCTTATAGTATGTGAAGAATAGAATGTGACACATGTTTTAGATTCAAAAAAATTGATACCATTTGAAAGCTATAGATTTGTTTCAATCAACCTATCAATCAAGACTTTAGTCATAATTCAAATAGAAAACGAATAATAATTATTTATTAAATTCAAAGTAAAGCATAATTTATACTGGTGGAAAGATGAAAATCTTTTTTAAAAACCCTTTTCGTTTCATCAATTTTGGCTACAAAAAAAGTCGTCAACCACATGGGCCATCATATTGCCACTTTTTGTCCCATCATGATTTTGCACATACCCTATTTGTTAATTTTATAGAGTTTTAAGGTTTCTAACTCATGGTTAAAATTTATTCCTTCCATTGCTAAATTTTTTATTTAGTCAGTAGATTTTTATACTTTTTCATTTCAATTTTAATTGTCATCATAGTTTTCTTTCTTTTGATTGTGTTTATATTGTTATATGTGGTGTTTTTATGATAACGTTCATGGATGTGATAGATTATTTATATAAATTTGGGATATTCATGATAGCATGGATTGATGATTTTCTACTGCCTAGTGTTGATAACTAATGTTCCATTTCAAATTTGGAGTTATTTAAGGAATTAAATTTGGTTTTTGAGTTATTATATAACCTATTTATTTCATTCAAAATTTTATTTCTTTCTCCTTTCTCTATAAATATTTATTATAAAATCCTTTTATCCTCAAATTATGGTGATATACTTCCTCTCTTTTGGAAAAACATTGATGATTTGGTTTTTTATATCTTTTTAGTCTTCTTGATATTATGTTAGAAATATGATAACTATTATGCTCATGAGGTTAGCTTGAGCTTATAATATTTTCTTATTGATTACACATGGTCCCTTGAGTTCATGTAGTTCCTTTGTTGCTACTTTGAGAAGATATAATTTTTGTGCCAATAATAATTTGGTTACCTCAAATATCACTCATTAAAATTTTAGAATGATAGATGGGATTAATAGGATCTTTAGAATCATGGGTGGAGGTAGAAGGAGTGAGCATTATAACATTATGGTAAAATATTTTTCATTTCCTATTGCTCAAATTTACATGAATAGGTTTCCTTTTTAATGTTGAAGGGTAAAAGAAATACTAGCTTTGATAGTACTACCCCATCTAAAATAACTACATGCTTTTGGTCATGGTAATCACATGATCCACTTAGTTCACCTCAAAGAATGGTTGCTAATAATGATCAACATAGTTCTCTTAACATGATTAGTAGCCTATTATTCAACACTTTCTAGACCTTTTTCAACATGAATGGAAATGAATCTATTGAAGATCGTAGGAAAATGTTAGAGGTCCATTCTTCAGGAATTGTTAGATAATTCTAACAATCTTCTCTTTAATATAATATTTATTTGTGATAGAAGATTATATATTTTAGAAGAATAAGCTTAATCTTTTAATTCCAATCATACTTGTATTGGTGCCTTAGAAGATAACTTGGTGATGATGAAAACCTTAGTTCAAGACTTTTGAATTTTCCTTGACAGATAATCATGATAAGCTTTTCTATGATGAGGTTAACAAATGAATTCACCACCTTATTTCCTTTATGAAAGATATGACATTTTATAATTTGAAAATTTTTGTAGAAGATCAATAACATCTGAAAGAAAACTATAAAGCATCCATTGATGTAGTTTTTAGAACTTCAAACTATTTATTATCATTTTTAGTCCCGTTTGATTATAATAATTTGAGATTTAATCAAAACCCCATATTTTAGGCTAAGAATGAAGGATTTCATCTTAACAAAATATATTGCTATTAAATTGAATTGAAAAATATTTTAGGCTATAAAGCCATGATAGAGATTTTTATAGGCGTACAATGGCTTACGATTTTTCATCATTTTTAGTCTTCTATCTTGTATTGGTTGGATCCAAAGTGCTTGTTAAATAGGTGTGAATTGCAATAAAAGAATTTTTAGGAGGAGGGTACAAGAATATTCGCTAAAGGTGTTATAGGCTACCAACTAGAGTGATAAGTGGAAAAGCCAAGATGAAAATGAAATCCTAGCCATTAAAAATTTGCAACTCAATTGGCAGAGAATGAGTAGGTATTATTGATGTAATTCATATCAACACCTAAATTTTATGCTATATTATTAATTATTTTCTATATTTTTATTCTTATAATCAAGAGACAAATATCATTTCAAATAATAATAGTTCAGGTACAAAGCGTTCTTCAAAATTGAAAGAATTTCATGGAATATTAATAAAGTTGGACATAACAAAAGTATATACAATATTCACTTATGATTTTGTTTAAAAATATTTGTAGACACCTAAAATATGACCTTACCTAATCACATCTAATTTTAGGCTACCTTAAGCTTTTAATTAAATAAATATTTATTATTTATTTAATTATTCCCATCATTTCTCATCTTTATCCTAATCCTTTAATTAATTAAATATTTACTATTTAATTAATTATTTTCCCTTCACATGATCCCATTAAATAAATACTTCATTTATTTAATTAATTCCCCTTTATCATGTATTATTTTCCATCTAATCTTAGCCTTTTATCTTATTCACATGGATCGTAATCTAAATTTTTCTTCATGTGACAATTGTCCCCTTTACATGTGTATAACTAACTCCTTGTCTAGATTCATTGAACCTACACACCTAGCCAAAATTCAGACTAACTTTTCATCTTATCCACTCATCTCATTTAACCTCTTAATCATAGCCATTCCCATGTGGATTTTTATCCTTATCCCAATCCTAGACCTAGATCCTATCTTTCATGTGTCACTTATCACATGAATGCATATTTGATCCCAACTCCAATCCTCCTTCAAACTTATCTCCTAGAAATTTATTTCACCTCTTCAAGACACTATATCTATAGTTTCTCATCATTCATTATCATCACTAATAAAACTATCATACCTACATGCTGCTATTTTGATCTATCACTATCAAATCATATCAAGGTTATGCTAGAGCATTGAGCAATTAACATATCAACATCAAAGAGATAAATAAATAAAATAAGGCACCCCTTCATTTTTAATTATGGAGGAGACAAAGAATATTCCAGGTAAAGGTATTGTGATTTTTATTCTTTTACCTTCAATATTTTCTACCCTCTTCATTTTGGTAGGCCAAATGGAACACACATCCCTTTTAGCACTTTTTTTCTAAAGTTTCATGAGAGTTTGTGATGTAGAAATAATTTTTTGGTCCCAAGATGTAAATTGGAGCCTCTGTTTCACAAAAAGGCACCTCTATAGCATAGATTTGTGCCTTTATTTCATATAAAGGTGCCTCTACTCTATTAAGATGAGTCGCCACCAAAAACTATATATTTTTTTTATCTTAGTTTCGATTATCTTGAGCTAGATTGAGTGTTAAGATAACTTTTGGGACCTTTTTTTGTAGGATATCATCATTCTAAGACTTTATTTTTATAATTTTTAAAATTCTTTTCTTGCAAAATTTAGGGTTTTGAGGTTTTCTCAAACTAGAGTTTCTTACAAGTTTTTTAGGAGATCTAGGGTTTTCTTATTTTTAGATATTTTGATAATATAACCTAACATATTTTGGCAAGATATATGTGTTTTCAATCATCTCATAGGCTTATCTTAAAGGTATCCCAACTAGGTTGGTGAAAACCTTCATTTTTGAGGTCTCAAAATCTATTTTGAGGCTTTGTATGTGAATTTTTTCCTCTATTTCACAAAGCAGCGCCTCTATTTAATACAACCATTCCTCTATATCATAAATTTGTGCCTCTATTGCATAAATTTGTACCTCTATGTACTGTAATTGTGCTTCTATTTTAGTTTTTTATATCTAGGGTTTTGGAGCTATTTTTGGCATGTAACCTTCATTTTTTAGCAACTAATAAGTGGTGCAACTATCTAATTCTTTTCAAATATCATTAGAATTGATATTAATATTTTTATATAGATTCATTGGTACAAATATTATTTTTTCAGTAATCAAGGTGTAACGCCCTGTCACACAAACCCCAAAGGACAACTAACAACAATAATATACAACACAATTTTATTTTTTATAAAAATGATAACAACTACACAATAACCAATAACTAAATAACCATACAAAATTATTATAATTACATATCATCTCATAAATAATCCCATGGGGTT
The DNA here is from genome assembly GCA_007115665.2 of Sequoiadendron giganteum. NCBI lineage: Eukaryota > Viridiplantae > Streptophyta > Pinopsida > Cupressales > Cupressaceae > Sequoiadendron > Sequoiadendron giganteum. The sequence goes on from CM021109.1 coordinate 479,589,792, forward strand.
GCATTACTTGTAAATGTTCTCAACTATAAAAATTATTAAAAACTAAATGCCAAGTGAATAAATGATAGAAGTATACATTCACTAGATAACATAATGATAAGGACAGAACTATCTATAACCAATAAAGAAGACAAGAGTACATACATCATTTTTTTATATATCAATTTATAGTTCAATATTATAATTGTGGATCATATTTCCACAGATACAATAGTACATTACATAATGCTTCCCTTATATTAATGGGAAGAGTACTTGAGTACAAAATATTACATCAATGAAGAATTTAATACAAGAATAAAACAGGATTCAATGAGGAGAAGCCTTAGAATCTCAGCATCCGCTTCCATTTATTGCATCACAAACACAACCTAAGAACCCAATTGGGTGCATAGCATGTTCCACCCAACCATGTGGACCCGAAGGCCCACCCCCCATGCTAAGAGATAACAAGAGGGACCCACAAGCAAATAAAGGTCAAGCAGACAAGACTAACACAAATTTAACACAAAACATTAAACAAAGACAAGGAAACTTTACTTCTAGAGACACAATAATGAAAAAGGGAAACAAAAACAACCATGGTTGTTAAAGGAAGGAGTGTCATCAGAAAATCTCAACATGGGTTACCCAGTGTGGATCTTCATAGGTTACCAACCCCCCTACCTAGTTAAACCCTGGCAACCACAAGTGATCCCCAACCCCCATTATAACTTATGCGAGAGAAACATACCTTTCAAAGGGAGAAGGTAGTTGATCTTCACCTTAACATTCATTCCCACTCATCCCAAGCCAAAACGAGGACTTGAGCCATGAGTGGGGCTAGCTTATCTGAATTAATATGAGATGCTACCCAAACCCCTAATTAATTGTTAGTTATGACTAATTATGGAAACTATCAATGAGTTACCCATATGGCACTTTGTGTTTCAGCTCCTGTTGAGAGACACTCCCCCTACTAACAATAGAAAAATACAAGGAACATTGGTGTACCTCAGTTCACAGAACATAAAGATATACAAAACACACAATATGTGAGGCATAAACCATCCCGCAAATACATTCCATAATACTAAACAAAGTAAAAAAGAGGTACCACCCACCAAAATAAATTACACAAGTCACCAAATGCCCTAAACCAAATGAGTGCCCGTCAAGAGTCAAAATTTTCCCCAAGCCTCTGGAAATCAATAAAAATCTACCCATTCACCCAAAGCTTTAAGCTAACGAAATGAATAACAAAAAATGGGTTCCCATGACTCAAACACTAAAAAATGAGAAGAAATGATTCACCAATTTATAAAAACATCCACAAAATCATCTATGGAAAACAAAACTCCACTTTGGTTACTCCTTTTTCTAAGGTTTTCATTGAAATTGGGATGAACTTTTCCATTCTTGACTCGGTATTTGATAGGATCATATCCTCCATGGAGAATGCAGTTGTGGGTAGAATTCTTTCCTTCCATCCAACTGTGGATATGGTCCATAAGTGGGTTGATGGAAAATGGCATCTCAAGGGGAGTGTGGAGATCTATGCTATGGCTATTGGTCTCTTCCTTTTCAGGTTTATGGTTGTGAAGGACATGGTGGTGACTCTTTCCATGGGTCCTTGGGTGTATGGAAAACATGGCTTGGCTATGCGTCATTGGAAGCTAGGGTTTGACCCTACCATGGACCTAAACAAGTCAGCTCCATTCTAGGTTTGACCACTTGGTTTACCTCTAGAGTATTGGGACGAAGCCATTTTCAAATGTATTGGGGATTCTTTGGGTCAGTTTTTCACCACTAACTCTATCACCAAATCAAAATCCAAGTTAGTTTTTGCAATATTTTGTGTTAACATCTATGTTGATAAATCTCTTCCTAACACTGTCAAGTTGTGTTCCAAGTTTGGCAATTGGACCCAACCAGTGTGTTATGAAAATTTTGTTGTCTACTATCTGAAGTGTGCTAAAGCTATCCACCTTATCTCTGACTACAAATATTCTTTCATTTGGGAGCCTAAGGTGGATAGTACCTTGGAGAACCCTACACCTCCTATGGAGAATGTTCCACCTTCGAAGGAGGCCATTGTGATCAAACCTTTTGTTGCTTCACCTACTTATAGTGATCCACCATGTGGTATGGTCAAATCTAGAGTAATTATTGTGACTCTATCTTTAAATGAAACTATTGTCAAACCCCGGGATGTCCAGATGGCTCAAGGACTTGGTCATTTGGCTGTTGATCCTCTACTTATTGCAGGATCTATGGGGACAAGAAAAATAATGGGTGAGGAAGGTGAGATTTGGGAAGAAGAGAGTATTGGATATTTTGATAAATTTGTATAGAATACAATGTTCGAAGTGGAGAAACTCTGAGAGGGGGGGGGGGTGAATCAAAGTTATAGATTTTTTTTTAAAACCTTTGTGAAAAGAATGACAAATCTGACCTTTTAGAACATAATGTACCTATAATATAAAGTTGAACTTTAAAAGATAAGTCAAATTACTCAAACCACTAAAACATGAATTTCCACCAACTCATGTTAAAGAAAGACATAAATTTTTCATATAATGTTAAGTAAATAATCTTTTAAATGCTATCTTTTGCAAGGAAAATAGGCTTTCTGATAACATAAAATAGCATTTACACTTAGCACATTCACATCTGAAACAAGAATATGTAAGTGAAATTGAACAAGAACAGCGTATCAAAGCAATTGAAGATACAAACACAACATAAATGGTATAAGGAAATATTGTTCAAATAAGACATGAAACAATACAAAAGAGAGACATAAAAAGATGTTGAGTGGAAAACTCTCTTAGGGTAGAAAAACCACTCCAAAAATGCCTTGCAAGCTTCATATCAAAAATTGATTACAATTTTTTTCTATGCACCACCTCAATCACTAAAACAATCTAAAGCACCCACTTCAATAGGAGTACCAACTCCTTTTCAATTTTTATTACTATATAAAATTTGCAAAGTAAGGACCTTACAATTGAACTATGTGTACAATCCTAAAATCTCTACAGAACAAAAAATGTTTTAATAATTCCAATTACACAATGTAGTGACTGCAACAGTACAAGAGAATTATTTATTTTACAAAAATCTGGATATGAATCTCTTTTATAGAAACTAGAGACAACATAAAAAGTATATCTCTCCTTTTTATTTTTTTTCTTTCAACAATTATTCACTCTTTCTTTCTCTCACCAAGTATTCACTCTTTCTTTCTCTTAATCTCAATGGAATAATGGCTTATAACCATATATTTTTACAAAGGAAAACATGCTTATTCTTTTCAAAACTTGTATCTACATATAACTAGGGTTTGCTACAGATATGTAAAGTGTGCCATATATTCAAGATACCCATGCTAAGTTTTCAATGATAAGCATAGAGGTTTCAAAATCATATGAAAAGATAACACCCTTGAGTAAAGATCAAGTTACACAAACTAATGAACCATAATTCCAAAAAAATCTTAATTAACAAACCAGTTAAGATTAAGATCAGCATAATACCTCTCGAATTGACAAACAAATACCTATCATGGTGGCCAAAACTTTAGAACCTAATTGTATAGAAATTTCATAACAGTGTCACTGAGATTCTTCCAATCTGCAGCTCAAAAAGAGTCCACAATAAAAACTGTCACTCTCCATAGCTCTTCAATCATCATTCCTTTAGCTCAAGCCATGTCCCAGCACAAAACAACAAACTGTATTTTCAATGTTGGCTCTAGGGTTTACTGAGTGTTTCAAAATAAAACAAAATTATTGTTCTACTCTATTTCTCATTTTGTTGAGACCTTAGTCGAAAAACAAAATCATTTGGAATCCACAAAAAATGTGAAACATTCATATCTGAATAAAACTTTCAAGTCCCCGAGGACTGAAGTAAGAGAGACATCATAATCACTTTTAAATGTTGTCAAAGACCCATAATACCGACACTTGATAATTGTCATGATTTTTAAATAAAGAATGTCGACCACCTTAATCAACATTATTACCAAGTATCAAAAGTCATTCCACTTTCATAGTGACTTTTAAACACTCTACATACCTTTGTCGACCTTTGGTTGATTTCAAATAGAATTTAGAAATACTTTAGATAAGTAAAAAACCCAAATGAGAGGCCTGACAAAATTAATAATAATGCCAAATCAACAAAGTTCATACACTAAAAATGATATGACAATGGAGCTTAGTAAAAAGTGTAATGCCCCAAATGAAAATTTGAGTTTGCACAAATTATTGAATCATAGAATTTTTCCAATGATATATCATGAAGTCCAAGCATAAATGAGTTAAAGATAACCTTTTCCACATATTGTATTCACCAAAATATATACACGTGTAATGTCAGAAAGGAAAAAATAAAAACTGAAACAAGATATACCTTTCCCATAATTGATCCACCAAACTGATCCATAAGATATAGTATGAAATAATAACTCCACTGAATAGTTATAAAGCCTATGCACATGAATCAAATGATCAATATCACAATCAATGAGAACAAAACAATGACAAACACAATGTTTTCCATGAATAAATAGTGAACCAATTGAAACCAAACCAGCTGAACATAATCCAAGTATACCATAGATAAACAATCACCAAGATACGATACTAAAACACACATTTGACATCAAGGAAAAATAAGCTCAATGAACTCCCCCTTTTTCCTTGATGGAAAAAACCAAGCGATCATCAAAGCCCATCAAAAACAAAGAAACAATCTAAAATAAAAACCACAATAAGCACTTCTCCCCCTTTTTGTCACAAGGACAAAGGGTAAGGCCAAAAAAAAAACCTAATGAAATAGTTGCAGATATAGCATGAAGTAGGAAAATGATGTGAAGTAGCAAGAAGCTGCTTAGAGAGCTAAAAAGCCCCCCCCACAACAAATGATGTATCTTAATAGAGCAACAATTGAGAGACAACTAACAACCGAGAACGAAGCCCTTCAAAGACTTCTTTAGACAAAGGATTTATAAAAATATCTGCCACTTGTGCTTGTGTGGAAATGTACTGCATTTTTACCTCATTAGCCAAAACCTTTTCCCTCAAAAAATGAAACTTAATGGAAATATTTTTAGTCCTTGAGCATATAACATGATTTGTAGACAAATTAATTGCACTTGTGTTATCACAAAAAATAGAGACAGGTTTAGCAACATCAGTACCCATGTCTGATAATGTCTGAGCCATCCAAAGAAGTTGAGTAGAACAAGATGTAGCAGCAATATATTCAGCTTCAGCTATTGATAATGAAACCAAATCTTTCTTTTTTCTAGACCAAGCATCAAGACAATCACCAAGATAAAATGTTGCACCACTGTTGCTTTTTTTGTAATCTAAAAAACCAGCCCAATCAGCATCAATGAAAGTTGTCAAAGTAAAATCATTGTTTCTAGGATACCATAAACCAAAATCAAGAGTACCTTGGATATACTTGAATATTATTCTTACAACAGTAAGATGGGACTATTTTGGTGCAAATTGAAATCTAGACACCATACACACAACATGCATTAAATCAAGTCTGGAGGTAGTCAGGTATAGCAAGTTGTCAATCAATGATCTATACTTAGTTCAATCATCAATTTTGGACAACTTATAGCCAATTACCTTAGGTGTGCTCATGAGATGAAATTCATCCATTTGAAAAAAATCAACATTTCTTTGGCATATTTTTTTTGTGACAAAAATATTTTTTGTTCAAGTTGTAAAACTTGGAGGCCAAGAAAGAATGTTAGTTCACCTTTCATTAACATTTCAAATTCAGATTTCATAATCTTTGAAAAAAAATTAGACAAAGCATCATTATTACAGCCAAAGATTATGTCATCTACATAAACCTCAACAATTAGAACATCGTCACCTTCAACTCTAACATAGAGATTGTTATCAACACCACCTCTTTTTGAATCCATTTATTGTTAAGTGGGTATCCAATCTCGAGTACCAAGCTCTAGGAGCTTGTTTAAGACCATACAAGGCCTTTTTCAATCTATACACATTATCAGATTTATCTTTTGCAGCAAATCCTTCTGATTTTTCCATATATACCTCTTTATCAAGATAACCATTCAAGAATGCAGTTTTGACATCCATTTGATAAACCTTAAAATTCTTGAAACAAGAATATTCTAAGAAAATTCTAATTGATTCAATACAAGCAATAGGTGCATAAGTTTCACCAAAGTATATACCTTCCTGTTGTGCATACCCTTTGCACATAAAACGTGCTTTGTTCCTCACTAATTTTGCACATTAATCCAATTTGTTTCTAAGAACCCATTTGCCACCAATAACATTTTTATAATAAGGTCTTGGGACTAGTTCCCAAGTCTTATTATTTTCAATCTTTTTGATCTCTTCTTGCATATATTTCAACCAGAAATCATCATTTAAAGCATAAAAAACAACTTTAGGCTCAAAATTAGTTACCAAAAAACAGTATTCAACAATTTGTGCTTTCTTGTCATTTTTTTCTCTTCTTCTTGTTAAGATCCCAGCATTACCATCCCCAATGATTAGATCTTGGGGATGATTCTTAAAAATAGTCCTAGAGGGTGGATTTGTAGGTGTTACTACCTTAGAGATTGAAGCATCCTCCTGTTGTACGTTATCTGCTTCATCGGATTTGGGAGTAATATTAAAACCTAACATAGGTTCCTCGTCAACATCCTACACAAGATCATCATCTAGAAGCAATTTTTCATCAAATTTGACATTAACATATTCAAAAATCGTATTCAACCTTCTATTGAAACACCTATAGGCTTTGCTATGAGTAGAGTATCCTTAAAATATACCTTCATCAGATTTAGATTGAAATCTGCCTAAGTTTTCATCATCTCTTTCGATAAAACATTTATAACCAAATATTTTGAAGTATTTAATTGAAGCAGATTTACCATGTCAAAGTTCATATGGAGTGAAATTGGATTTCACTCTGATTTGTAGTCTGTTCAAAATATAAACAGTTGTATGAACAACTTATTTCCAATACTTGTTTGGCAATTTTTCTTTATCTAGCATTGTCCTCTCCATCTCTTTCACTGTTCTATTTTTTCTCTCAACAACCCCATTATGTTGAGGTGTTCTTGTAGCAGCATATTTCCTTTTTATGCCAAGTTTCTCACAATAATCAAATAAATCTTGAGAGGTAGACTCACCTCCCTTGTTTGACCTCAAACATTTAAGTTTCATATCAACTTCTTTGTCAACCATTTTTTGAAATATTTTAAATTTGTCAACTGGTTTTGACTTATGTTTGAGAAAGGTTACCCAAACCATTCTTGTGTAGTCATCTACAAATAAAATGAAATATTGCTCACCATTTATAGACCTTGTCCTAGTAGGACCATACAAATCAGTGTGAACAAGCTGCAAAGGTTTAGTTGAAGCATTTTATTTTGATTTAAAACTAACTTTTATTTGTTTACCTCTTAGACATTACTTGCAAACAATATTTTCTGGTTTACTTAGAATAGGCAAACCTCTCACATTCTGGTTTTTGTTGATCCTAACCAAAATATCAAAATTAACATTCCCTAACTATTTATGCCACAACCAATTTTCTTCAACTTGACCCATAATACATATGCCTTCACTGCATTCATGATTGGAAGATTCAAGAAGATTGTAAACATTACCTTGTGTCCTTAAACCATTTGCAACTATTTTACCAGATTTGTTCTTTATAGAACAACCTTGTGAGTTGAACATAACATTATAACCATTTTCATAGATCTAACTAACACTTAAAATATTATGTTTAAGGCCTTATACATAATATACATCATAAATGGGTGTGTCATCATTAAAAAGAAAACAACCTTTACCTTTAATCTCAATTCTTGTGTTGTCTCCAAACCTTACAAATCCTCTTGAATAATCTTTAAGCTTAATAAACTTGTTCTTATATCCTATCATGTGGTTAGAGAAACCACTATCTAGAACCCACAATGCCTTATTTTTGGACACAAGAGCAGGTTGGACAAGCATGGATTGTTCTATGTTTTGAGAAAAACCTGGGTCTCCAAACTTTTTCAGAGATATGTTTACCTTGTTTGCACTGTTTGGATGTGTGACCAATAGTATTGCATGTGAAACACCTAATAGTATTAAGAAATCCAAATAACTGTTTGTGACCAGATCTAGGTGTTCTAGACATCATTATTGTGAAATTTCTTACTTTGTGTCTAAACTTATTACAAAAGAAGCAATAACCATGAAAGAAAGCATTAAACCTAAAATTGGTTCATTGATGGTCAAATGGCTGCTTCTTATTAGCTGCCTTAAAATTCTGATTTAAATGTTTTGAACACTCACCAGTGTTGAATCCAATACCAGTCATATCTTTATGTTATTTTTGTTCCCAAGTATATCATTCAAGTGAATAGTACTTTCATAACCTTAAACTTTTTTTACAAGATTGACAACCTATTGTTCAAGATTTTGAATCTCTTTATATTTATTAGTAAGAATAGATTGGAGAGTATCCACCATTCTTCTAGAATCAACAAGTTCAATTTGTAAGCCAGTGACCAAACTATCTAGACTATGGTCTTAAGAAGAAATATGTTTCTTTAGTATTTTTTATTTCTTGAAGAGCACAAAGCAATTCAATTTCACAGTTTTCTACTTCAAACTATTTTTCTCATTCTTTGTTTGAAGTTTTTTCTGATTCTTTGTTTGGATTTTCTTGAGTTTCTACTTCAGCCATAAATAAAGTTAATTCTTCATCATCCAGTGAGTCATCTGACTCAATATTTGAGTCTTCTTTTGAAAAGAGACTCTTTTTCAGTTTGAATTTATTGAATTTAAACTTCTTTTTAGGATAATAAGTCTTTTTCCTATGCTATTTTTCTGGTTTTTCATCCTCATAAGACTAATCAACATAAGGAAATATAGCAGCAAAGTGTCCAGATTTTCCACAAGTAAAAAGTTTAAAGGGAATCTTACCCTTATACTTATTTTTTAATTTCTTGACAAGAAGAGTTTCTTTATAATTTGATAGATAAAAATTGTTGTCATTAGATAAATCTTTCTTTTCTATGTTAAAGGTAGTTTCTTTTCTGGAGGAATTGTTTTTATTTATTTGAATTTCATAGGCAGTCAAAGTGCCTTGCAAATTGTCTAAGGTAAGCTAGTCAAAGTGTTTCTTTTCTTCAAGAGTATCAATCTTAGCTTCAAATTTATTTGGTAAAGTTTTGATAACCTTGGTTACAACATCAAATTCTTTACTTCTTCTCCTAGCCCTTTCATAGAATTGAAAAATTCATCAACTCTTAAGAAATAATCAACTACCTTTTCATCATCCCTCATTTTTATTTCTTCAAAATAATGTTTTAGAGTGAGGACTTTTGACTGTTGAAATTTTGTATTTCCTTGATAGATGGTTTCAAGTTTAATCCAATTTTCCCTAGAAGAACTATAGTGCATGACCTTGATAAATACGTCTTTAGTCAATGCACACAAGAGAGCATGTTTTTCTCTAGCGTTGGTTTCATATTTTTTATTTTCATCAACAGATGTGGGCAATGTAGTTGGTATGATGTATCTAGTTAACACTATACTCTATACATCAAGATCAATAGAAGTCAGATATGTTTCCATTCTGATCTTCTAGAAAACATAATATGTTCGATCAAATAATGGAGATCTAGTCATAGATGTGCCTTCATGAGCTTGAGACATTTTTTAAACACACTCCAAGAAAAGAGTCAATCTTAGGTTGGTTATACCTAACAGATAACCCTGAGCTCTGATACCACTTTTTGGAAGTGGAGCAACTCTGAGAGGGTAGGGTGAATCAAAGTTATAATTATTTTTTATAAACTTTATGACAAGAATGGCATATCTAACCTTTTAGAACATAATGTAGCTGTAATATAAAGATGAAATTTAGAAGATAAGTCAAATTACTCAAACAACTACAACATGAATGTACACCATATCTTGTTAAACAAAGACATAAATTGATCATATAATATTGAGTGAACAATCTTTTAAATGATATCTTTTGCAAGAAAAATAGGGTTTCTGATAACAAAAAATAAAATTTACACTTAGCACATTCACATTTGAACCAAGAATATGTAAGTGAAATTGAACAAGGACAACGTACCAGAGCAATTGAAGATACTAACACAACAAAAATGGAAGAAGGAAATATTGTGCAAATAAGACACGAAACAATACAAAAGAGAGACATAGAAAGATGCCGAGTGGAAAACCCTCTTGGGGTAGAAAAACCACTACAAAAATTCCTTGTAGGCTTGATCTCAAAAACCGATTACAATGTTGTTCTGAGTAGCAACTCAATCACTAAAACAATCTGAAACACCCACTTCAATAAGAGTACCAAATCCTTTTCAATGTTTCTTACTACATAAAATTTGCAAAGTAAGGACCTTACAATTGCGCTATGTGTGCAATCCTAAAATCTCTACAAAACAAAAAATGTTTCAATAATTCCAATTAAACAATGTACTGACTGCAATAGTACAAGAGAATTATTTATTTTACACAAATCTAGATATGAATCTCTGTTATAGAAACTAGAGACAACACAAGAATTATATCTCTCCTTTTTAATTTCTTTCTTTCTCTTATTCTCAACACCATAATGGCTTACAACCATATGTTTTTACAAAGGAAAAAATAGTTATTCTTTTCAAAACCCATATCTACATATAACTAGGGTTTTTTACAGATATGTAAACCATGCCATATATTCAAGATACCCATGCTAAGTTTTTAATGATAAGAAAAGAGGTTTTAAAATAATCTGAAAAGATAACACCCTTGAGTAGAGCTCGAGTTACAAAAACTGATGAACCAGAATTCCAACAAAATCTTAATTAACAAACTAGTTAAGATTAAGATCAACATAATACCTCTTGAATTGACAAAAAAATACCTGTCATGGTGGCCAAAACTCTAGCACTTGATTGTATAGAAATTTTGTAATGGTGTCACTGAGATTCTTCCAACCTTCAGCTTGAAAAGAGTCCATAATAAAAATCGTCACTCTCCATAACTCTTCAATCATCATTCCCTTAGCTTGAGCCACATCTTCGCACAAAACAACAAATTGTATTTTAAATGGTGGTGCTAGGGTTTACTGAGTTTTTCAAACTAGAACAAAACTTATTGTTTTACCCTATTTCTCATTACCGCTCAGCCCTTAGTCAAAAAAGAAAATCATTTGGAATCCACAAAATATGTGAAACATTCATATCTGAATAAAACTTTGAAGTTCATGAGGACTGAAGTAAGCGAGACATCATAATCAATTTTAAATGTTTTCAAAGACCCATAATACCGACACTTGATAATTGTCATGATTTTCAAATCAAGAGTGTCGACCACCTTAATGAACATTATTACCAATCCAAAGTCATGTCACTTTCATAGTGACTTTTAAACACTCCACATACCTTTGTCGACCTTTAGCTGATTTCAAATAGAATTCACAAAGACTTTAGATAAGTAAGAAACCCAAATGAGAGGCCCAACAACATTAATAATAATGCCAACTCAACAAAGTCCATTCACTAAAAATGATATGACATTGGAGTTTAATAACAATTGTAATGACCCAAATGAAAATTTGAGTTTGCACAAATTACTGAATCATAGAATTTTTCCAATGATATATCATAAAGTCCAAGCATAAATGAGTTAAAGATAACCTTTTCCACATAATGTAGTCACCAAAATATATACACCTATAATGTGAAAAAGAAAAAATATAAATTGAAACAAGATATACCTTCCCACAATTGATCCACCAAACATATCCACATGATATAGTATGAAATAGTAACTCCATTGAACAGATATAAAGCCTCTGTACATGAATCCAATAATCAATATCACAATCAATGAGAAAAGAAAAATGACCAACATAACATTGTCCATGAATAAATACTGAACCAACTGAAACCAAACCAGCTGAACATAATCCAAGTATGTCATAGATAAAAAATCACCAAGATACCAAATTGAAGCACACATTTAAATTCAAGGACAAATAATCTGTAGAAGAAGAGATTTGGACAACTCCAAAGAAAAAAGGGAGGAAGAAGAAGGAAAATATGGGAGGAGATTCAAAACTAGGAAGACCTACTCAAAGACACACTAGGATGAGAGAAACTACAAATGAGATTGCCCTAGGTAAACCAAGGACATTGGAAGTGTTCTCTAAGAAAGTTCAGAACTGAAATTTTTATCATGGAATTTTTGTGGGCTTAACAAATCCACACACAACTTGAGTTGAAGAACTATGTCCTAGAACATAAGGTTGATGTGTGCCTTCTACAAGAAACCAAAATGATTAAGAATTTTTTTGATAAGATTGCTAAATTTATCTAGCCTAATGCTTCCTAATTCTATAGTGATGTTGAGGGAGCTTCGGGCATTCTAGCAGTTCTTTGGAACTCCTCTAGATTTTTGGGTTCAAAACTTTTTCACAGTAAAAATTGTGTGGGGGCCTCTTTTTCTTACATAGGTACCTCTTGGTCTATAATCAATATTTATGCTCCTAACCAGAGGAATGCGAGGAACAACCAATGGTAGGATCTTTCTATTAAAATTAATCAAAATAGGGGAACCCATTGGTTGATTGTCGAGGACTTCAAATCTCCCCTCCACCCTTCAGAGGAAAGTGGTGGCATGTTGGATTACTTTGATAGCATGTCTGACCTGGCTAATTTTTTTAACTCTTTAGGGTTGATAGATATTGATCTTACGGGCTAGAAGTTTACTTGGTCTAATACTTGTGCTCTGGTGTTAACATGATTCAGTTCTGGTTAGTTCATTTTCTCTGCTCCCCCCATTGGACTAACATTTAAATGCTAATCTAAAAACCTTTCCCAGAACGGTGTTTGACCAGAACCCCCTATTGCTAGCCTAAAATTTCTAGCCTGTTGTGGGCCCTAATCTATTCCATTTTGAGATTATGTGGAATTCCCACCCTGACTTCAAAACTAAAATTGCAGAATGGTGGAACATCCCTATTCATGGCTCCCCCATGTTCATGATTTTTTCAAACTCAAGCATATTAAAAACATGGTAAAAGGATGGAGCAAGAGTGTGTTTGGCACTGTGTTTCTAAAAAAAAATGAGAGGAGGAATTAAGAACTTTACAAAAGCAAATGGAGGAAAGGGATGACATTCAACATACCCACAACCAAAAAATGGAAACCAGGAAGGAGTGGGAACGAATCCTCAAAAATGAGGAAATATTTTGGAAACATAAATCCAAAGTCCAATGGCTGCAAGAGGGTGACATGAACACCTCATTCTTTCATTTCTCTGCTATCAAGCATAGGAAAAGAAACCAAATTTATAAACTGACTGATACTACTAGTGTGGTGATATTGACTCCTACCCATATCGGCCTTCTAGCTGCAAATTAATTTCAGGAGGCTTACTTAGCCCCGACTAAGGTGCCTAACCCAAATTTGGAGAACCTGTTGCTTAACCACCTTCCAACCATCATCTCTTAGGAAGATAATTTGGGAATTCTCAGTGTTGTTTCTTCGAAAGAGGTTCGGATAACTACCCTTAGTATGGGGGCTTTCAAAGCCCTGGGCCCAGATGTTTTTCACCCTGATTTCTTTCAAATATTCTATGAAATTGTGGGTGGCAACCTTGTGCTAGCTACCCATGATTTCTTCAAAACTGGTAAAATACTTAAACATATGAACCACACCTTTATTGCTCTAATTCCTAAGATTGGTGATCCTCAATCCATGACTAGTTTCTGGCCTATTAGCATGTGCAACACCTTTTAAAAAATCCTATCCAAGATCCTTGTGAGCCGTATCAAGCCCCTTCCTCATAGACTCATTAGTCCAACCCAAAATGGTTTTGTCCTTGGGCGCCATATTCTTGATGCTACTCTGACCACTCATGAGCTTTTCCGTTCTATGGAAAAATGTAATTATGCAGGGATGGCTCTCAAATCAGACATTTCTAAAGCTTATGATAAAGTTATATGGGACTTCATCCCTAAGGTTCTAGCCAAGTTTGGTTTCAACCTTTTGGTTTTTAAACTATTAATGGTGTGAAAATACTGTCAAGTATTTTGTTCTAGCCAATGGAACCCCCAATGGGTTTTTCTCTGCTAGTAGAGGGATCAGGAAAGGTGACCCCCTATCTCTGTAGACACATAAAAATGACCTAGGCTTGCAAGCACTATTTTACCACTTTTTCGTCCCAACATAATTATGACATTTTAATTATGTTTCTAACTCACTTTCGACTATTAATTAAATAATTCATAATTATTTAATTAATTCATCTCTTTTTATTCTCCATGATTATTAAATAAATAAATCTTATTTATTTATTTAATGCATCACTAATTATCTAAAGTTTTCTAATTATTTAATAAATTTCTCAATTTATTTAATTAATCTTTATCATTTATCTCCTCTTGATGATTAAATAAATATATTTTAATTAATTTATTTAATATATCACTAACTCCCAAATCCTCTTCTAAATAAATCAATTTATTAAATTATTTAATTAATCAACCACCTCCTCTAAATTAAATAATTATTTCTAATTATTTAATTGCCTTATTTGACATTTCCCTCATGTAAAATAAAAAAATTATTTAAAAATGGCTTGACATGGTTAAGTGCTTCTTCTTTTAGTAAATAATCTTAAATAAATTATTTACTATCTCACTAAATCCATATTTTGAATTAATTTTAATTTGAAATGGAAACATTCTTCTACAAATCAAGTAATTGCTAAAATTACTGATTTTCTAAATCTCATCTTCTTATTTTTTTATTTTTACTAATTTTTATCTCACAGTCACGTTTATTTTCGATCCTTGATTTAATTTCTTAAATTAAGTCTTGTGCACTCATTTGGGAATTTTACCTTAATCCTAATTGAGGGTTCACATTTTTGAACCTTGACCATTGATTCTAGGGCATTTCTCAATCTCTCATCTCTACCATCCATCTAAAATTGCATTTTCTCCAAAATGTTAATTTTGTTCTCATTTCGACATCTTGGAATTTGAACTCTTGATCTCTTGAATTTTATTTCCTTAATCTTAAATCTCTTGCATTGTCATTTAATTACTTCCATTTAGAATTTAATTTCTATTGCATAAATTATTGTAAATCCTTCAAAACTTTTCTTAGGGCTATGCCATATAGTAGAGTTTTCTCATCACAATTTGAGGGCACACTCATTATCACAACAAGCTAGAAGGTGAAATGGAAGTCAGCCATGGAGGAGGAAGGACTAGGTGACCTTGTTTCATGTTTCCTTTCTTTATTTTCCTATGCATTCTATTGTCATTGTGGGTTTTGATATAATATGCATGCAATGTTTCTAATCTAATCTTGATCTATGCAGAAAATCCTTAATTAAATTGGTGAACCCCACGGTTTTCTTATAACAGATTTTTTAGTTTATCATACAGTTTATTTTTCTATTTGTAGGTAAAGGTATACAAAATGATGCAATTGACAGCCTGTATGATGCAAACACTCTATTGTTCTGCATCTTCTTGCGTGATCAACACAATAGCTCTGTCATGACACATTTGATGGCCCGAGCGACACAACTGACCTCTTGAGACACATTTGACAGACGCCAAACATCAAACTCCATATCAACATGCATCTTCTAGAGATAATGATGCATCTGTAGCATCAAGCAACATTTGCTTTGTTGCGACGCAAATGACTAGTAAAACCTTTTTTTGTTTTCTCTTTTTTTTAGTGTCCTTCTATTTTCTCCTTCTAGATTAGAGATTTTTCAGGATACGAATATTTTTGTGACAACGTGTGTCAAGTTGGAGTCTAACTAAATTTTATTGATTGCTTACTTAATTTAATATCACAATTTTCATTTCACTCATTTGCTAAAATGAAAAAACACGCAATTGCATGAAATTAAAAAGAACAATCATTTCTCTTTTTTCATGAGTTTAAAATTAACTGTTAGTTAACTCACACTACAAATGGTTAAAATGAACCCCATGCTTGAAAATCACTAAAAATAGTTAAAATGAACCATTTTTTTTTCTATTTTGTGATTTAGTTAGTCATCACAACAACAAATTTCAATTTAGGCTTAAAAAGAACATCATGTGAGTGTGAGTTAATATATTCATGTGCTCTCTCTTTGTTTTTAAACAAAGATTTATTAAACCATGAATATGTTGGCTTGATGATTTTAGCCTTAGAAATTGGGCTTGCTTTGGTGGGAAAAATTACTCACCCCAAATCGACTCAAACCCGTAACACGCTAAAGCCAAGCGTCACCCAACCGGTATATAATTTTAATGTTAAGGAAAGCTTAGCATTACATAACTTCCTATGGACCAACAATTGACCACCCAGTACCCTTATGGTGCATCAAAACCTATAGAGCATAACCTCTGCAGAATGGGATGATAATGCCTCTCGTGTGGCCTTCTAAATGGGTGCTCAAATTAAAAACGTTGTTATATTAACCACAAACCTTCTATTCTTTGGTGCAACAACGATCGTTGCCAAGGAACCCACACCTATGCAGTGCTTAGTAGAGATGATCAATCTACCATAGGATTTTCATGAAGGTTGGAAGCTTGGTTGCCCTAAGAAGTGAGTGCACTATAAGCGGGAGCCCATGGAGCCAAGGTTTTGAATTCATCCATTAAAGATATGCGGTTGGAATAAAATCCACGTGGGATCCATAAGAATATTGTCCTTGCAGCCATAAGATTTTTTGTAAATGTCTTCTATGTGGTTGTTTTTCATTTTTACAACACCATGTGTTTGCCAACTGTTTTCAGACAACTTCAACAAATGAACATCAAACTTGCAAAAATCTAAAACAAATTGGTCAAACTACTGAAATTCCTTTCCAAATTTTCTTCCTGCAATGCAATCACCTGGTCAAACAATAATTGATTAAGTCTGATCCACAATCTCTCTATTGAACCGCATTCAAAATTGCTAACAACACAATCACCTTATCAAACCGCATTTTCTTCCTAGTATGCCACAATCACCTTTCCAAACCGCATTTGATTGATACCAAGCCACATTTTCCATTTCAAGCCATATTTGACAATTAGTACACCACCATTGCATAACTGAGACACATCTGCCCTTTCTTAATGCATTTTCTATGACACATTTTCCAATCTTCATAAATATCTTTTCACTCTCAAAATTGAGGTCTAAAACTTATCTTTTCAAGATTCCATCAAGTCTTTCTCTACTATTTTTGTCAAACTAGACATTGAACTTCTCAAATTCCCTCATCATTGCATTATAGATAGATTTTTTAAAGTCACCATAGGTTTCCATTTGCATTTCATTAGATGCATTGTTAAACTTTACCATCCCCTTAGAAACTCATTTTATAGATTTTAGGAGTAGATTCCTTACCACCCATTGTCAAACCTTTGCATTCAAAATTAGGTTATCATTGGACTCAATCACCCTTTGTCTTTTAGTCAATATCTTTGGTGAATTATTTCTCACTCAATAGTCTAATGTGGAAATTTCACTTTGTCCTCCTTTAGTCCTTTTACAATCCATTGATATACCAATTAAACCTACAGCATTGCCAACACTTTGTATGGTCAAGTATTCATCTCCTTAGATTTACCAATAGCGAGTGCATCGTAGGCTCCTTTTAGTTTGCATACTATTAGTCTCCTCACTTTAGTTTCATATCATTTGCATTCACTGTAGGAGTTGAGAAAATACAACACCACAAACCCCGAAGATCACCTGCATGCAAATAACCTGTCACAAAAGAAGAGATGGAGACAAAAAAGCAAGGATTCTTTGAAAACTGAAAAATGTATATATCAGAGAGAATGAGAGAATGAATTGATATGAAATACAATGGGATCAATCCTTATAAAAAGGAGATCATGCAAACCCTAATAAAACCCTAATAGAATCCCTAATAGGATAACATTTAATAATTAATATAATTATTAAATGTCACTTTATGCAAACTAACGTGAAATATTAAGAAGGGAATAAAGGTAACTTAATCAACATAATTAAGTTAAAACCTTTAATCTAACACCCCCCCTTAAGATGAGCAATAGTGCAGCTACAAACAAATGCAAGAAAGCAAAGGTAACTACAATGCAAGAAGGCAACATGGGTCCTGGCAACTAGGCCAAATCAGGTACCCAAATACAACCAAATCTCTATAAAATGGAGAAATAGAGAAAACCTCATGGGAAAAAGCTCTACTCCAAAAAGAGAAGAAGAAAGCCAAGAAGAGACATCACTGAAGCAGAAGAAGCTGCAAACAACTGTCGAAAGATGACTGCTATGGTGCTGAAGAACCTCCGCTAAAGATAGGATGATCAGGAACAAGAAGACAATAATCTGCATAAGTGCCCATACGACACTACTCGAATCAAATGGAAAACAAAGGAAAACACCTAGAATGAAGATACAGATGGCACAAGAACCAATAGTTTGAAACACTGATCAACTGAGAATGGAAGATTCCTTCCAAGGTGAAACCAAGGAAGCATTAGCATGAACAGTATAATACCCCCCCATAATGGTGAACTAGGAGCCTGACAGATCAACTGAAATGGTGTGCAACACCCTGCAGTGCATGAAGAAAAAGATACAACATATGAAAGTGCACAAGAAAGCACCTGCAACTAAAAAAGTGGTGTGCAAAATAAAGCACACATGCATGAGGCTAGAATCATATGATCCATAGTCATCGTGGAGGGACACTCACCAGACAAAGGTGTGATTGCAAACAAAGGAAAACTACACAACCCCCATGGTATGGATTCAATGTCGTCAT
Source organism: Sequoiadendron giganteum (assembly GCA_007115665.2). Classification (NCBI taxonomy): domain Eukaryota; kingdom Viridiplantae; phylum Streptophyta; class Pinopsida; order Cupressales; family Cupressaceae; genus Sequoiadendron; species Sequoiadendron giganteum. The sequence goes on from CM021109.1 coordinate 479,608,634, forward strand.
AGAGGGATACTCACCGGACAAAGATGTGATGGCAAAACAAAGGAAAACTACACAACCCCTCATGGCACTTTATAATATCAGCGTGAGTACAAAATATGGCACAACCTTATATGCAAAATCTCCAAAAGATGCATGTACAACAGTGTGGCACTTTATCTTAGCGCGTTTACATAAAAGATTGCTTACAAATGATACTCAAAATGTCCTTAAAGGACAAAATGCTGGAAATACATGAAGAACAGCCAAGAACAAAGCATCCCATGTGAACAAAAAGTTTCCAAGAGCAAATATGTCTAGGTAATCCACCAAAGTGTGAAAACAAAAATAACTAAATAAAAGATACTTGGAGTGAAATCTAGAAAAATGGCATGGATGAAACTGAAGAGATCTAAAATATGGTTCCAATATCGCTGAGATTGCGAAAAATGGAGAAACTGATCAAAAGTTATGAGCTTGAGACTGAAAATAGCCCCTTTGTCTTCAACTAGCTATAGAATTCACCAACAAAAAAAAGAAGTGATGAGACCCACACCACTGGAAAGATGAGAAAACCAAATTTCCGACGATATCTCATTTGCCAAAAAATGATATCGTATACCCAAGTTACGACCTCCGGAATAAATCAGCTCCAAAGAGGGAAAAAACCAGTGTTGGGTTAAATTTGACGGTCATACGGCCGTCGCAGCAAAAACACTGGGTTAAATTTGATGGCCAAATGGCCGTCACCGTAAAAGTGCGATTGGGCTATAAATGAAAAAAATTGTTTTTTATATTAAAAAACCAATAAAAAAAGATTTGATTTTTTAAAAAAAAATTATAAAAAAATATTATAGAAAAAAAATTTATTGAAAAAAAATTTAAAAAAAATGGGGTGGGGGAGGCACGTGGGCCCACCCCCACCATACCCTGTAGCACAGTGTGAGTACACTGCGCAGCACTATGCAGGACTGTGTAGGGTACACTGCGCAGGGTCTACACAGGGTACTCTGCCTGGATAGGGTCCCGGGCCCTACCGGCCTAAGCAAGCCGTTAAAAGGCTTAAAAAAAATTTTGGGCTAAAATTAATTTTTTTCGGAAGGAGAAAAAAAATAGAAAAGTTAACAGTTGAATTGTAAAAAAATTTTGCCTCAGATTTTGACTTTGTCCAAAATGGACGAATGAACAGTCGATTTACAGGTTTTGGACCGCTGCGGACGCAATGGAAATGTCCATTTGAGTTGAAAATGCTTCAAAAATGCAGGTATGCCCTAGATCAAGAAAACAAGCCCCAAACCCTTGAAGCTCCAAAAATCTTCAAAACAAGAACAGGAAGCAGCAAGTGTGGAGCTCTTATACCATGTAGGAGTTGAGAAAATACAACACCACAAATGCTGAAGATCACCTACATGCAAATAACCTATCACAAAAGAAGAGATGGAGATAAACAAACATGGGTTCTCTGAAAACTGAAAATGTATATATCAGAGAGAATGAGAGAATGAATTGATATGAAATACAATGGGATCAATCCTTATAAAAAGGAGATCATGCAAACCCTAATAAAACCCTAATAGGAAAAACCCTAATAGAAGCCCTAATAGGATAACATTTAATAATTAATATAATTATTAAATGTCACTTTATGCAAACTAACATGAAATCTTAAGAAGGGAATAAAGGTAACTTAATCAACATAATTAAGTTAAAACCTTTACTCTAACATTCACAAAATTTTAGTCTCATTTGTATTTCATAACATTCTTCAATTCCAAAAACCCAAAAACATAGTGTGATATTTAGGTCATTCTCCCTCATCATCCCAAAGTTGAGAAAGAAAATTTATGGTTGAAACTAGATTATAGAGAAAGAAAAGACTCATGGATTCTTTTGGTCAAGACACCAACTTTCTCAGTTTCACCAATGACATGAACACTCTTTTTAATGACCTAGGAAATTCTATTATCAATCCTTTCAGTGAGATGTCCATTCCACCCTCTTCACACAATCCTTTTGAATAATTTGTGCACAAAGACCAAAATGAGGAAGTCATTGAAGTGGACATACAAGTTTCTAACCAGAACCCAAAAGTGGCCTCTTTTGTGGAAGAACTCAGTCTAAACAATTTAGACACATATCTAGCCATGCTCCTTGACCAAGGGGCTAGGTTACCAAAATTATTTGACCTCAAAACTATTAGAGAAACATCTCCTAATCCCCAATCACACAATAATTCCATGGGAGCCACATCAAAAAACATCATTAACACCATTAATGCTACCTCCATTGGTCATGCTACCACCACAACCAATGAATCCACCACAATCAACACATCTATTGGGGGATCATCTACCCAAACCAACACCACATCACAATACATCTCCCAAAAAATATCCACTATTCCTTCAAAAATGTTTGGATCAACAACGGGTGCAACCACCTCAAACCTCTTTGGAACTTCATCTAGTTCCATGGGTACATCAACAAACTTGTTATTAGGTTCCTCAAATCCTATTGCAACCAAATCAACAAACCCTTTTGGGAGGAATAAATGATGAGTTTTCAGTCAAGGCACCTAGCCTAATGTCCCAAATTCTTCACAGGTTAGTACCAACATTCCTTTGAGGCAAAAAACCCACATTCCTCAAGGCCGTAGTTACCTATTTTGCCAAGGCAATCAACGCACCCAATTTTCCACTCAATTTGGGAATCAACATACTCAAAACCAGAAAGGCCCCCAAATTAAATCCAACATGGTGGGATCCCACATCCCAACTTATGCATCTCAAGTCCATACACAACAACACATCCCCCATCAAAATGTTCATTTCCAACAACAACCAAATAAGAACACTCATTTTTCTCACCAACAACACATCCCAAACCAACACATCTCATAACAATAGGTGGGAAACCAATCCATACCTATCACCAACATGTGTGATGCTACCAACAACCCAATTTTAGAGGCACTCACACTCCAACTTTTTTCTCTCCAAACACAAGTAGAGACCTTGCAATAGTCAAACAAAAAGTCTTATATGTCACATGACTTATGTCCATATCCATTTGACACAACCTTATATATGCCACAGTTTCCTCATGGATATGTGGTGCCACATTTCCCTAAATACAAAGGCAATAAAAACCCCATTGAACACATAAGAGAATTCAACACCAGTTGCATGGAAATTGCATATGAACAAACCTATCTCATTAGACTTTTCTCTAGAAGTCTCGTAGGCCATGCACTGGAGTGGTTCTTGTTATTTCCTATAGGAATAAAAAATAGGATGAATTGGCAAACAATTTTGTTGAAAGCTATGCCTATAACATTGACATAGATATTGACATTGCCTCCATATGCTGACTTACCCAAGAGGAGGTAGGAGAGACTTTTATCCCATTCTTTTAAAGATGGAGAACCTTGCAAGAAGATGTCCAGTAGAAATATCGAAAAAGGAGAAAATCACCATGTTTGCACAAAATCTCCTAGGACTGCTCAGATATGGCTTACAAGTCCATTTTTGTACCACCCTTGTTGACCTTATTGAAAAAGGTTTTCAACTTGAAAAATTGTTGATCGCCAAAGGAAAATTAAAATATGGTGGCAAAACAATCAAAACCACCACAAACAATAACCCAAGCAACTCCAATGAAAAAAAAAATATTGGGTTAAGAATAAACACATCACAAATGATGGTGTGGTTGATACAAAAACCATTAATGCAATAGGGCATGTACTCACCATCAAAGGAGTTCAAAATCAAAATACACCTATGACTACACAAACACCAATTGCTAATGCTATTCAAAATAATCTAGCTCAATCTAATCAGAGGCAACTGCGTCAACCACGACAATTTCAAAAACACACATACACCCCTTTGGGTGAACCTATTGAAATTTTTTTGAAGAAAATTATCCAAAAAAGAGTTATAATGTTGGAAGAACCTAAACTGTATGAACCTGGTTAGTTCAAGACATCATGGTGGGATGATACTACATTTTGTGATTACCACTATGTTAAAGGGCATAAAAATTCCTCTTGCCACTAGTTGAAAAATCCTATGCAAGACCTTATTGAAAACCATACCATTGAGTTAGGAGGTCAACTGTTTACGTCTAATGCATATTATACAATCCACAACAACCCACTACAGGATCATGGTTCTGGTAAACCCTTCCTATTTTACATGAAGAATACCAATAATCAAGCCAATCATGTCCATCTAACCTTCAATTATTCTGGTGGTACCATCATCAACAACTTGTGAGCTATCGATGAAGAGAAATGTGTCAATACTATTACCATTACAAAGGCCCCAGACTGCAACATCACAACATGTAAAGGCAAGGTCACCATCTCAGGTCTCTCGGCACATCAACCTAAAATTACCATACCCGGTCCATCTTCTAGATAGTCAAAACTTAAACCAAAGTTCAACCTTATTGAGAAATTTAATAAAACACCCACTCAAATATCCATTCTTGAATTGATCTGCATCTCGCCCACACATAAGGCCATCTTGGATAAAGTCCTACAAAAGTCTTCCATCCCAACCAAGATTGATGTCAACCATTTTGAAACTATGGTTGGATATCTGAATTTGCCTCACCACATTACCTTTTCACACATTGACTATTCCTCACCCAAAAAATCTCATAATGGTTCCCTTCATATCAAGGTTTTTGTCCACAAACATAAGGTTAGATGAGTCTTAGTAGATGGCAGAGCAGGATTGAACATATGTTCTTTAAAATTGGTTAAAGCTCTTCGCTTCTCTGATGCATGTGTGGATGCTACAAAGAGCATTCTCATCAAGGCATATGATGATGAAGAACATGATTCTAAATGCGTCATCACAATTCCAATTTGACTGGGACTAATTATTATAGATACAACATGCCAAGTCTTGGATTGTGACATACATTACAATATCTTACTTGGTCACCCCAAGATTCATGCCCTAAAGGCCATTCCTCCCACATACCACCAATGCCTGAAGTTCCCTTTTGATGGTATTGAAACTACTATCCTAGGAGATCTTGATCCATTTCAATACTATACCAATCTTCGAGCCACTGCTAAGCACCAGGTACCCATCAATCGAGAAGCCTCAAATTCCACCTCTTCCAAATATATTGACCTGTCTTCACTCACCAAATCATGCATTCCATCAAATTTTGCCACACCATCTTCCTCGGCCTCCTTACCAAGTAAATACCTTCACATCCAAGACCTTGGTTGTGGAGAACTCAAACTGAATATGGCTTAATGTATCACCACAATACCTAAGATGCCTAAAGTCTATGGTAGACCATGTTTCGCATTCGAGCCCAAATTTTTTTTCGAGGTTCTAGTAAAAGGTTTTTTCACACTATGGAGCAATATGGGTAATGAAGTCATTATCGACATAGCTAATTGGATCTGTAAAAACCCAAAATAATTATCTCTACTACCAATTCATCTCTATGGAAAAGGCTATGACATATGCAAGGCACTGGGTTTTGATGACACAAGTGGTCTTGGAAAGGCCAACAATGGAAGAAAATAACCTATCATTATCTTTGCAAGACCAAGGTACACTGGGCTATGGTTTGACTAACTCGGAATTGATGATCAATGTAGCTATTAAATTTTGAGTGAGGACGTAATGGGTATAGAAAGTGTTGAGACATGTGAATAATCCCTTACCAAATTTGGCTCTAATGCATGGGAATGGGGAACTGAGAAAACCTTTAGCAACTATGATATTAATGAACTCTTCCTAGAACCTGGACAACCCCCCTTTGAAGAATGATTCTGATAATAATGCAACATTGATCCTATTGACCATCACTCTAAAAACAAGGAATGGGTAAGCATTCCTTGGGATCCAAAAGAATATAAGTTGTCATCGGCAACATCTGAATTATCTTGCCCCATTCCCGAGCCCACCCAAGAGTTTGACATGCCTGAACCTACTGTCCATGCCTCTAAAATTCCATCTATTAATCATGATGTTGATAATTTTGTGCCCTATTATGACTATGAATTCAACTCATTTGAATCTAAATATGGTCCATCCATTGCATTCGACATGGAAGTTGAAATTGAAAACTTTTCCTTCACACTTGAGGCTTCAATGTGCACACTTTTTTTATCTTCCCCATCTTTTACTAGCACTAATGATGAGATTTCCATTGTTTAGCCACAATTGGTTGATTGGGACAAACAAGAACCACCAGTGATGGATATCTTTTGGAATGATGAGGCAATAGAAGAATTAATGGATCTCTAAGAAGGCATACCATGGGGTGATCACAAAACAAGATTTTCCATTGACCTAGACTGTGCAGCTTACTTTGAGGAGACTGTGCAATCCTCTAGTTGCAAAAATATAAAGAATAAGACAAAAAAATAAATGTATTTAGGTGAAAATTGCAAGGCACCTTCTAACATAAAAATAGTAAAAATAAAGGACATATCTGAAGGTGAAACATATCTGGAGGATTGGAATTTCTTCCCATAACATAGGAAAAATCAGAAACTCTAATCAAAGACACAATCAAAGTTAACATAGCCACACTGGAGAATCCCAAAATGGTTCTCTTAGGTGATCCTTAACAAAAGAAGAAAAACTCGAGTTTCAACAATTCATCACAAAAAGGAAAGTTAACTTTGCATGGTCATATGCTAACATGCCAAGTATAGATCTAGAATTTGTATTGTATCATCTTCCATTAATCCCAAATATCAAACCAATCAAACCAAAATTGTAGAAAATCCATCCACTAATTTCACTACTTGTAAAGGCCCGACAAAAGAAGTTACTAGATGTTGGATTCATAAGATCAATAGACAATGTTGATTGGATATCCAATATTGTCCCTATCACAAAGCCAAATGGACAAATATGCATCTGTATGGATTTCAGAGATTTAAATAAGCCTTGCCCAAAAGATGATTTCCCATTGCTGAATATAGACATGATTGTTGATCTCACAACAGGGTATGAGATGTTGCCTCTCATTGATGGTTTCTCAGGCTATAACCAAATCTGCATTGCAGTTGAGGATCAAAACAAACAACATTTACATGCCCATGGGAACATATTGTTGGAATGTCATGCCACTCGCCCTAAATAATGTAGGAACCACATACCAAAGAGCCATGACAACAATATTTCATGAAATGATGCATATACTAATGGAAGATTATGTGGATGACCTCTTGGCCAGATCTTTGACATGGAAAGATCATTTCAAGGTCCTGGAAAAAATTCTTAGATGACTAGAAGATAACAAGGTTTGTTTGAACCCAAAAAATGTATCTTTGGGGTCACTTTAGGAAAACTATTGGGCTATATATTTTCATAACAGGGCATAAAATTTGATCTTACTAAATTGAAAGGAATCAGTGAGTTAACAACACTTCAGGGTAGACTGCATTCCATCCGATGCTTTATTTCATAGTTGGTAGACAAGTGTCAACCATTTCAATACATGTTATAGAAAAGTATCCCCTTTGTATAGAAAGAAAAATTCCACACAAATTTTGAACAAATCAAAGAATATTTATTGAAACCACCTATCCTAATGCCACCCATTGAGGGAAATGCATTGATCTTGTATGTCTCAGCAACTACAAATGAACTGGGGGCATTATTGGCATGAAACAACGTTGGGGAATGTTGGGTCTCAAAAACGTAGGTTTGAACCATGAGAGGTTGCCAAGGTCTCACAACGCTATTGGCCAACTAACAAGGACAACCAGTATAGTTCAATCTTCTACTCTTAAGGCTCTGCTAAACCTAGGTGGGTGTAACTATATGATTGATGCAGATTTTAGACAATGCTTCCTACTTCACCAACTATCCACAATAGAAATTTTGACAGTGGAAAGATATGGTCTAAATTTGGTACAAATAGTGTAAGAAATATCCTAAATTTGGTATATATTGTATATGAAATATCAAGGTATGAATTAATATGTTCAATTAAGAGATGTAACTAAAATGGATGAAACCTAAAAGGATAAATAAGACTAGCGCCTTGTTGGGTAAAACAGAGTCAAGTGAAAGTCTTAGATGAATGACTTCTATCTGGAAGGGACTCTAATTATTTGGAATATGAGTATTAGTTTATAAATTGTATAAACATACAAGAATGTAACTACCAAGGTCTTCCTTGTGATCCAAATGATACTTACAGATTACTATGAATGAGTTGAAGGATTTAATCTTTACTTGAAAGAGTCAACCAATCACACCACACAAATACAAGAAATGAGTATTGATAAACTGAGAATATACTTGATATATCAAAATAAATAACAAAGAAATATCAACCTTGGAGACAACTTGATAATATTTTCAATTAATTTAACAAATAATTGATACCAAAAGGGCACCACAAAATAAGTGTTCTTTCATTGATTCCTTAAAAATTCATGCATGCATCATGGTCCTTTGAAACATTCTAAAAATATTGTATTTCTTACTATCTACCTTCTATCTATAAATCTCCTCCTTTGCTATGTAAACAACATATATTTATACATTAGCAGGTTGGAGGACATGTCCTTTCAAAAATGTTTTAAACATAAAACACTAAAAAGATTACCATTAACTAATTTTGTTAAGCCAGAAGTGAACTCTAGACATGTGATCTATGTAGTCTCGATGCTTGTGTGTATCTGCATCTCCTAATGCATTGCGGATCATGATCTCCATCATCACCATTTTTTTGTTCTACTCACATGCTTCATCCAACATTGTATCTTTTGTAGTGGTTGTCTTTAAGATCTCTTGGAGTATTAATTCACTCTCTCTCTTCCAAGTGGCCATTTATTTCAACTTATCTCCATCATCAAAGAACATAGTAAATCCATTCTCAGTGGCCTCCATCAACTCTTGCGCATCCTCTTGTAACTCCTCAAGGAAACCTCTATGCTTGTCCATAACACGATTAGCATTCTCAATTACTGTATTGTTAGGAGAATCCCACTACTTTATCTCCTCAAGTTTCTCTTGGATTATATCATCCACTCTTTTATGTTCTTTTATTGCATCAAATTACTATGAGTGCTTTCCCCAAAGTTTATTTAACCAAATGGTTAAAATAGTCTGCCTCTTTTTTATTACTTCCGTAAGTGTATCCATTTTCCTTGGGAATAAGTACTCGATCCTTCCCAATGGTCCTTCACCTGTGCATTTTCAACTTGAGTGAAAATATTTTTTGGCCCTATTGTAGCACCTACTAATTCCTTTATACTCTCACTTTCCCTCAATAGTTTTTTGTTGTTTGTTTTGTACATCTCTCTTTCTCTAATCAACAGTTGTATTTGGGCTTTATTTAATTTTTCTATACTGATCCCAATTTTTGTTGTTGCAATTGGATTAGACTCTCTAGCCTTCAAATTCATGACATGTCCAAATGCTTTCTCAATAATAATGACAATCGATCTCTTGTGAGGTGGATATAAAGCCCAAATCATCAATTTTTTTTCATCAGGATTATATCTTGATCATGTATATACTTTTGTTACATTTTCTATGCTAAGCTTATGTGTATTATTGTTGTCTTTTAAGAAAATATCAAAAACTAATGCAGAGTTAAGATCCAATCCAGGGAAAATCATAACACTAGCCTTTTCCAACATTTCTCTCCCCTTCTTTGGGGTCATATTTTTCATTTCTTTCTCAACATCATTTTTCAAATCTTTTAACAACTACTCTTCATTTCCTGGTGTAATATTGTCAACCAATTCTCGTATTTCTTTTCCCTTTTGTTTATATAAAAATGACTTAAATTATGAGGAATTTATGAACTCGTCATCTACTACAAAACATTTGTATTCCTCATGTCTCGTATTAGCATCTGTACTTTCATCGACACTTAATTCTCTAGCAGTATAGGTGTATTTTTGAGTTCTCATCTTTGATACCTTACCAAGAGGATATTGTGACCTAGTAGCTTTTGATGCCTCTTCACTAGAGGATGACATCTTTGCATCCAACAATTCTTGATTATGTTTCTCAATTATCATTTTTGCCTCTTCTGCTTCTAGGTTTTTTATCATATCATCAAACTGGTAGGGCACATGGTGATACCCTCCAAAGTTTATCCTTTGTTTGGCAGACTGAATATATCCTCCTGGATCAAAATTCTTCCTCATTGGTCCTCTTCTCATGTTATATTATAGTAATCTATCAAGAATCAAATTCTATTCCTCTTTTTCCAACATAGTTAAATCACCAAAACATAGTGTACTGGGCATAAAATCCTTCTTTCCAAAAGATCTTAGGTTCATGACATTGGAGAAATCCATTTTCCTAACAATCTCTAAATATGCAATCCTATCTGGAACTGTTTTAGGCAAAATAAATTTTGTATCCTCAAATCCATACATCCTAATCATGGTGGTATTTTCTAAATAATACCAATCCCCCTAATTATGGCCAATTGGTCCATTAAAATCCTTAGGTTAGAGAAACCTCTTTATTTCATCAGAAAAAGAATAGTCACAAGGATGATTATAAAACTTGTATAATGGCTTTACAAAGCAATCTTCAAAATGCACGAAACTAGAATTAGCAAACATTCTATCCCAAACAGTAGTCCATGACTAAATAGGCAATGGCCTACCTTCTTTACCGAATTATGAAATTCTCAGCTCCTCGGGCCACAATCCTAATTCCTGTCCAAAGTATAGCACAAAGTGCATCAACAATGAATAATTCCCGAGGTGTAGGAAAGAGGCTCAATTTTTTATTGCTATCAAACCTGCATCAAGATATCTAAACACATATGAAGCATAATCCCAAGAACTAGAGTTATGATATTGAATATCTACTGCAATCACCATGGGCACAATTTCCATATACTTTGGAACCTCCATTCCCAATACCTGTCCAACCAAAAAATAGGTGTACTTTATATAGGGTTTGAAAAGATCCACATGAAAAGGTGGTCTCTCATTTTCCTCCATTGGAATCGGTTTGCCACTATGTATAGTTCTGTGTAGGGGTAATCTCCAGCCCTTATTGCATTTTCTAACACATGTATCAATGGATTTCCAAATAGATCACATATATCCCTGATTTTTGGATTATAATGACCGGCCAACAATTTCACCAATTCGACATCAACAAAAACATTAGGGCACACTAGTTTTCCCAAATTAAGTCTCCATGGGTTACACTCTAGCTCAAAGCAATTTATTCTATGGTAGTTGAAACTGAACAATTCGTATCATCTAATTGGGGTCCAAACATCTCCTATGAACTTACATTTGTCATCCAATTTATCTACTTCCACCTTAAGTTGTGCATAACATCTAGCTTTAGGTCCTGAACTAGGTAGATGGTCTATTAGATCTTGGTTTAAATTTTGCTCGGTGCCCTCTGGTTGTATTTCAGTTTTTTTTTTTTTTCCTTTTGGTTGGTTACCCTCCCCATGTTTTCTTCCTTTTATCTTTTTTGAGCTAGTGCTTTCCATTCTTCGAAATTTACAATTTTCAGAGGATGAGGAACTTACTATTTTTTGCCTGAAAATCCAAGTTGAAAAAATGCTCCAATTGTTTTGCTCATTCCTCTGCTCTCCTTTGCTGCCAATTCTGCAAAAAAATGATTTCAATTGAGTTCACCTTGATTTACAAAATCTTGTATGCTTCGTGGCACCATTAATGTCTTCACTGAGACATAAATGAAGAATTTTTTTCAAAATACTCCCTGTCTCATCATGTATCATATTGGCAAGACATTTAAAATATTTGGCTGATCTTTTTGTTCAATGTTCACACATCCGCTAAGACATCTTGTAGCTCCCCCGACATCACAACTCTCCCCGATAGTTTTATTTTTTGGTTTTTATATCACCATGACTTCCACCAAAGAAAACCTATCACTCAGTATTAACGAATTGGGCCAATGGTTCCTCATTTCACTTTGAAGGTTCTTTGTCTCACTGAGATATTCCCTTTGTCAACTTAAATCGCTGAGACCAAGTAATTGTCCTACCAACAGAATAATACTCGTTGTGACCTCTCTTAGATCTCCCCGTTGAGACTTATCTTACCGATACACCTTTTCTTTGGTGAAACCATGCATATTGTCCCTCTGAAATCTTTTATCTCCATATGCTCAATCGTGTTAGTATAACATGGGAGGTCAGCAAGACTACTCGAACTCTTCCCGACACCATTGTATCACCGAATGAGTCCTCCTTTGATTTACTAGAAAGATTAGTGATGGTCTCGGGTTATCTTTTGGAATCTCACTCTGATGACTCCAATCTAGTCGATACATGTTATCATACTAGAGGTGCTGAGATGAGTATGAGCTCGATATGACCTTACACCATCATGCCAATAGAAACTATGAACCTGCGTATTCTGAACATATGTCCTCATCGGCATGACAAAACTGATTTCTTGCTGATATACTAAAAGAGATGTGTATTAGTATTGGTGAGACCTACTTCAACTTATGCTGATATGCTTCAAATTGTATAGGTTTAATGTTAGATGAATTTCATGGGACTATATGACAACATTTGACCTGGAATTTGTTGAGGATTCTCTGTGAGGAAATTTAATGTTTGTAATATGAACCCCTTGGGAAATTAATGAGTATAAATGGCCAATGAGATTTTTTCAAAATTTTATAGTTCTAATAGGAAAAAGAAATATCCATATACTATATCACTCATACACTAATAGGATATGAGTTGAGCTATACAACCATTGAATTTGCATGCCTTGCAGTTGTCTTTGCAAGACAAAAACTAAGACATTACATGTTGAGTCACCAAACACACCTAGTAGGTAAGATTGATCCAGTAAAGTATCTCCTAAGGTGGGCGGCATTGATAAGCCGTTTAGCAAAGTGGGTCATGATTTTAAGTGAATATGACATACAATATGTTGAGCACAAGGAAATAAAAGGGTAGGTAATAGCAGATCAACTTGCAGATGCACCCATCCAAGGCACTCATTTAGTGATAATTTATTTTCCCGATGAGCCTATCTTTCATGCAGAGCCTACGTCACCATGGAAACTGTATTTTGATGGGTCTCATAGTGGTCATGGCTCAGGGGTTGGTATATTATTCATCACACCACAAGGGGATTCCATTCCTAAGACATTTTAGATTGTCTTCTCTTGTACTAACAACATTGTAGAATACGAAGCATTGGTCAAAAGACTCAAGATCACAATTAACTAGAAAATTCAGACACTGCTAGTATTCAGGAATTCTCAGTTAGTTATCAACCAAGTGAATGATGATTATGAGACAAAATATGAAAATTTTCTCCCCTACAAGTGAATGGTGGATAGCTTCCTAACATATTTGAAATTTATTTCCTTTCAAAAAATCCACAGGACACAGAATGAGGTAGCCAATGCAATGGCTACTATTGGATCTCTCTTAGACATCCCCAAAAATGTGTCACAATTTGAGTTCTTAGTCAAGCAAATATTGATGTCGGCATATGAAATCCCAGACTCATAAATGGTTTGTGAGATTTTAGGTCCTAGTTCACCTTGATACAAAGACATCTATGAATATCTTAAATCCCAAACCCTACCACCCAACCTTTCCAATAACCAGAGAAAGTCCTTTATAAAAAAGTCTCCTGACACACCATCGTTAGTGACACTGTATACCATCGTGTCTTTGATAAAATCCTTCTTCATTGTCTTGAAACTGATGAATCCCAAACAACTTTATGAGAAGTACATGAGGGTATATGTGGATCTCATTTGAGTGGTCCAACATTAGCTAGGAAAGTCACCAGACTAGGATACTATTGGCCGACATTAGAAAAAGATGCTCTTTAGTTTGTTAGAACATGTAAAAAATGCTAGGTGCACAGTGACCTAAGTCACACACCTGCATAAGAGCTGAGACCAATAACTTCTCCATGGATTTTCGCACAATGGGGAATCCACCTCATGGGAAAGATCCATCCATCCTCCTCTACTAGCCATAAACTCATAATCACTGCCACTAAGTACTTTACTAAGTCGATTGAAGTCATCCCTCTCACTTACATCACCGGTAAGTAGATATCAAAGTCTATCTTATTGGGAAATCATGTCTCAACTTCTAGTTTTGAGCCTTTGACAAAAAGGACTTGGCAAAAAATGCGTTCATTCTACCCTTAACCACTTTACCGCAGTGGTCTAGTTCTGCTATGATAGTACCGCAGTGACTGTCTGGGTGGATACCACCTTACCACGAATGGTGAGTTCACTCATTGTAGTGGCATGGTATAGCCGCCAATGGCTTATTTTTGTAGTTACTACCACACAACGTGCAGTGGGTCCTCTCACCATGGTGGTCATCGTTAGACCACTTGCGTTCTGTCTGGCGGTCACCACCCTATTACAGGGTGGCCTAGCGGCCCCCATGGTAGTGCAGTGAGACCACTGGAAGTCTACTTGGGTGGTCACCAATATACCATGGTGAGACTAGGTGGTCTCTATGGTAGCATAGTGAGAACACTGATGGTCTACCTATCAGTTACAGCTACACCGTAGTTAGGTTGAACGGGCTTAGCAGTGGCTTGGGGCTGATAGAGACGGAGCTAGGGTGTCTTGATGGAGTTGGCAGTAGTACGAGTAAGGTTGGGGTGAGCACAGATGAGCTCACTGCTATGCTGCGGCCGAGTCGGATGATCTAGGCAGTATCATGGGGTGAGTAATGGGTGAGATCGGCTGGGCTCACCGCCCCACCACAATGAGCTCAAGTATGATCAATGATAGAACAAGGAAAGTGATACAAAGATCAGAGAAGGAAAGGTGAGCTCAGATGAGCTCACTGCATTACCATGGCCTAGTCAGATGGAATCGACAGTGACGTAGTAGGTGACAGATTGAGCTCGGAGCTTGGTTGACCAAGTTGGACTGAAGGTCAGAGCAATAGGATAATAGAATGATGAAATGTGGCTTAGTGTAAGGTGTTGTTTGGCTAGAAGCCAAAATAGTTAATGGAAGTTATTGTAGGCTGAGTTTTAGCTGGAGACAAGTTCTAATTTAGGCAAGGAATTGAATGCCTCGGTGGCCCAATGCAAGGAGATATATAGGGGAAGATTAGGTGGCCTGATTGAATGATCGTGTGCATGACCCTGGAGTCTAGATTTGGGTTGTGACATTGAATGTTTTTTTTGGAAGACTTGACAAGTCGAGTATGATGTAAATTTTTTATGTAAATCAATTGTGACTATATGCCATAAGGTAGATTGTAACAAAGAGTAAACTTTGAAGGTTGTTGCTATGAGTTGATCAAAGAGTGAAGGCTAAAGAATTTTGTATGTAATATTTTATTACTGTAATACAAAATTTTATTTTCTTGGTGTGGTGGGTTTTTAACCTGAAATTTTTTCCCCCGTAGATACTTGTGTCAATCTTTGAATTCTTATTCTCGTATCTCTTTTATGTTGTTTTTATCCATCTCAATAGATTTAGAAGCTATTAGAACTTGTTTTTTTGCATCTCTCCCCTGTGGTATTAGGGTTTAAGGGAAGGTATTTGTCACTGTTGTCTTTCCCTTCAAGTGGTACCAGAGCTTGGTCAGTTGTGTTGAAAGGTCAGTTTTTTGTGCTAATACTATTTCAGTGGGAGTCTTGCATTGTTAAAAATTGTTCTATTTGAGATGGCAAGTACATCAGGTAGAGAAAAGATTGAAAAATTCAATGGAAGAAACTTTAAGTTATAGAAACTCAAAATGGAATACTTGATGGTGGATAGAGACCTTTGGTTAGCAATGTTTGGAACTAAGCCACAAAGTATAACGCAAGAGGCTTGGGATCTTGTAGATAGAAAAGAAAGAGATTTGATAAGAATGAGTCTTGTTGATTCTATACTCCTGAACGTTTATTAGGAGCAGTCTATAGCTTCATTATGGAAGAAGCTTGGTGATATTTATTTGGGAAAGTCTTTGGTAAATAAGCTATTCTTGAGGAAGAAGTTGTATGCCTTGAAGATGGAAGAAGGTGCATCTATTGTAGAACATCTGAACTCATTTAACAAGAGTCTTACTCAGTTGGCATCTATAGGTGTAAAGACTAAGGAGAAGGATCATTGCATGCTCTTATTGTGTTTGTTACCTAATAGTTGGGATCATTTGGTGATGGGTATTGGAAGAAAAACCAGTGCATTGAATATGGATGATGTGGTTGCTTTGTTTCTGTCTGAAGAAATGCATAGGAAGTATTCTAAGATGGCCAAAGAGGCTCTTGTTGTTTGAGGCAAACCAAAGGAGAAAGGAAAGAACAAGGACAAGAAGTCAAAATCTAAATCTGTAGGGAGATCAAATTCTCCTAGTAAAAATTTCAAGGTGAGATGTTGGAGCTATGGGCAACCTGGTCATATCTAGAAGGACTACAAGGAGAAGAAGAATAAGAATGCTTCAGATAATGACTCTTCTCAAAGTGATGTAGAAACCTTCATTGCAGTAGCCTTGAAAACTCAGGCATCAGATGATGTCTGACTAGTTGAATTAGGTGTGTCCTTTCACATGACATCCAATAGAGAATGGTTCTCTAAGTACAAGAAGTATGATTGTGGAAAGGTGTACCTAGCAAGTGATTCAATAGTGGAGATTGTTGGTAGAGGAAGAGTAAGAATTTAGTTTCCTGAAGAGAGAGTCAAAGGTATTGGTTGCGTATTAAATATACCAGGTCTGGCTCAAAATTTTCTTTCTATCAGTAAGTTAAATGATGCTGGTGTAGAATTTTCTTTCTCAAGTAAAGGATGTAAAATGGATAGAGGTGAAATGGTGTTGGCTAAGGGTGTTCGTACTGGCACTCTGTACAAGCTAGATGCATTCCCTATTCAATGTAACAATGCCTCTGTAATGTCATGCAAAATGGTTCCTATAAAGAAAGATGAAGACACTTCTCTAGCTGCAAATACTTTGGAGGTAAAACTTCCAGCAGAGAAGACTATGTTGGGGCATCATAGACAAGGTTGCATAGGTGAGAAAAGTTTAAAAAAATTGAAGAATAAAAATATTGTAGAAGGGTTTGATGATTGTAACCTTGAGTTCGATTTCTACGAAGACTATATTTATGGAAAATAGAACCATGTTTCATTCTACTCAAGTCCTCATAAATCTTCTGGTATAATGGATTATGGTCATTATGAAGTGTTTGGTCCAATTAATGTTCCTTTATTATCAAAGTCTAGATATTATGTTTCTTCTATTGATGACTATTTGAGAAGGGCATTTGTATACTTTCTTAAAATTTAATCATAAGAGTTCAGTCGATTGAAAGAAATTAAATGTTTGAGGACAGATAATGGGGGTGACTTTTTCTCTGAAAATTTTGAAAGGTATTACACAGATCATGGAATTAAAAGGCATAACACAACACCTTATACTCCACAATAGAATGGCATTGCTGAAAGATTGAACAAGACACTAATGGGAAAGGCAAGGAGTATGCTAAGCGATGCTAGTCTGGAGTAGAAGTTCTAGGTTGAGGCTATGACTACCACTTGCTATTTAATAAATCAGTCTCCTTTCTCTACTCTTGATGATAAGACACATTTGGAAGCATGGTTTTGTAAGAAGCCCTCTCTCAGACACGTTCGTGTTTTTGGATGTGAGGCATATGTTTATGTGCCAAATGAGAAAAGATCAAAGTTAGATAACAAGGTTGTTAAATGTATTTTCATTGGCTATGGAGTTGGTGTGAAGGGATATAAGCTTTGGAACCCTATTACTGAGAAGGCTTTGTACAATAGAAGCATGCTTTTTCATGAGCTGAAACCTTTAGTAAGTGATCAACATATTGAGATAGATCAGAGAGGCAAGAAGAATGATGTAATTGATATTCCTCAAACTCCAAAAAAGTAATACATGGTGTACCTACAACTTAGGAGAGTTCAAGCAGCTCTAAGAGTTATGATGATGAAGAACCACAACCTCAACAAGTAAGGAGGTTTACATGAGAAAAATGACAACCTGAAAGGTATGGTTTCTCTATGTTAGACTCAAACCATGCTTGTGCCTTAATTACTAGCACTGATGAGCTTGGGACTGTAAAAGAAGCAATCAACATGTCTAATTTGAATTCTTGGCTGGAAGCGATTAATGAAGAGATGGATTCATTGAAGAAGAATGAAACCTTGAATTTGGTACCCTTGCCTAAAGGAAAAAATCATGTTGGTTGTAAGTGGGTATTCAAAAAGAAGATTGGTCTTGATGGCAGTGTTGATAAGTATAAGGAAAGACTAGTTGCAAAGAGATTTTCCTAAATTGAGGGAATTGATTATGGAGAGATTTTTTCCCCTATAGCAAAGCTAACATTCATTAGATTTTTGTTGTCAATAGTAGCTATGTATGAATTTGAAATTGAGAAGATGGATGTGAATACAACATTTCTCCATGGTGAGATGGAAGAAGAAATTTATATGTCCCATCCTGATCATTTTGTTGAAAAAGGTAAACAAAATATGTTATGTAGGTTAAAGAGATCTATGTATTATTTGAAGTAGTCTCCTAGAATGTGGTACCAAAAATTTGACACATTTGTGTTATTTTTGGGATTTTTGAGATCAAAACTTGATCATTGTGTTTATTATAAATCTGAAAATGAGTGTGTGCTTGTTATTACCCTGTATGTGGATGATATGTTATTCATAGGAAATAGTAATACTATGATTTCTAATCTTAAATATCAATTGTTTGCAAAGTTTGAAATGAAAGATCTTGGTGCAACAAGGTATATTCTGGGAATAGAGATAACCAAGGACAAAACAAGTAGAAATTTTTGGGTAAGTTAGATTAAGTATGTCAATACTGTTCTCCAGAGAGATTTGGTATGAATGACTGCAAACAACTAGTTGTTCCAATCATGTAGGAAACAAAACTATCTGTTGAAGACTATCCAAAATCTGCTACTGAGATGGAGGACATGATCAGTGTGCCTTATGCAAGTGTTTTTGGAAGTTTAATGTACACCATGGTCTATACAATACCAGACATTGCCCAAGCAGTAGGAGTTCTAAGCCATTTCTTGAAAAATCTAGGAAGATCACATTGGGATGTTGTAAAGAGACTGTTCAGATATTTGAAGGGGATTTTAGACTATGCTTTGTGTTACCATGGCAGTTTGGTTGCATCACAAAGAACACTCAACATTTAGGGATATGTTGATTCTGATTGGGTAGGGGATATTGATATCATGAGACCCACCAATATATATATATTCATGCTAAAAAGTGGAGCAATCAGTTGGATGAGAAAGAGACAAGCTATAGTAGCTTTATCCATGATAGAGGTAGAGTACATGGAAAAAAGTCATGCCTGTAAGGAGGCACTTTCATTGAGACGTTTGTGTTCATACATTGGTTTTAATGTAGGGCATATTACAATCTGTTGTGATAGTCAAAGTTCCATTTTTTTGGCAGAGAACCTGACGTTCCATGCCAGAACAAAGCACATTGATGTGGAGTTTCACTTCATGAGAGACATGGTTGAAGATGGAAAGTTTTTTCTTGAAAATATCCACACTTTGAAGAACTTTGCAGATGCATTGGAAAATCTTGTGAGCATAGACATGTTTAGATGGTGTACAAAATCTATGGGCCTTAGGTCCTATGACCATTAGTGATTTTTTGAATTCAAGAGGAAGCTAGAAGTCTTCACCAAGTGAGAGCTTGTTGGTAAATCATGTCTCAACTTCTAGTTTTGAGCCTCAGACAAAAAGGACTTGTTAAAAAATGCCTTCATTCTACCCTTAACCGCTTTACTGCCTTACTGTGCGTGGTGAGTTCACTCACCGTGGGTGGTGGGTCCTCTCACTATGATGGCTATGGTGAAACCACTTGTGGTTTGTCTAGTGGTCACTACCCTACTGCAAGGTGGCTTGGTGGCCCCCACAGTAGAATGGTGAGACCACTGACAATATTATTGGGTGGTCACCATTGTACCATAGTGAGACCGGGTGGTCTCTGCGGTAGTGTGGTGAGACTGCTAATGGTCTAGCTACTGGTTATTGTTGCACAATGGTTAGGTTAAACACCCTCAATGATGGCATTGGGTGGATAGAGATGGAGCTGAGGTGTGATCACCAACACATTGCAGGGTGTCTTGATGGAGTTAGCGGTAGTGCGGGTAAGGTTGGGGTGAGCTCAGATGAGCTCACCGCTATACCGCACTCAGGTTGGATAAGCTCGATGGTATCATGGGGCGACTAAAGGGTGAGCTTGGGTGGGCTCACTGCTACACTGTGATGAGCTGAAGTATGATTAGCGGTAGCATGGGGAAGGTGAGACAAACCTTGGAGAAGGTAGGAGCTGAGCTGACTGCATTAGCGTGGCCTAGTCGGATGGACTCAACAATGATGCGTTAGGTGATAGATCGAGCTAGACCAAATTTCAGAGTGATAAGAAAATAGAATGATGACACATGGCTTAGTGTAAAGGTGTTGTTTGGATAGAAGCCAAAACTTAATGGAAGTTATTTCAAGCCAATTTTTAGCTGGATACATGACCCAATTTAGGCAAGGAATTGAATGCCTAGGAGGCCCAATGCAAGGAGATCCATCAAGGAAGATTAGGTGGCATGATTGGATGATCATGCACATGAACCTAGAGTTTGGGTTTGGGTTGTAACATTGAATGTTTTTTTTTGGAAGACTTAAAAATTCAAGTATGATGTACATTTTTTATTGAACCCAAAGTTGATTGTATTCCATAAGGAATATTGTAACAGACTGTAAAATTTGAATTTTGTTTCTATGAGCTAATCAGAGAGTGAAGGCTGAAGAATTTTGTATGTAATATTTTATTGTTGTAATTCAAATTTGTCTTTACTTGGTGTGGTGGGTTTTTTTACCTAAAAAGGTTTTCCCATGTAAATACTTGTGTGAATCTATGAATGCTTATTTTGTTATTTTTTTTATGTTGTTTGCATCCATCTTAGTAGTTTTAGAAGCTATTAGAATTTTTTTTTGTATCTCTTGCCTGTGGTATTAGTGTTAAGGGAAGGTATTTTGCATTGTTGTATTTCCCTTCATATCCTTAATTACATCATTTGTCGATATGGTGTCCCAAAATCCATCATCGTAGATAAAGGGATTCCATTCAAAAATTAGGACGTTCATGAACTCTGTGAGAGATTCCACATCCAACACCATTTCTTCACACCATATTATCCACAAGGTAATGGCCGAGCTGAGGTGTCAAATAAAACAATTCTTTGCATTCTTAAGAAGACCATCAATGACACTAGCTGAAATTGGAACCTACAACTTAATCCTGCTTTTTGGGCCTACTATACCAGAATTCGTACACCCATAAGAGCCACTCCATTTTCCCTTGTCTATGGATCTGAGGCCATATTTCCCATCGAGGTCAAAATTCATTCTCTTTGAGTCTCCTTGAAGGGAATGATTGATGATGAAGAGTACAAATAGTCCCACCTACATGAGTTAGAAATGTTCCAAGAAAGATAAAAAAATTCCCTGAATCACTTGTAGTCATACCAAAATTGTCTTTGTCAGAGCTATAACAAAAGGGTGATGGTGAGAAAATTTGAAATCGGTGAATTTGGTTCTCATGCAAAATCCAAGAAATCAGGCTAACCGTGAAAATCCTAGAAAGTTTGAGCCTAATTGGCTTGGTCCTTATATTATTACTACAAATTTTGGTTATGGAGCTTATCAATTGGCTACACCTAACATAAAAACAATTGAAAAAACCCATCAACAACCTACATCTACAAAATTTCTACACATAGCATCAAAGAGCTTGGCTAAAAACCTAAAAATACAAAAAAATGAAAACTAAAATAAAATCGTCTATTGATGAAAACCTGGCAAACAAGCATCTCGGTGACACCAAAAAAAATAAATCAAAAAATGATAAAAATAGCTAAAAGAAATAAATTTGTCCAATAGTGAAAACCTGGAAAACAAGCACTTTGGATAAATACCATGGTGAAAACCTGGCAAACCCTTATCTACTATAACTCTAATCAACCCTTATCCACTTTCCATAATCACAATGGCTTGACACATTCATGAAATTCATCCTAAGTCCTATCAATTTGGGCCATGGTTAGCAATTGGTTGACATCACCCCTTGTATATCCTTGCCTTCTGCCCTGTGTCTACCTATTTCCATACCATTTGACTCAGGTAATCCTCGATCTATCTATGGGCAAGACCTTTATCATGTAATTGTATTGGGTGTCGCACATGATCCTACATTCGTAAAAACTCCTAAAAATGTCATAAAAATATGAAAAAGTCTTTAAAAAATACCTAAAACTTGAAAAATGTCCTGAGAAAATACAAAAACATCCAAATCAATGTCAAAATCCCCAAAAAAGTCAAATTCAATTTTTGTCTTATCAATCCAATCAGTCACGTCAATTGATCTTTTGTCCACATCTGAACTATGTTGTCTCTATGCGTTTGCTACATAGGCAAGATTCATCTTTGAATCCTTGAAACACTATGTCACTCTTTCTATGTTTGTCAAAATAAAATCATGATTCACACTTTTGTCCTTTAGACAAATTCATTGGTCGTGTTGAACTATGAGGTCTCTGAGTGCATGATGTAGGCAAGGCAATCAATCAATGAGCCCTTGAGGCCAAACTAGGTCAGTCCATTAGGGTTTATGGCACCACATTTTCACACACATCCAACTATATTCAAATCAAACACATTTTCTATCAATCCTGAGTAGGCAGTCTATCAACAATCTATTTCATCAACACTTTCAATCAAAACAACATGTCAGTGATGACATATAATCAAATTCTATCAAGACAAATTAAACTGGAAAAATTTTGGGTTCTTCTTCTGATGTGTCCTTCTGAAAAGAAACCCTCATCATTTCTTTGTGCTTTTAGATGTGTCCTTCCCAAGAATCATCATCATTATCTTTCATTTTTATGGATTCTCCTTACTCCGAAAATTGATCTCCCAGATATCAACATCATTTAGGATGTGTCCTTCTTGAATATAGTATCGCTTGACTTTTGGCAACCTTGACTCCATCAACCTTGGAATTTTAAAACACTTGACAAACACTTGGAAATATTTATGTATCTTTTTTATGGTTATTGTGATATTAGTTCCTTACATCATAGGAGCCATGAAATATCATGATGATGATAATTGTCTTTTTTACGATCACCTTGCTACTAGTTTTTCAAGGATGTCTTGACTTCAGGATTTAGAGAAGCAACGACATAGTATGATGATTTTCCTATGTATTTTTTGACTATCATGTGGCTAGTTTCTCAAGGATGCCCTGACATCAATATTTAGAAAAGCAACGACGTCTCATGATCAATCTAACTTTTTTGGCGGTTGGTTATGACAAAGTGACTAGGAGAAATTATGTTCCTCGTACGAGTCATCATCATCCTTTTTTGTGAAAATTGATCTACATGGTGGTTTGACCTTGCACACTATTGATCTACATCATATCATAGTGTTTTTTGGTCATCATGACATTTTCACCCAATGATGATTAAGATCAACAACTAGGATAACACTGTAGCAAAGTTTTGAAGGATTTTTTGTTTCTACACTAACATGAATATCTTTCTCCCTACTATCATCCATCTTCATCTTCTCTTGTCTCTTTCTCTAATGATATCCTATGACATACACAAAAAAAAAAGTTGCATACATGATCATACAAGCATTTCATATTCATATTTCATGTTTGCATAAATCAAATACCATAATTCACATTGCATAATGTTATCATTTACATCCATCCATCTCACATCATAAAACCATCATTTTCTTTAACATATATGAATCACATCATCATACATTACACAATGCATACATACATAACCACATCCATAATTGCATTCATAAATATAAAACATGATATCCATACATCTCATAGCATCATAAAAGCATCACATAGAATCTGATAAAGAATAGAACACCATAACACATAGAGTCATATAGGCCGCATCAAAAACTGCATCACATATATATAATCTATAAAATATCAAGTCACAAGATAGAGTGATAGTATATCACAAAAATGGAGCTCACAGGCTCGAATGTTAATATATGTAATTTTATAATACAAATATCAAAGTAAAAGTCATAGGATGTGCCTCCTCCATCCCATGGAGGTGAATCATTTGGTGGTTGTGACTAAATCATCGAATGAAAAGTGACCTGGATAGGAGTGGCGTCTGAATTCTAATTCTAGGATCCTAAGGGATCAGTAATAGGAGATTGGCTCAGCTCTACCTGGTGTCTTGATGACACTGATCTATGACCATGCTCTGACCTATGGCTATGGCCTAACGAATGTTGATGTGAACTGTGTGACCTATGGCTTGAGGACTACCCTGATACAGTGGACCCCACAACACTAGTATGACTACTACTATGTGATCTACTATTGTTGTGGGTCCAAGAACCACTGCCAGTCTTGATGTATGATCAGGAAAAAATTGGGTCTTGTCTCTCTCATGGAACAACCTACTCATAAAGCAAATTGTACCGACCCCTGCTCTTGGCCATCCTAGCCAGCTCCCTAGCCATAGCCCCTATTGGCCCTACACATAACTCTATGAACACTATAACCCATCAGTTTGACTCTTGTCATAGAATAATGAATTGGTCTCTCTCCACCCTAGTAACCTCCAACTCCGCTACCAAGGCCTTATTCTGAGAAAAGGCCGCATCTAGTTTTCTCTAGAGATTTGTGATCCTCTAATCAATGGTGGCATATGTGGGAAAAATCGGTGACATATCCCCCTCCTCGTCTCCAAAAATCATCCACTCTTGCAATCTCCTCTTAGCCTCATCCTCCCCCTCATCCTCCTCCTCATCTCTCTCCTCCCCTCTCTCCTCCTCTCCTTGGGCCTCCACATCGATATCAAGAGGATGGTGCTCAGAAAATGGATCCTCCTTTGTTGGCATCTCTTGCTCTTCTCTTGCCTCCAACTCCTCTCAACCTCTGACCTCCTCCTCTACTCCCACCTCTGCCTCCTGCCCAACTGGATGCTCTCTCTCCTCACCCTCCTCCTAGATAGGTGAAAATGGTGTGCCACCCACTCTCTTCTTGAATCTCTTGGGCTGCCTTTGCCCTCCATCATACCTCCTCCTCCTCACACCCCTCTCATCTCTACCATAATATCCTCCCCCATCACCCCCATCATATCCCCCACCTCTGCCTTTATCTCCCCAACCACCATCTCTCCCTCTGGCCCCCTATCCTCTGTACCTCCATATTTCCCTCTGTCCCCCCTACCATATTTACCTCCATCTCTCCCTCCACCCCCCTACCATCTTTGCCACCCTGACCTCCCCTTCGTACCTGTGGGATAACTAATCTCTAATCTATGGGAGCTGGACCATCTTGATTTGTCAATGGAATCAACCTATGAATATGCCACCAGACCTCAAACTCAACAAATTTCCTAGCATCTTTTGGACCTCTTCTCCATAACCACTATTGTGCAACCAAGCCATCTATCTATTTCTCTTCTATTTCCACTGCTATTAACAACCCCCATATGGTATCCCTAGAGGATCGTGCATACTTTGTTGTCCCTACTCACACATCCTACTGCTCCCCAAACTATCATAGTACTCGTTGGGGAAAGTACATCTCAATAATCCATTGGCTCTACATTGTGTGGTCAATAAGGTATTGAAACTATCTACATAGTGACAAATGGCCAAACACATCGGGCCAATGGGGACAATCTCTATAAGGCCTCTAGACAAACCTGATCAAAATGTTGATCTGATGATGCCAGTACCTAGTATCTCCCACATGATTCTAGCTAGCTAAACCCACATAAATATAAGCATAGGGCATCCCATCACCCAACTTCTGAATCTGCATCGGTGACCAAAAATGGGGAATGTGCTCCCATGCCTAGATCATAAGTAGTGTGGTCCCACAGCTAATAATTTTCCCCACATGATGAACTACCTCATGAAGCTAATGATATAGCATGGCTAACAAGAAGGCCCCCTAAGAAAAAATGTTCCTTGACCTCGCATACAAACTAGTCAATCCCCCCATCCAATCGAAAAGTGATATCCACGATGATCCAGTATCAGCACTTCGACAATAAGTGTCATGAGCATGGAATTTAACCATGGAAACTAGTCAGCCACAACATCCCATCTGATCTCATACCCATGAATGCCTAGACCAGAACCACTGGAATCCTTGTACATATCTAATAGTTCCTATCTCCCTTAGTGCGGATCGTATACCACCCTCTCCTCACTGATCGGGATGCGTAGAATGCGATAAACATCCTCTAAGGTAATTGTAGCCTCTCCTATGGGTAGCTGAAATGAACATGTCTTTGAATGCCACCTCTCACAAAGTGTCATCACTAAACCCCTATTTTATAGAATAATGGGCATATAGGTGACGTAGTATAACACCAGTCTCATCAACCACTATCTCTCCCTATCACTCAATCGATCTCTAAAAGAATAAGTGGCTAGTCTAAACTCTTGCATATATATGGGCACTAATCATCTCTACACATGCAAAAACAAGGATTAACACACATGGGTCAACACAATGGCACATTCTTACTATCTATGAAACCAAAAATGCATCTAAAACAGAGCTCGCACAAATTCAATGTTGATCAACCATGGTCAATAGCAATTGCATCACATTGACTGCAATTGTTTCGTGATATGCCTCATGCGGCTCTACATCTCATAGTAGCATCTCTATATAGTGAATGTGTCATTCCATCTAGAAATTATGCATCCTTACAACGATTGCATCATTTCATAGAATGATTGCATCATTTGATATAAAATGTGTCGTTAGACCTAATGTTTGCATTGCAACATGGCACTTTTGTCGTAGAAACCCATATATGTGTTGCATTTTGGCAATTGCTTTGTTTGCCTTCATAGTTGTGCATTTTTAACCTTTAACCAACCTACCCATTGCACTTGCATCATGACACAATCAAATGCAACAAACGTGAAGGTGATTGCATCTTACGTGAAGACAATTGTGTTGCAACACATTTGTTTCCCCTCCCAAAACCCTAATAAATATGCGAGAATCAAAAAAATTAAAGGTCAGATAGGGTACTTACAGGTGCCTCTGCACTCTCATGTCGTTTTCCACACATGGTACCCATAGCGGTCTATTACGAAAATCACCATCTTCTCCTCGAGCTCTGATCTCTAAAGATTTTGAATAGCAAATGTGGAAATGACACTTGGTTTGGCTTTATCAACCTATTTATAGGTTGAAAATAAGGATTTGACCTAGTGAGTTTTTAACGAAGGATATTTTTACCACCTTTGTCTGGCATATTGAATAGCTAAGCATCCTCTATGTTTGAAGATGATCATGCCATTAAATTGATTAATTAGGACACTTTCCAAATTTTTCTAACCCTGGGCCAAAATTCAAAAAAATTCTTGAGGGGGCATAGGCACTCTATACCTTCGCAAGGGCATTTTATGGACTTGTTTTCTTTGCCATAACGCGATAAAATCAATTATGACAAAGAGGGGAAAATGTAGACACATAAAAAAGACCTAGGCCTACAATCACTATTTTATCACTTTTTTGTCCTAGCATAATTATGACATTTTAATTATATTTCTAACTCACTTTTGACTATTAATTAAATAATTCATAATTATTTAATTAATTCATATCTTTTTATTCTCCATGATTATCAAATAAATATATCTAATTTATTTATTTAGTGCGTCGCTAATTATTTAAAGTCTTCTCATAATTAAATAAAGTTCTCAATTTATTTAATTAATCTTTATCATTTATGTCCTCTTGATTATTAAATAAATATATTTTTATTTATTTATTTAATATTTCATTAACTCCTGTAATTGAGATTTATCGCAATATTGCAAAGGAATGCTAATATTTTGCACAAGATCACAAATATCAATCCTAATCCAAATAAAAAATTAAAGAAGGATTAAAGTATGTATAATGAAACTAAACTAATAAAGCTAGAATGATCTTACTGAATATGTGATTACTTCCTCGAGTTATCTCTATTGCTCTTCTCCATTTTGCCTTTTCAGTATTCTTGCCCTTAGATTTTTGTGTTTGAATGCAAGCATAACCTATTTGAATTTCTAAGTAAAATATCAAAGATAAGTCTCTTCTCAAAAGTGTATGATTTTGGGAGGAGGAATAATGATAATGACATGCCATTTTATAGATTTTGGATTTTCGAACAATCAGCTCAAATTGAAAGAGGGATTGATGGATGAGATTGATGAATGCCATGCGATTTTATTTGTGTGTCAGATAGAACATGAGTTAGAACACGAGTTCAGGATCTTAAAATAGAACAAGATCTTAATCTTCAGTTAAGAATCTTTGAAAATAGAAGAAATAGACTTTGTATGTAAAAGACAAAGTTAAAAGTTGAAGAATAATGCATTCGAGTGCAAACTTGAGTTAATTAATTAAATAAAAGATATTTAATTAATAAAAGCATTCATGTACATGAGTTAGAACTATTTAATCGACTAGCTGTGACAGAGAGTCTTCCTGCAGAGATGATCAACAGTTGAATTTAGAGATAACTGGAGAACTAAAAATAGATCTCAAGTTAGAATGTAAGTGGATGATTAGATAACTGATTGACAGAGGAATGTGACATAAATGATTTAAATATATGAATTAAATGTTAATTTAATTCAACATTCAAAAATGAAAGACTTTGATTAAATAAATAAAGATAATTTATTTAATTTGACTATTTGAAAAGAATAATGTGAATAATTAAATAATAAATATTTAATTACAGATAAAGGGGGTTAAATGAATAATTAAATAAAGATATTTAATTTTAGTTGGAAAAGTATGATAAAGGGGTAATTAAATAATAAATTATTTAATTGATAGATAAAGGGGGAAGAATTAATTAGTTTGGAACATAATTAAACAAATATGATTTATTTAATTAATCAAGTTGAATAAAGGGTGATAATAAATTAATGAATTAATTAAAAAAAGGGGTATTTAATTAATAGAGGAAATATGTGTTAGAAAAGGTAATTAAATAATTGACATTATTTAATCAAGACCACAAACTATAGAAAATTATGTTGAATGTGTACTCACACGCCTAGACCAATTTTCGGTATCTACAGTTTGCCCCTCTTTGATACAATGTTGTTTAGACGTTTTGTCAAAAAAAATATGCCCCAGTCATGCCTCAATGTGAAATAGCATAATGTATGCCCCCTCGACAAAATTGACAAATTTTTGAAAGTTTCAAAAAAAATCAGCAAATATTATCGATAAGTCAATTTGATAGTTAAAAATGTTATGTAGTTGACGGAATTGAATTTGGAGTTGATACAGATGTGTACAGGTCCTTTGAAGTTGAAAGGTTAAGCACCAATAGACTAGGTTTGGAAAAATGCCACCCAAACTCAACCTATAAATAGGAATTAGGTCTAAACCTATTTCATTTGCACCTGGAGGAGATAGAAAAAGAGGAGATTTTCTCTGACCAGCTGATGAAAATGGCACCTATTCCATACACTGTGAATTGAGGATACCGAATCCAGATGTTCAAGAGGCCAACCAATGCAGGACCATCGGTATGTACCTAAAAATGAACTCTTGAAATTATTTATGCACGTAGTTCTAGGTGTTTGAAAATTAATAAGAAAATGCAGTTCATTGTGAATGTCGTGTATATCGTCGTATTCGACACATTTGACTGCAAAACGATGCATGTGTGAAAACATGCTTAGGCATAGATTAGGAATTTAGGGAATGATCACATGTGTGATAAAATTCACTGGATGTGTAGTTATGAAACACATCTCTATTAGGAATAGACACAGATGAGGTAATGAACCGCATATGTATTAGTGAAACGCATATGTAGTTAGTAAG
Source organism: Sequoiadendron giganteum (assembly GCA_007115665.2). Taxonomy (NCBI): domain Eukaryota; kingdom Viridiplantae; phylum Streptophyta; class Pinopsida; order Cupressales; family Cupressaceae; genus Sequoiadendron; species Sequoiadendron giganteum. Next base: position 479,638,498 of record CM021109.1, read on the forward strand.
TAGGTTGTAGTAAATGAACCACATTTGCAAAATGCACCGCATGTGGTTTAGTCAACTGCATGTGTAGTAGTGGAAAATGGGGTTGTGAAATGATGCAACACATATGTAATATGCACCACAAGTGAGGCGTTGTTCAACGCATTTGAAAAAATGCATGGCATCTATAAAAGTGAGCTGCATTTGACTGGTAAAATTTGCAAAAAAAATTTCTAAGGAAAACTTGAAATTTTTTGACATTATGGTTTAAATCCAAGTGGTTCTAGATCTTATATATACACGAGAGAGTTAGCCAAATACTTTTGATCTGAGAGATTGGCTACCTAGTGGAGAGACACAACTGCTATCGAGACTTGGTTTGCTTCATTGTCTTGATATGCCTACCATTCAAGCAAACAGAGGGATGCTCACCGCGTTGGTTGAGCGATTGCATTCAAATACTTCATCATTCCATCTATTGATTGGGGAGGCTACTATTACTTTAAAGGGTGTATATAGGATTTTGAGACTACCTATCAGGGGTGAGCGGGTTATGTATGACACCCAGCGAGGATTGAAAAAGCTTGCTATATTTTATTAGGTAGACAACATTAGGATGCTTGGGATCAAGTACTATGAGATCAGATGGCTAGTATCAGCAAACAAATACAACAGGATCGATTATATTTTATGTACATTGATTAGGGAGATAGTTCTACTAGACCAACGGGGTCACAAATTTCTAATGGGATGGGGGGAGATGTTGGTTGGTATGTTGGAGAGTGAGACCTTGTATGCATTGGGTCTATGTCTACTAGGGATGCTTTATTTTCATCTGCACGACATTTTTTATAGAGATGTATAGTCATTGAGTTGTGGGACCACTTTGCTAATGGTGTTGGCTTGGGAGAGAATAGCTATTTTTCGTCCTCTAGTGATAGTATAGTGAAGGGAGAGATACCTGTATGTTTTCTGGTACATGGGAAGCATTACATAGAGGCATGTAAGGGACACCGAATACTAGAGACACGCATTGGACATTCTAAATCAGTTTACATGAAGACCTTACATGGATTGTGAGGAGTGGATGGATGATGAGAGACACTTACTATTTTGTAGACAAACCCAGTATCTCATTGGGAGGACTATTTCGAGTGTTCATATTATAAATAGACATCTACCAGAGCAGGTCATGAGACAATTTGGAGAGGTTCAAGATGAGCCTTGAGATAGAGAAAAGTTTGCAAGGTCGTTGAGAGAGGTTCCATGGTGGGGACCCATGATTCCGATGGCTACATCGGAGGTAGAAATACAACCATTACAACCATTACATTGGGGTTGGGGAGATGGACTAGAACATCCAGGTACTATAGGTACATACGATGCCTGGTGAGTAAAGCTTTGCCCGATTCCCTACACCTATCTTGATTAGCCAGTACCTGTTGAGAGATAAGGCATAGAGCTGAACCGACGACGAAGAGGTGGAGGTGCTAGAGTGGGTATATTTGGTGGTAGAGGTGATGGAGATGATGACAGAGGTGGAGGTGGTGGTAGAGGTGGGAGACAAGAATGGAGAGGATGGAGAGGGGGTCAGGTAGGTGGACAATCACCTATTCAAGAGGTAGTAGCAGTGGATGTACCGATGTTGGACATCGGAGTTGGAGTGGATGTATAGGCTAGAGGTGAGCATGCTGCCAAGGAGGCAGTAGTAGAGGAGCTTGCAGAGGTAGATATTGGAGTGGAGGATGTTATAAAGGATGTAGAGATGGATGTGGCTATAGACCCTTTAGGGATTTTGGTAGGATATGGAGAGGATGACATGGAGGATGATGTTGAGGAGGATGCGGCGATGGAGGAGCATGAGAGAGAGCTCCAAGATCGGAGTGTAGAGGGGAGACTTGAGGAGGATGCTCCTAGGGATGCAGATAGGAAGGCTTTGGAAGAGAGACTCAGACTTATGATAGCAAATTTTGGTGCTATGAGACTGGAGAGAGATAGTGCCTACACTTAAACAGATAGTGCCTATCGAGAGAGGGATAGTGCACACATAGAGAGGGATAGTGCACACACAAAGAGGTATAGTGCACGTGCATAGAGGGATAGCACATTGGTGGAGAGAGATCAGGCTATAGCTCGATGGTAGGAGGTAGAGCCAGAATTTTCATAGGTCAGACACCTTTTTAGTGGTTCCTCCTCTGATGGTTTTTCTCAAGAGCTAGTCATATCAGTTGAGAGAGCGTCATACTACAGGGATCTTTATGATACAGCTGTGCCAGCAAATAGATGAGTACCTAGCTTTTCAAAGGTGCGTAGTCACTGGTCACAGAGAAGGAGTCACACCAGGACTCAAAGCACAGAGGGGGTAGTAGGACCATCGAGGAAAGGTCCATATGATAGGCCACGGACTTCATAGAGAGGACCTCATAGGATGTATCAACCACCTTCACCACATGATAGCAGTGGTAGTAGGACATGATGACACTTATTATGATGTATATATGTCTTTTGATCAAAGAGCCCGCGACCTCATTTTATTTATTGAGACATTCTGATTATTGTACTAGACACTTTATTTTGAGTGATATATATATAATTTTTGGCGGCTTCTATATGATATGTAGTTTTATTTAATGGATGATGCATTGTTTCTATATGATTATGATTATGTTTTCAGATGATGTATGTACATGTGTATGTATGGATGTTTCTATAGTTATGAGTTATGCATTTATGATGCTTATAAATGTCTATATGATGAAGATGTAATATGCCCTATGATGTCATGATTTCTAATTTCTTTAATGAAGATGTATATTACTATTTACATGTGTGAAATACAATGCAACTATGTGGAATGCTTATGGAATGTATGCAAATGCAAATGATCTAATGTTTTTATTGTGTCACAAGACTTTATCATTATGTCAGAAAAAAGAAAGAAATGTTAGGATGAAATGAACTTAGAACATTAGTAAGAAATAATTAAGTATGATTTATTTGAGAAAATGATATGTTAAAGGTTGATCGATTGAGAAAAAGATATAATCTTCTACATATTGCCAAATATTCTATGCTTTCTTGTTATCATCATTGGGCAGGACATGACACAAATGGATAGTACACACTATGATATGAGATAGACCATAGTGTATAAAAGTCATCCATTTGTAAAAAAAATAGACAATCATAGATAAGGAGTGTCTTAACTCAGACTAAGGACAAGATGCCCCATCTATGTTGTCTTAACAAACCACAAACAATAGACAAATAAAAGATAGGTCATGAGACTTCATTGCTCATCTAAATCCTTGATAGGTCATCCTTGAGGAAACTAGTAACGTGACTCAAAAACAAATCCTAAAAAGACAGTTGACAGACAACATCCAAAGAAAAAGAGTCCTGAGACATTGTTGCTTCTCTAAATCCTTCAAGGGACATCCTTGAGAAAGCTAGTAATAGGATCTTGCACAAATTGATAAAAGATAAGACAAAATAAGATATAAATTCATAAAGTCAAATAAATGTATTCGCCAAAACTTGATCTTGTGGGATTTTTTGATGTTGATGTTTGACATAGCGTAATGTGAAAGCTGACACATACCACATAAGACATTGAGTCTAGTTTCAACTTGGTGACTATCTGTATAAGGCATGACAAAGCCTGGTTTCAGAAAAGACACATGTCATATAAGACATTGGAGCCTGATGACATTGATATGACAAGCAACATGAGGCTATGACAATTTGATGGCATTTTTTGACAAGAAAGACATACCTTGTTTAAGATGTAAGTTGATCAGTGTGACATTGTGATTGATATTGACTTGACGACTTTGAGACTTTTTTCCTTATTGATGCATGAATTGTTTTGATTCCTTAACTATTTAAAATTGTGTCCATAGACAGTGTATGACATGATACAATACCCTACAAAGTGAAGATATATACTTGTGCCTTGATATGAAATGTGTGTGATAGTGAATGCAATAAACCCTATTGGACTAACCTAGTGCGGTCTCAGGAGCTTATCGATTGATTAGCCTTGCCTACATTGTACACATAGAGACCTCGTAGTTCGACACAACCAATGAATTTGAATGTACAAAGAGTCATGATTTTAAATGTGTGTGATACATGAGAAACCTAGACTCACAAACCTAATGCCTCGGGGGCACATCGATTGATGGCCTTGCCTACGTCCCAGTCACAGAGGAAACGTAGTTCGACTATGTCTATGACTGACATAACATGACTAAATCGACTCTATTTTTGGTATTTTCTGACATGTTTTGATTTTTTTTTATTTTTGATGTTTTCTAATGTTTTTGAAATTTTAAGGACATTTTCTAATGTTTTTGGAGTTATTTAGGCCATTTTATGATGGTGATGTTATGTACAAGGTTCTCATGGTACAGAACAAGGATTTACCCCCAATTGGGAATAGGATGTATGAGATGGAAATGGGGAATATGATGGAATGGAATTTGATGTCAATATTCCAAATGATGGATAGGACAACCATTTATTATGAGGGATGGTGTGAAAAGTCTGAATCAAGTGATGGTAGATGAAACAACGAGTTTGACTACACATGGCGCTTGTTTCCTAGGTTTTCACCAAGGTACTTATCCATAGCGCCACCGAAGCAGTTTTCACTATTGGACTAATTATTTCTCTTGACTATTTTTTTGGTGTTACAAAGATGCCTGTTTGCTAGGTTTTCATCAAGGTAAAGATATTTTTGTATTTCTCTTTTTTTTTGTATTTTCTAGATTAAGACCCGGATTCTCAAAAGTTACGCATAGAACCTCTTTCGATGAAGACTGCTGATAGGTGACATAAGCGGCTCTCCTTCAAGAGTAGAGGGTTGATACACTCTTGATCTAAAAGCTTCTATGACAATATAGGGCCCTAACTAGTTAGGTTCAAACATACCTTGTTTTTATTGTTCAACTTGATTCTTAGGATTCTCCATTAATACCAGGTCACTAATGACAAAGTCTCTATTCCGAACTCTCCTATTATAGCTACACCAAAAATGATTCTGATATGCTTGTAGGTGGTCTAATACCTTCTGTATTCATTCATCTAGTAATTCTAGCTCTTGTAGCATAGATACAAGGTATTCTTCATCGTTAATGTGACCTTTCAAGGAAACCCTTAGGGAAGGAATTCCAACCTCAATAGGTAAGATTACTTTGGACATGAATATGAGTGAAAATGGAGTGGTGCCAGTGGGTCTACGGATGCTAGTGCGGTAAGACCATAAGGTAGGATTAAGCTATCGGTGCCAGTGACGACCAATGTCATTGACAATATTTTTCAGGATTCTAACAACGGTTTTATTAGATGCCTCAACTTTTCCATTACCTTGGGGGTAATATGGGGAGGAGAAATGGTGTTTGATATGAAAATCGTCACATAGATGGCGTACTTCTTGGTTATAGAATGGGCGGTCATTTTCTATGATTATGGATTGGAGTACACCATACCGACAAATAATATAGTTGAGGATAAACCTGGATATTTGCATGCCGGTGATGTAGGTCATGGGAATAGCTTCAAACCACTTGGTGAAGTATTCAGTGGCGGTTATGATGAATTTATGACCGTTGGATGATTTAGGGTGTATCTTACCTATGAGGTCAAGTTGCCATTGGGCGAAAGGCCATGGTGATGTAATCAGATGAAGCTCCTGTGCTGGTGCTCTTATCAAATCTCCATGTATATGACATTGTCTACATTTCTTCACAAATATGTATGAGTCTTTCTCCATTGTAGGCCAGTAATAACCTAATCTCATTATCTTATGGGCTAAGGTAGGACCACTCGAATGGGATCCACATATATCCTTGTGCACCACTCTCAATTTTTTTTGTGCTTCTTTAGCATCAAGACATCTCATTAGGGAATTATCTAGGGTACATCTATACGAGGTATCTCTGATGATGGTGTACCTAGCTGATTTATGGATGAAGGTTTAGCGTTGGTTATTGGACAGGTCGAGAGGTAAGGTTTGGTTGGTTAGATAGTGAAATATGTCTTTATACCAAGGAGACAAAGGACCAACAATGGTACACACCATCGTTGTATTGAGGATATCGTAGGCAGGGACCACTAGTTGTTCCACCAAAAACTCAAACTTAGGCATGTTACTTGGAATATCTAACAAAGAACCCATGATTTCTATAGCATCTGCAACTTTGTTTTGAATACGTGGTATTTGTTGAAAGATAATTTCATTGAATTATTGCTTGAAACTATTAGCCATGAATTACGAGTTGAGAATCACCAAAGACCTGTAGACTCTTAACTTTCCATTGTGTTGCCATTCTTATTCCAGTCACTAAGGCTTCATACTCTGCTATATTTTTAGTACAAGGGAAAGCAATCCTAAATGATTTTGGAATAGTATCTCCTTGAGGTGTAAAAAATAGGACACTTGCTCCTGAACCATGATTTGTATTTGACCCATCAAAATATAGTTTCCATTTGGTTTTGACGTCAATGTTAAAATAAATTCATTAGGAAAATCTACAACTAAGGGATGATCTGCCTTCATGGGTGCATCCGCTAAATGGTCTATTGTCACCTATCCTTTTATAGCCTTCCTTTCTACATACTAGATGATTTAATTGCTAAGTATCATAGCCCATTTAGCCAATCGGCCTGTTAATGCTGCCTTACTTAAGAGATACTTGAGTGGATTGATCTTGGCCACCAACATTGTCTGATGATTTATCCTATAATGCTGAAGTTTTTGAGTAGCAAAGACTACCACAAGATAGGAAAGTTTAGTGTTGTTGTAATTAAATTCATATCCTACCAAGGTACGACTGATATAATAGATAGCTCTTTCACGACCTTGATCATCATTTTGTGCTAGATGAGCCCCTAATGCCAATTGAGTCACCGAGATGTATAGTATCAATGGATTTCCATCTATTGGTGGTATCAAGATAGGTGGTGTGAGTAAATAGTCCTTGATTTGTTGAAAGGCTTCCTAAAATTTAGGCATCCACACAAATGGTAGTCCTTTCTTGAGTAGATGTTGGAATGGATGTATCTTATCTGCTAGTTGTACTATGAAACACCTGATGGATTGTAACCTTCCTTGTAGTGTCCTTAGTTGACCGATGCTGACTGGAGGAAGCATTTCTATGATAGCTCTTACCTTCTCAGGGTCTAGCTCTATGCCTCTTCTAGAAATGATGTACCCTAGAAGCTTCCCTAATTTTACTCCAAAGACACATTTCTTTGTATTTAGTCTAACATTGTACTACTCTAACCTTTGGAATATTTTTTATAGAACCTTCAAATGGTCTGCCCTAGTTTCTGATTTAGCTATGATATCATCTACATAATCCTCCATGAGAGTATGTACAAAGTCATGGAGAATAGTAGTCATTTCCCATTTATAGGTAGCTCCTGTATTCTTAAGGCCAAAAGGCATGACATTCCAACAGTATGTGCCCCATGGACAGGTGAAAGTAGTCTTATGTTGGTCTTCAATTGTAATTCTGATTTGGTTATATCCAGAGAAACCATCCCTGAGGGATAGCATCTCGTAGCCAATTGTAAGGTCCACAATCATGTCTATGTTAGGCAAAGGGAAATCATCTTTAGGACATGCCTTGTTGATGTCTCTAAAGTCTATGCATATGTGAGTGCCCCCAGTTGGCTTAGTCACTAGTACAAGATTTGATATCTAATTAGCATAGTCTATGGTACTTATGAATCCAACATCTAGAATTTTCTTAAGTTATCCCTTGACCAATAGAGCAATCTGTGGATGCATTTTTCTCAACTTCTATTAGATCAACTTAATACCTAGCTGTAGAGGTAGATGGTGCAAAATGGGGTTTGGATCCAACCCAAGCATGTTAGCATATGACCATGCAAAGCTTATTTGTCTCTTCGTAAAGAAATCCTTAAACTCTAGTTGTTTTGTCTCTATTAAAGAAGCTGCAAAATATACTGTCTGAGGATTTTCCTATGTACCTATGTTGACTGCAATAGATTATTCAACTAGCATTGGTGACTTCTCTTATTCAAAGGGGAGAATATTTAAACCTCTATCCTTGGGTGCCTCAAAGAGGTTTTCACCCTTGGATGCGTCCTTTATTTTGACTTTTTCCTCATCCAAAGGCACCTTTCGATTTTCACCTAGGGACTCATCTTTTTTCTCATTTTCCTCTTTTTTATCTTTATTCTCATTTTTGCAACTAGAGGTGTAAATAGACTCCCCAAAATATGCCTTATCATCCAAGTCTATGGTGAAACCAACTTTATGATCCCCTCTAGGTATACCTTCTCGAAGTCCCATGAACTCAGCTAATGCTTCGTCATTCTTGAATATATCTATAATGGGTGTAACTTTTTGATCCTAGTAGATAAGTTCGGGATATACAAGGGACATGTCATCATCAGAGTTTTCAAAGGTCGAAGCCGACAAGGTGAATATGGAATTGTTGATATGGTCACAAATTTTTTTGACTAACTCCTTTTTGGTCTTTTTCTTAGGGATAGGTTTAGTCTGACGTGGGACAATTGCAATGGATAGGTTTTTAGAAGATGGTTTATTAGGTGCTCAAGATGCATGATCAAGGGATTCCCGGTAATAGTTCTTATCCTATTCTTCTTTGGACAGGCTTTTATTGCAATGGGGATTAGGAGACTTTGGAAAGGATTTAATCATGAGGTCAAGTTCACCAAATAGAGTGTCTAGGTTCATGGTACTAGTAGAGGAAATGGAATCACATTCATACTCATCCAATTCAGGATATTCATCGTAAACTGGGGACTCATCATAGACTAGGGATTCATCGTAAACTGGGGGATTTGGTTCATGAGATGTCTTGATATCTACATAAGCACTCACTTCCTCTTGAAATGATGAAAAAGTACTAGGAAAACTAATTCTAAGCAGTTGACACCCTAGCCCTAGATATTTCGGTCTTGATAAGATAATGATGGGTTATGTCCTTCCATTTTTATTTAGTCCTAACCCACTATGCCCATCATAGCCTTCACTTTGCATTATGATAAAGCCTTTTCCATATTGATTCTTTTCTATTTGAATAGACGATGAGGTGTATTCATTGTCTTCCTTGTACAACCAAGAGGTTATATCACTTTGATCCACTTCTTCACTTAACTCTCCCCATTTAGTCAATGTCATTGTACAGGGAACGTGAAATGTGAGTACTGACCATTATCTTTCTACTATGGGTAAGCTATAGGCCTTAGGTGGAACCAACTGACTGATACAATAGGTTGTCTTCAAGGAATACTCTCCACAACCCTTGTCTTGGATCTCAACCTTAGGAGTGGATGATGGTAGTTTGAATGAAACTGAATTAGTAAGATGAGATGGATTAACATGTGGGGATAAAGTGGATGATGATGGAGCTTCTTGATTAATGGGTACCTATCTTGGCGGGATTCCCTTTAGGCTTGTACAATACTAAAAAGGGTCTAGATAACCATCAATAGTGATCTCAGTGCCGTTATGTGGAAATTTAAGACATTGGTGGTATGTGGAAGGGACAGATTTCATGGCATGTATTCAAGGTCTACCTAACAATAGTTTATATGGGAGGGTGAGATCCAAGACTTGAAAGGTGGTGTTCATGACTACTAGGCCAATCTTGATAGGGAGTGTGACAACTCCTTTTGATGATCTTTCCTCATCATCATAAGCCTTGATAACTATACTCTTTGAGGTGTCTATGCATTCTTGTGAGAATCCTAATGCCTTAACTAATTTTAGGTTACACAGGTTTAAACCTTCTCCTCTATCTACCAAGACTCATCGGACTTCAAGATGTAATGGGTCATTATGGTCTGTCTTTTCTGTTGAATAATCTTGTTGGGAGAATGTGGCATGATGGGAGTTGGTCAAATATCCTACCATTTCTTTGAAATGATTAACATCTAACTTGGCAGGGAAAGTCATGTTTTGCAGAGCTTTTTCAAGAATAGCTCCATGCTTAGGTGATAAAGTCAACAATTCCAAAATGGATATTTGTGCAAGTGTCTTGCTCAGTTGATCAAGGATATTGTATTTAGACCTGGCGGATTGTGTTGGTGGTTCAGAAGAATGACTTGGAATGGTTATCTTTGTTCTGCGCATGTTCACAGCACATTCAGGATGCAAATTAATGGTGAAAGTGTCAACATGCTCATTTGCAGCCCAGAGGGTAAATATTGTTGTTCCTTTTCCTCTAAAATAGCCATGCTTGGTGTTCACGTAATTGGCGGATAAAGAGTTTTTGGGTTCCAAACTAGAGGCCTTTCCTCTTGTATGGTCATGTAATGGGTTTGAGAAGAACTTATGATCACTATTCTTGGTATTTTTCTGACCACCCACCTCGATAGTTCCATTTTCAACAAAGTCTTATATAATGTTCTTGAGTTGGCAACATTATTGTAGGTGGTGTCCTTTCATTTGATGATAATCACAAAAAGCATTATCATCCCATCATAAAGGTTTAAACTATCCAGGATCATATTCTCATGGTTCCAAAGGCTTAACGAGATTATGTTTAGTCAATTCTTTGAAAATTGTCTCGATCGGTTGTCCTAGAGGTGTAAATTCCCATATAGGAAATCTCCTTTATGGTCATTGTTGCTGTGAATTTTGGACATAGTTTTCTATTTGATCTAGACTATTTTTCATGTCTTGGGTGGGTTTGTAACCTTGCAGTGTGATAACTGGACCTATATGCACGTGTTTAGCATCAACAATGCCGTCATTTGTAACATTTTTATTCCTAGGCCAGAATTTGCTTCTATCATTGGTTGTACTTTGATGTTGAATGACCTGGTTCCTACCTGGTACCTTAATCTCTCCTTTTTCAATAAGGCCTTTTTCAAGGATGATGGCCTTTTGTACCAAGTCTATGAATTAAGTGCAACAATGTACCCTTAGGTCACTATGTAGTTTTGAGTGATGTTCTTGAGGAATATCGTGACCTTTTGCTTTTCGGGTATTTCGACTGGACATCTGCTAGCTAGACTCCTCCATCTCTAGATGACAGTGATGAAATTTTAACCGTCTTCTTGTGTTGTGTGACACAAGGTTTCTATAGTTATTTCATTGTCTATATTGAAGGCAAAGTTCTCAACAAACTTCTCAGGTAATTCAACATAGGATTGTATGCCATATGGTAGTTTGGAGAACCATTCCAATGCTATCCCTATAAGGGTTTGCAGAAATAGTCTCATCAAGTATGTGGAGTCGTACAATATGTCCATGCACATAGTTGATAATTCTCTAATATTTTCTAAAGGATTATTTCTCCCATTATACTTTGGAAAATTCGGTATGATGTATCCATGGGGAAAAGGTGTAATGTAAAGCAGTTTGTTGAAAGGGCATGGAAATAGGTCTTGTACTAAGATAGTTCATTTGCCTGAAATAGACATGTTTTCCATTTGTTGTTGAAGCAATTGCATCCGGTTTTGGAGAGCATCTACTTGTGTCAAGGACACCTTGCTTGCATTTTTTGGATCAATGTAGGTGTTCTGATATGCCATATTCTATGACGGATTGTGATTTAGTGATGAAATATTTCCTATCTATACGTTTTGATTCAGAATGGGAATATATACTATCAAAATATTTTGATTTGGTATGGGACTATTTCCAGTCGGAATGTTTTGTTGTGGTATAGGAATATTTCCCATTTGAATGTTTTGAATTGGTATGGGAATTCTTTTGCCAACGTTGGATCTCTTACCACTAGTGTTGGCACCAAAGGGGTTGGAGGATGTTGCTCCCATAGTAAATTGCATGTCTTGTGTTATGTTGAAAGGTGTTGTACTGAAAATTGGTGATGTTTTAGTGGGTATGGTAGTTGAGATTGTTGCGGTGATTTGGGGAATAGAGATACTTGACATTATAGTTTGTGTGTGTTGAGTGGAATGTGGTTTCAAAGTATGAATGTCAAATCCTAGTGGTAGTGTGGCACCTTCTACTAGAAAATTTGCTAGATAGTGTTGGGGATCACTTGCCAAACACTCATCCATGAAGGATGCAAACTCGGGATCTTGAACGACAGAGTCTATGTATTTGAAAACGATTTGTCCATGGGTATATCTAGTGACATGTTTATCAAGTAAGACTTTTTGTGGTCTTTGACTTCCTGACAATTGATTTCCAAATGGATTGATGAATTCGTTGGGGTCTGTCATTGCTTTATGTTTATTTTGATACCTTGTTTCGACCATGAAAATTTGCTCAAACCAGAATAATGCAGATGTGCCAAAAAAATGATATGACCTATCTCTATGTTTTTTGGATTTTTTGACAAATAAGGGTGTTGCTAAAGAATTCTAAAATGATGCATACTAAGATGACGTAGGATATGATGGATGGTTATGAATTTTTTTGAATGGACTATGATGGTAAATGAATCAAAAATAGAATAACCTACCATGCATGGAGTTAATGTATGCAATGTTTTTTTTGTTGACCAAACAACCTAATTGTAGGAAAGAATAGTTGACAAGGTGAATTTACCAAACTAGACTATTGAGCTGAGAAGATCCACTAATATGACTAAAGTGATGAGGTTCAATGACAAGGAAAAATCAAGAAATAGACGTATCCAATGATGCGAAAAGTTTTTCTATTATGCTATATGCAATTTTCTAGGAAGTATCTATATGCATGCAATGTAGGATGATGATGACTATGACGTTAACCATGAAAAAGATGTATATGACACCTAATGATGCAAGGTTTTGAGCAAATTTTCAATTTATATCTAAGGTTGATCTTCAGAAATAGAAACAAAAATGACAGTGAAGTTTCGGACAGGAGTTTTACAATTTTTCGGGGATTTGTTGACAGGAAAATGCGGTTCACATAACAGTTGTAGTTCAAATTCTGATAGATGTGGTTTTTCAATGTGCATGCGATGTTTACCTAAAAACCTAGTTTCAGTGGTTTGATAGACGGTTATGGATTTTTGCGACAGATGTGGTTTTCTATGTGACAGATGCGACTCTCTAATACGCATGCGGTGTTTAAACTAAACCTGGTTTCTAGAGTTTACATGTAGTTGTGGTGTTTGGTGATAGATGTGGTTTGTGACTTGACAAATGCAACTTATCAACTCAAATGCGGCTTGAAATATGGTCTATAAAAAAACCTAGACACATGTGGTGCTAAGTGTAATATATCCGTTTTGCATGACACATGCGACTCATAATTTGATAGTTGTGGTTTAATATATCCAGACTGTAAACAATGAATTTTCTAACAGCCAGATGCGAATCTCTAAGACACATGCGGCGTTTGAAGTGACAAATGCGACTCAATTATCTGACAGTTAAAATTTTCCCAAAATTTTGTTTTGACTGAATTCATTTTGATCAAGATTTTGACGAATAGAAAAACAAAAAACACAACAACCAATGTATTTTTAGTTTTTGTGATGATAGGAATGTTAAGACTCAAAAAAATTTACAACCTAGGCTTTTAGGACAATACTTGTTGAATTATTATTTTAATTTCTCCAGCTACGCATATTTATGGTGAATGACTAGTAGCTTGACCCAACTAGCTCCCCTCCATGACACTCACTTATACGGGTTAGCCAAGCTATTGTATCCATGAAACTCCCATGGCATACATTTCATTTCCACACATAAACTATAAGAATATAAGATGGCTTCACAGGGCCGACCGTGTTGCGCCAACAAGTAGGTAGGATTTTGGTAACTCTACAACAAGGTGTTTAATAAGGGCATTACATCTGTGGGACACTATCCAATGCCAGTGAGAGTCAATTTTTGTCCATCTCGTTGGAATAGTGCATGTGATTCTTGGGGTCTCCCCAAGAATCCACTTTTATATACCAACTGGAAGTCGCTTGGCTTTAGCGTGCTACCAATCTGAGCTGTCTTGGGGTGAGTACTTTTTCCCACCAAGACAAGCCCAAGTTCTAGAGTTAGCGACCGTTTATCTTACACCCAAGATCACATGAATGCACAAGGGAAGAGGATACTTCAGTGTACCAAATCATAAGGGTGAGAAATACATGCAACACACTAGACAAAGAAGACAATGGTTCTTTTTAATCCAAGCGACAATTATCTATCTACCAAACAAAAAATTCTTTTTAAGCTCCACGATAATTGTCTATCTACCAAACAAGAACTTGCTAAATAAATAAACACATAGGCATTAGGTCCTACATGCAAATTTATCAGTAGTTCCGGTTTTGTTTTTGTCTTCTACGCTTCATCCGACAAACACTATGTTATTCCACCTTAACACAACTGTAATCAACCATTAACGAAAATCAAAACAACTTGGAAAGCGAAAATGGAGATATGCTAATATGCTGCACAAGATCGCAAATATCAATCCTAATCTAAATGAAACAAAAAAGAATGATTAAAGTATGTATAATGAAACTAAACTAATAAAACTAGAATGATGTCAATAAATATATCATTACTTCCTCGAATTATCTCTATTGCTCTTCTCCATTTTTCCTTTTCAATATTCCTACCCTTAGATTTTTGTGTTTGAATGCAAGCATAACATGTTTGAATGTCTAAGAAAAATATTGAAGATAAGTCTCTTCTCAAAAGTGTATGATTTCGAGAGGAGGAATAATGATAATGATAGGCCATTTTATAGATTTTTGGTTTTCGAACGATTGGCTTAGATTGAAAGAGATCGACGGATGAGATTGATGAATGCCATGTGATTTGATTTGTGTTTCAGATAGAACATGAGTTAGAACATGAGTTCAGGATCTTAAAATAGAACAAGATCTTAACCTTCAGTTAAGAATCTTAAAAAATAGATGAAATAGACTTTGTATGTAAAATACAAAGTTAAAAGTTGAAGAATAATGCATTCGAATGCAAACTTGAGTTAATTAATTAAATAAAATATATTTAATTAATAAAAGCATTCATCCACATGAGTTAGAACTAGTCAATCGACTAGCTGTGACAAAGAGTCTTCTTGCAGAGATGATCAGCAGTTGAATTTAGAGATAATTGGAGAACTAAAAATAGATCTTGAGTTAGAATGTAAGTGGACGATTAGATAACTGATTGATAGAGAAATGTGACATAAATTATTTAAATATATGAATTGAATGTTAATTTAAGTCAACATTCAAAAATGAAAGACTTTGATTAAATAAATAAAGATAGAATAATGTGAATAATTAAATAATAAATATTTAATTATAGATAAAGGGGGTTAAATGAATAATTAAATAAAGATATTTAATTATAGTTGGAAAAGTATGATAAAGGGGTAATTGAATAATAAATTATTTAATTGATAGATAAAGGGGGAAGAATTAATTAGCTCGCAACATAATTAAATAAATATGATTTATTTAGTTAATCAAGTTGAATAAAGGGTGATAATAAATTAATGAATTAATTAAAAAAGGGGGTATTTAATTAATAGAGGAAATATGTGTTAGAAAAGGTAATTAAATAATTGGCATTATTTAATCAAGACCACAGACTATAGAAAAGTTTCAAAAAAAAACAGGAAATATTCCCAATAAGTCAATTTGATAGTTAGAAACGTTATGGAGTTGACAAAATTGAATTCGGAGTTGATACGAATGTGTACGCATCCTTTGAAGTGGAAAGGTTAAGTGGCCAATAGACTAGGTCTGGAAAAATTCCACCCAAACTCAACCTATAAATAGGAATTAGGTCTAAACCTAATTCATTTGCACCCAGAGGAGATAGAAAAAGAGGAGATTTTCTCTGACTAGCTGACAAAAATGGCACCTATTCCATACACTGCACATCGAGGATATCGGATCCAGATGTTTAGGAGGCTAGCTGATGCAGGACCACCAATATGTACCTGAAAATGAACTCTTGAAATTTATTTTTGCACGTAGTTTTAGGTGTTTGAAAATTAATAAGCAAATGCAGTTCATCGTGAACGTCGCATATGTCGTCGTATTTGCCTCATTTTCTTGCAAAACGATGCATGTGAGAAAACATGCCTAGGCATAGATTAGGCATTTAGGGAATGATCACATGTGTGATAAAATTCACTGCATGTGTAGTTATGAAATGCATCTGTATTAGGAATAGATGAAGATGAGGTAATGAACCGCATATGTATTAGTGAAACGCATATGTAGTTAGTAGGTAGGCTATAGTAAATGAACCAGATTTGAAAAAATGCACCGCATGTGCTTTAGTCAACCGCATGTGCAGTAGTGGAAAATGAGGTTGGGAAATGATGCAAAAAATATGTAATATGCACCACAAGTGAGGCGTCGTTTAACACATTTGAAAAAATGCACCGCATTTGTAAAAGTGAGCTATATTTGACTGGTAAAATTTATGAAATTTTATTCTAAGGAAAACTTGATATTTTTTGACATCATGGTTTAAATGCAGGTGGTTCTAGATCCTATTTATACATGAGAGAGTCAGCTAGAAACTTTTGATCTGAGAGATCACCTATCTAGTGGAGAGACACGACTACTATCGAGACTTGGTTTGCGTCATTTTCTCGATATGCCTGCCATTCGGGCAAATAGAGGGATACTCACCGTGTTGGTTGAGCGATGGCATTCAGAGACTTCATCATTCCATTTACCAACTGGGGAGGCTTCTATTACATTAAAGGATGTATACAGGATTTTGAGACTACCTATCAGGGGTGAGTGGGTTATGTATGACACCCAACAAGGATTGAGAGAGCTTGCTATATTTTATCAGGTAGATGACATCAAGATGCTCGGGATCGAGCACTATGAGATCAAATGGCCAATATTAGTAGACATATACGACATGATCAATTCTATTTTATGTACATAGATCAAGGGGATAGTTCTACCAGACCGATGGGGTCACAGATTTTAAGTGGTATGGGGGGAGATGTTGGTTGGTATGTTGGAGAGTGAGACCTTATATGCATGGGGTCCATATCTACTAGGGATGCTTCATTTCCATCTACATGAAATTTTTTATAGAGATGCACACTCATTGAGTTGTGGGACCACTTTGTTGATGGTGTAAGCTTGGGACAAAATAGCTATTTTTCGTCCTATAGTGATAGTAGAGTGACGGGAGAGATACCCGTATGTTTTTTGGTACATGGGAAACATTACGCAGAGGCATGTGGGGGACATCAGATATTGGAGACATGCACTAGACATTCTAGATCAGTTTACATGGATACCTTACATGGATTATTAGGAGTGGGTGGATGATGAGAGACACTTGCTATTCTGTAGATAGACATAGTATCTCATTGGGAGGACTGTTTCGAGTGTTCATATTATAGAGAGACATCTACTAGAGTGGGTCATGAGATAGTTTGGAGAGGTTCAGGATGAGCCTTGAGGTAGAGCAGAGTTTTCTCAGTTGTCGAGAGAGGTTCCATGGTGGGGACCCATGATTCCAATGGTTACGAGGGAGGCACACATACAGACATTACAACCATTACGTTGGGGTTGGGGAGATGGACTAGAAGATCCAGGTACTACAGCTACATATGATGCTTGGTGGGTAGAATGTCACCTGATTCCCTACACCGATATTGATCAACCAACACCTATCAAGAGATGAGGCATAGGGCTGAGAGGATGATGGAGAGGTGGAGGTGATAGAGTGGGTAGAGTTGGTGGTAGAGGTGATGGAGATGATGAAAGAGGTGGAGGTGGTGGTAGAGGTGGGAGATGAGGATGGAGAGGACAAAGATGGGGTAAACTAGCTGGATAATCACCTATTAGAGAGGTAATAGTAGTGGATGTACTGATGTTGGACATCGGAGTTGGAGTAGATGTACAGGCTAGAGATGAGCATGTTGCTGAGGAGGCAGTAGTAGAGGAGCTTACAGAGGTAGATATTGGAGTGGAGGATGTTACAAAGGATGTAGAGATGGATGTGGCAATAGAAAATCTAGGGAATTTGGTAGGATATGGAGAGGATAATGTGGAGGATGATGTTGAGGAGGATGCAGCGATGGAGGAGCAGGAGAGAGAGCTCTGAGATCAGATTCTAGAGGGGAGACTCGAGGAGGATGCTCCTAGGGATGCATATAGGGAGGCTTTGGAGGAGAGACTCAGACTTATGACAATGGATTTTGATGCCATGAGTTTGGAGAGAGACAGTGCCTAAGCTAAGAGGGACAGTGCCTACCTAGAGAGGGATAGTGCACGCACAAAGAGGGATAGTGCATGTGTAGAGAGGGCTAGCGCATTGATGGAGAGAGATCAGGCTATAACCTGATGGCAAGAGGTAGAGCAGCACTTTTCAGAGTTCAGACGCCTTTTTAGTGGTTTCTCCTCTGATGGTTTTTCACGGGAGCTAGTCACATCAGTTGAGAGAGTGTCATACTACATGGATCTTTATAAGGCAGTCGCGCTAGCAGATAGATGAGCGCCTAGCTTTTCAGAGGTGCGTAGTCATAGGTCACAGAGAAGGAGTCACACTAGGACTCAGAGCAGAGAGGGGGTAGTAGGACCACTGAGGATAGGTCCATATGATAGGCCATAGACTTCATAGAGATGACCTTCGAGGATGTTTCCACCACCTTCACCATGTGACAACAGTGGTAGTGGGACATGGTGACACTTATTATGATGTAGATATGTATTTTGATCAGAGAGCCTGCGAGCTCATTTTATTTATTGAGACATTCTGATTATTATACTAGACACTTTATTTTGAGTGATATATATATGATTTTTGGTGGCTTCTATATGATATGCAATTTTATTTTATGGATGATGCATTGTTTCTATATGATTATGTTTTCAGATGATGTATGTACATGTGTATGTATGGATGTTTCTATAGTTATGAGTTATGCATTTATCATGCTTATGAATGTCTATAGATGTAATATGCCCTATGATGTTATGATTTCTAATGTATGTAATGAATATGTATGTTACTATCTACATGTGTGAAATACAATGAAACTATGTGGAATGCTTATGGAATGTATGCAAATGCAAATGATCTAATGTTTTTATTGTGTCATAGGACTTTATCATTATGTCAGAAAAAAGAAAGAAATATTAGGATGAAATGAACTTGGAACATTAGTAAGAAATAATTAAGTATGATTGATTTGAGAAAATGATATGTAAAGGTTGATCGATTGAGAAAAAGATATAATCTTTGATATATTGCCAAATACGCTATGCTTGATTGTTATCATCAATGGGTGGGACATGACACAAATGGATAGTACACACTATGATATGAGATAGACCATAGTGTAAAAATTCATCCATTTGGAAAACAAACAAACAGTCATAGACAAGGAGTGTCTTAACTCAGACTAAGGACAAGATGCCCCAGTCGTGTTGTCTTAATAAACCAAAAACAACAGAACAATAAAAGACAGGTCATGAGATGTCATTGCTCCTCTAAATCCTTGATAGGACATCATTGAGGAAACTAGTATCATGACTCAAAAACCAATGCTAAAAAGATAGTTGGCAGACAACATCCAAAGAAAAAGAGTCCTGAGACATCGTTGCTTCTCTAAATCCTTCAAGGGACATCCTTGAGAAATCTAGTAATAGGATCTTGCACAAATCGATAAAAGATAAGAAAAAATAAGATATAAATTCATAAAGTCAAATAAATGTATTCACCAAAAATTGATTTTGTGGGATTGTTTGATGTTGATGTTTGACATAGTGTAATGTGAACGCTGACACATACCGCATAAGACATTGAGTCTAGTTTTGACTTGGTGACTATCTGTATAAGGCATGACAAAGCCTAGTTTCTGAAAAGACACATGTCGTATAATACGTTGGAGCCTAATGAGATTGATATGAAAAGAAACTTGAGGTTATGACAATTTGACGGAATTTGTTGACAAGAAAGACATATCTTTCTTAGGACGTAAGTTGATCATTCTGACAATGTGATTGATATTGAATTGATGACTTCAAGACATTTTTCCTTGTTGATGCATGAGTTGTTTTGATTCCTTGACTATTTAAAAGTGTGTGCATAGATAGTGTATGACATGATATAATACCCTAAATATTGAAGATATATACTTGTGACTTGATATGAAACTGTGTGATAGTGAATGCAATAAACCCTATTAGACTGACCTAGTGCTGTCTCGGGAGCTTATCGATTGATTAGGCTTGCCTATGTTGTACATGCAGAGACCTTGTAGTTCGACACGACCAATGAATTTGAATGTACAAAGAGTCATGATTTTAAATGTGTGTGATACATGAAAAACTTAGACTAATAGACCTAATGCCTTGGGGGCACATCAATTGATGGCCTTGCCTACATCCCAGTTGTAGAGCAAATGTAGTTCGATTATGTCTATGACTGACTTAACATGACTAACTTGACTCTATTTTTTGTATTTTCTCACATGTTTTGATTTTTTTTTATTTTTGATGTTTTCTAATGTTTTTGAAATTTTCAGGACATTTTCTAATGCTTTTGGAATTTTTTAGGATATTTTATGATGGTGATGTTATGTACAAGGTTCTCATGGTACAGAACAAGGATTTGCCCCTAGTCGAGAATAGGATGTATGAGATGGAAATGGGGAATATGACGGAATGGACTTTGATGTTAATCATTCCAAATAATGGATAGGACAACCATTTATTATGAGGGATGGTGTGAAAAGTCTGGTTGAAGTGATGGTAGATGAAAGAGTGAGTTTGACTACACATGGTGCCTATTTGCTAGGTTTTCACCAAGGTACTTATCCATAGTGCCACAGAAGTGGTTTTCACTATTGGAAAAATTATTTCTCTTGACTATTTTTTTAGTGTTACAAAGATGTCTGTTTGTTCGATTTTCATCAAGGTAATGATTTTTTTGTATTTTCTAGATTAAGACATGGATTCTCAGAAGTTACAAATAGAACCTCTTCAGATGAAGACTGTTGATAGGTGACATAAGGAGCTCTCCTTCAGGAGTATAGAGTTGATACACTCTTGATCCAAAGGATTTTGTGATAATAGAGGGCCCCAACCAATTAGGTTCAAACTTACTTGGTTTTTCTCGTTCAACTTGATTCTTAGGATTCTAAATTAATACCAGGTTGCCAATGTCAAAGTCTCTATTCAGAACTCTCCTATTATAGCTATGTCGAAGATGATTCTCATATGCTTCAAGGTAGTCTAATGCCTTATGTCTTTGTTAATCTAGTAATTCTAGCTCTTTTAGCCTAGATAAACAACATTCTTCATTGTCAATGTGACCTTTCAAGGAAACCCTTAGGGAAGGAATTTCAACCTCAATAGGTAAGATAGTTTCGGACCCGAATACGAGTGATAATGGAGTGATGCCAGTGGGTGTACGGATGCTAGTGCGGTAAGTCGATAAGGCGGGATTAAGCTGTAGGTGCCAGTCATGACCAACATCATTGACAGTCTTTTTCAGGATGTTAAGAATGGTTTTATTAGATGCCTCAGCTTGGCCATTACCTTGGGGGTAATATGGGGTGAAGAAATGGTGTTTGATATGAAAATCATCACATAGATGGCATACTTGGTTCTTGAATGGGTGGCCATTTTCTATGATTATGGATTGGGGTACACCATACCACAAAATAATATAGTTAAGGATAAACCTGGATATTTGTGTGCTAGTGATGTAGGTCATGGGAATAGCTTCAATCCACTTGGTGAAGTATTCGGTGGTAGTTATGATGAATTTATCACCATTGGATGATGTAGGGTGTATCTTACCTATGAGGTCAAGTCCCCATTGGGCAAAAGGCCATGGTGATGTAATCAGATGAAGCTCCTTTGCTGGTGCTCTTATCTAATCTCCATGTATCTGACATTGTCTATATTTCTTCACAAAGATGTATTTTTCTCTCTCCATTCTAGGCCAATAATAACCTAGTCTCATGATCTTATGGGCTAAGGTAGGACCACTTGAATGGGATCCGCATATACCCTCATGAACTACTCTCAAAGTTGTTTGTGCTTCTTCAGCATTGAGACATCTCATTATGGAATTATCTAGGGTACGTCTATATAGGGTATCTCCGATGATGGTGTACTTAGCTGGTTTACGGATGAAGGTTCGTCATTGGTTATTGGAAAAGTTGAGAGGTAAGGTTTGGTTGGTTAGATAGTTGAATATGTCCTTATACCAAGGAGACATAGGACCAACAATGGTACACACCATCATAGTATCGAGGATATCATAGGCAGGACCCAATAGTTGTTCCACCAAAAACTTGAACTTAGGCACGTTACTTGGAATATCTAACAAAGAACCCATGATTTCCATAGCATCTGCATCTTTGTTTTGAATACGTGGTATCTGTTGAAAGATAAACTCATTGAATTATTGCTTGAAACTATCAGCCATGTGTTTATAAGGAGCCATTTTCTCATCCTTAGTCTCATAATCATCGTTGACTTGTCAGATTATGAGTTGAGAATCACCAAAAACCTATAGACTCTTAATTTTCCATTGTGCTGCCATTCTTAGTTTAGTCACTAAGGCTTCATACTCTGCTATATTGTTAGTACAAGGGAAAGCAATCCTGAATGATTTTGGAATAGTATCACCTTGAGGTGTAAAACATAGACACTTGCTCCTGAACCACGATTTGTATGTGACCCATCAAAATATAGTTTCCATTTGGTTTTGACGTCAATGTTGAAAATAAATTCATTACGAAAATCTACCACTAAGGGATGATTTGTCTTCATGGGTGCATCGGCTAAGTAGTCTGCTATCACCTGTCCTTTTATAGGCTTCCTTTCTAAATACTGGATGTCATAATCACTAAGTATCATAACCCATTTAGCTAATCGACATGTTAATGTTGCCTTACTTAAGAGATACTTGAGTGGATCAATCTTGGCCACCAACATTGTCTGACGATTTAGCATATAATGTCAAATTTTTTGAGTATTAAAGACTACCGCAAGACAGGCACGTTCAATGTTGTAATTCAATTCATATCCTACCAAGGTACGATTGATATAATAGACAACTCTTTCACGACCTTGATCATCGTTTTGCACTAGAAGATCCCCTAATGGTGACTGAGTTGTCGAGATGTATAGTCTCAATGGCTTTCCATCTATTGGTTGAATCAAGACAAGTGGTGTGAGAAAATAGTCCTTGATTTGTTGAAAGGCTTCCTGACATTTAAGCATCCACACAAATGGTAGTCCTTTCTTGAGTAGATGTTGGAATGGACGTATCTTATCTGCCAGTTGTACTATGAAATTCCTGATGGATTATAATCTTCCTTGTAGTGTCCTTAGTTGACCGATGTTGACCGAAGGAAGCATTTCTATTATAGCTCTTACCTTCTTAGGGTATACCTATATGCCTCTTCTAGAAATGATTTACCCTAGAAGCTTCCCTGATTTTACTCCAAAGACACATTTCTTTGGATTTAGTCTAATATTGTACTGCTCTAACCTCTGGAATATTTTTTCTAGAACCTTCAAATGGTCTTCCCTGGTTTATGATTTAGCTATGATATCATCTACATAATCCTCCATAAGAGTATGTACAAAGTCATGGAAATAGTAGTCATTGCCCTTTGATAGGTAGCTCCTGAGTTCTTAAGGCCAAAAGGCATGACATTCCAATAATATGTGCCCCATGGACATGTGAAAGTAGTCTTATGTTGGTCTTCAATTGTGATTCTAATTTGGTTATATCTTGAGAAACCATCCATGAGGGATAGCATCTCATAGCCAACTGTAAGGTCCACAATCATGTCTATTTTAGGAAAAGGGAAATAATCTTTAGGACATGCCTTATTGATGTCTCTAAAGTATATGCATATGCAAATACCCCCAGTTAGCTTAGTCACTGGTACAAGATTTGATATCCAATCAGCATAGTCTATGGTCCTTATGAATCCAACATCTAGAAGTTTCTTAAGTTCTCCCTTGACCAAGAGAGCAATCTATGGATCCATTTTTCAAAACTTCTGTTTGACCAGCTTAATTCCTGGCTATAGATGTAGATGTTGAAAAATGAGGTTTGGATCTAGCCCAGGCATGTCAGCATATGACCATGCAAAGTTTATTTGTCTCTTTGTAAAAAAATTCTTAAACTTTGGTTGTTTTGTCTCTGTTAAAGAAGCTGCAAAATACATTGTCCGAGGATTTTCTTTTGTACTTATGTTGATTGCAACAAATTCTTCAACTAGCATTGGTGATTTTTCCTATTCAAAGGGGAGAATATTTAAACCTCTATCCTTCAGTGCCTCAAAGAGGTTTTCGCCCTTGGATGCGTCCTTTATTTTGACTTTTTCCTCGTCCAAAGGCACCTTTCGGTTTTCGCCTAGGGACTCATCTTTTTTCTTATTTTCCTCTTTTTTATCTTTATTCTCATTTTTGTGACTAGAGGTGTAAATAGACTCCACAAAATATGCCTTATCGTCCAACTCTATGGTGAAACTATATTTATGATCCCCTCTAGGTATGCCTTCTCGAAGTCCCATGAACTCAGCTAGTGCTTCGTCATTCTTGAATGTATCTATAATGGGTGTACCTTGTTGATCTCAGTCGATAAGTTTGGGATATACAAGGGGCATGCCATCATCAAAGTTTTCGAAGGTGGAAGTCGAGAAGTTGAATATGGAATTGTTGGTATGGTCACAGAAGTATTGGACTAACTCCTTTTTGGTCTTTTTCCTAGGGATAGGTTTAGTCTGACATGGGACAATTGCAATGGCTAGGTCTTCAAAAGATGGTTTTTCAGGTGCCCAAGATGCATGATCAAGGGATTCTAAATAATAAATCTTATCACATTCTTCTTTGGACAGGATTTTATTTTGATGGGGATTAGGAAAATTTGGTAAGGATTGAATCATGAGGTCAAGCTCACCAAATAGAGTGTCTAGGTTCATGGTACTGCTAGAGGAAAAGGAATCCCGTTCATTCTCATTTGATTCAGGAGATTCATCATAAACTGGGGATTCATCATAGACTGGGGATTCATCATAAACTAGGGCATTCAGTTCATGAGATGTCTCGATATCTGCATAAGCACTCACTTCCTCTTGAAATGATGATGAAGTACTAGGAAAACCAATTCTAAGCGTTTGACACCCTAGCCCTAGATATTTTGGTCTTGGTAAGAAAATGATGGGTTTTGTCCTTCCATTCTAATTTAGTCCTAACCCACTATGTAGACTGTGTTGGTCATTCAGAAGAAGGATTTGGAATGGTTATATTTGTTCTGCATGTGTTTACAACACATTCAGGATGCAACTTAATGGTGAAGGTATCAACATGCTCATTTGTAGCCCAGAGGCTAAATATTGTCGTTCCTTTTCCTTTTCTATAGTCATGCTTGGTGTTCACGTAATTGGTGGATGAAGATTTTTTGGGTTCTAAACTGGAGGCCTTTCCTCTTGTATGGTCATGTAATGGGTTGGAGAATACCTTATGATCACTATTCTTGGTATTTTTCCAACCACCGACCTCGATAGTTTTGTTTTCAACAAAGTCTTGTATAATTTTCTTGAGTTGGCGACATTGTTGTAGGTGGTGTCCTTTCATTCGATGATAATCACAAAAAGTGTTATCATCCCACCATGAAGGTTTAAACTATCTAGGATCATATTCTTGTTGTTCCAAAGGCTTAACGAGATTATTTTTAATCAATTCTTTGAAAATTGTCTCGATCAGTTGTCCTAAAGGTGTAAATTCCCGTGTAGGAAATCTCCTTTGTGGTCATTGTTGTTGCAAATTTTGGAGATAGTTTTCTATTTGATTTGGACTATTTTTCATGTATTGGGTGGGGTTGTAACCTCGAAGTGGGATAACTCAACCTGTATGCACGTGTTTAGCATCAACAATGTCATCATTTGTAACATTTTTATTCCTAGGCCAGAATTTGCTTCTATCATTGGTTGCGGTTTGATGTTGATTGACTGGGTTCCTGCCTAGTACCTTAATCTCTCCTTTGTCAATAAGGCCTTTTTCAAGGTCGATGCCCTTTTACACCAAGTCTATGAATTAAGTGCAACAATGTACCCTTAGGTCACTACATAGTTTTGGAGTGATGTTCTCGAGGAATATCATGACCTTTTTCTTTTCGAGTATTTTGACTGGACATTTGCTAGCTAGACTCCTCCATCTTTGGAAGAAAGTGTTGAAAGTTTCACAATCTTCTTGTGTTGTGTGACATAATTTTTCTATAGTTATTTCATTTTCTATACTGAAGGAAAGGCTTTCAACAAACTTCTCAGCTAATTCAGCCTAGGATTGTATGCCATATGGTAGTTTGGAGAACCATTCCAATGCTATCCCTATAAGGGTTCACGAAAATAGTCTCATCAAGTATGTGGAGTCATAGGATATGTCCATGCATGCTGTTGAGAACTCTCTAATATGTTCTAAAGTATTTTTTCTCTTATTATACTTTGGAAAATTCTATATAACATATCCATGGGAAAAACGTGTCATGTAAAGGGCTTTGTTGAAAGGGCATGGACATAGGTCTTGCGCTGAGATAGTTCATTTGCTTGAAATAGACATGTTGTCCATTTGTTGTTGAATCATTTTCATCTGGTTTTGGAGAGCATCTACTTGTGTCAAGGACACCTTGCTTGTAGTTTTTGGATCAATGTAGGTGTTCTAATATGCCATGTTCTGTGATGGATTGTGATTTGGTGAGGGAATATGTCTTGTCTATATGTTTTGATTTGGAATGGGAATATATCCCATCAAATATTTTGATTTGGTATGGGACTATTTCCAGTCGCAATGTTCTGTTGTGGTATAGGAATATTTCCCATTTGAATGTTCTGAATTGGTATGGGAATTCTCTTGCCAATGTTGGATCTCTTACCACTAGTGTTGGCACCAAAGGGGTTGGAGGATGTTGCTCCCACAGTAAATTGCATGCCTTGCGTTACATTGAAATGTGTTGTACTAAAAATTGGCAATTTTTGAGTGGGTATGGCATTTGATATTGTTGCGGTGATTTGGGGAATAAAGACACTTGAAATTGTAGTTTGCATGTGTTGAGTGGACTGTAGTTTCAAAGTATGAATGTCAAATCATGGTGGTAGTGTGGCACCTTCTACTAGAAAATTTTATAGATAGCATTGGGGATCACTTGCCAAAGACTCATCCATGAAGGATGCAAACTCGGGATCTTGAACGATGAAGTCTATGTCTTCGACAACGATTTGTCCATGGGTATCTCTAGTCTCATGTTTATCAAGTAAGACTTTGTGTGGTCTTTGACTTCCTCACGGTTGATTTCCAAATGGATTGATGAATTCATTGGGGTCTATCATTGCTTTATGTTTCTTTTGACACCTTGTTTTGACCATGAAAAGTTGCTCAAACCGAGGTAATGCAGACGTACCTAAAAATTGATATGACCTATCTCTATGTTTTTTGGATTTTTGACAAATAAGGGTGTCGGTAAAGACTTCTAAAATGGCATATACTAAGATGATGTAGGATATGATGGACAATTATACCAAATTTTGAATGGACTATGATGGTAAATGAATCAAAAATAGGATAACCTACCACGTATGGAGTTAATGTATGCAATGTTTTGTTTTTGACTAAAGAACCTGATTGTAGGACAAGGATAGTTGACAAGGTGGATTTCCCAAACTAGATTGTTGAGCTTAGAAGATTCACTAATATGACTAAAGTGATGAGGTTTAATGATGAGGACAAATCAAGACATAGACATATCCAATGACACAAAAAGTTGTTCTATTCTACTATATGCAATTTTCTAGGAAGTATCTATATGCATGCAACGTAGGATGATGATGACTATGATGTTAACCATAAAAAAGATGTATATGACACCTAATGATGCAAGGTTTTGAGAAAATTTTCAAGTTATGTCTAAGGTTGATCTTGAGAAACATAAACAAAAATGATAGTGAAGTTTCAGACATGATTTTTGCAGTTTTCGGGTTTTTTTTTAATAGGTAGATGCGGTTCACGTAATAGTTGTGGTTCAAATTATGATAGATTTAGTTTTTCAATGTGCTTGGGGTGTCTACCTAAAAAATTAGTTTCATTGGTTTAATAGATGGTTGTGGATTTTCGTGACAGATGCAGTTTTCTATGTGACAAATGTGATTCTCTAATACGCATGCGGTGTTTAAACTAAACCTGGTTTCTAGAATTTTCATGCAGTTGTGGTGTTTGGTGATAGATGCGGTTTGTGACCTAATAGATGTGACTTATCGACTCAAATGTGGCTTGAAATATGGTCTGTAAAAAAATCTAGACACATGCGGTGCTAAGTGTAACATATGCGGTTTGCATGACACATGCGACTTGTAATTTGATATTTGCAGTTCGATATATCCAAACTATAAAGCAATGAATTTTCTAATAGCTAGATGTAGTATTTCCCCTAATAGATGCAAATCTTTAAGACACATGTGGCATTTCAATTGACAAATTCGAATCAATTATCTGACAATTGAAATTTTCCTGAAAGTTTGTTTTGACTGACTTTGTCTTGATCAAGATTTTGATGAATACAAAAATTAGCAAAAACAACAATCAATGTATTTTCAATTTTTGTGATGGTAGGACTATTAAGAGTCGAAAAACATTTACAACCTAGGCTTTCAGGACAATAATTGTTGAATTATTATTTGGATTTCTTGAGCTAGACATATTTATGGCAAATGACTAGTAGCTTGACCCCACTGGCTCCCCTCCATGGCACTCATTTATATAGGGTAGCCAAGCTACTGTATGCATGAAGCTCCCATGGCATTCATTTCATTTCCACACATAAACTATAAGAATATAAGATGGCTTAACAGGGCCGACCCTATTGCACCAATAAGTAGGTAAGATTTTGGTTACTCTACAACAAGGTGTTTAATAAGGGCATTACATTTGTGGGACACTATCCAATGTCGCCGAGAGTCCATTTCTCTCCATCTCATCAGAATAGTGCACATGATTCTTGGGGTTTCCCCAAGAATCCACTTTTATATACCGAGTGGAAGTTGCTTGGCTTTAGCCTGCTACTGGTCTGAGTCATCTTGTGGTGAGTACTTTTTCCCACCAAGACAAGCCCAAGTTCTAGAGTTAGCAATTGTTTCTCTAACACCCAAGATTGTATGAATGCACAAGGGGAGAGGATACTTTGGTGTACCAAATCGTAAGGGTGAAAAATATGTGCAACACACCAGACAAAGAAGACAATGGTTCTTTTTAATCCAAGCAAAAATTATCTATCTACCAAACAAAAAATTCCTTTTAAGCTCCATGATAATTTTCTATCTACCAAACAAGAACTTGCTAAATAAATAAACACATAGGCATTAGGTCCTACATGCAAATTTATCAGTAGTTCAGGTTTTGTTTTTGTCTTGTACGCTTCGTCCGGCAAACACTATGTTATTCCACCTTAACACAACTGTAAACAACCATTAGTGAAAATAAAACCTTGGAAAGTGAAAATGGAGATATGAATGTTTGGAAATCAACAAAAAAATGGAAAATTTTTGCCAGCTAGATGCGGCTTTTGGAGCCACACATGTGGTTCGACTTTGATAGGCGGATGTGGTTCATGAAGTTTGTTGATTGGCGGATGCAGTTCATGAAAATTGTTGATAGGTGGATGTGGTTTGTTACTACAAACGTGGCTCTGTGTTTAGCGAATGCAGCTCATAATTCAGATGCATCATTTTTTTGAATAGATGCGTTTTTCCATACAAAAACTTGCAAAAAAATAGAAAACAAAAAATGGAAAAATGAAAAAAATGAAAAAAAGATGTATGGATTTTGAAGTGTGTTCACTTCAGGTTCACCAAATATAATTCAAATTTATCAGAAAATTGGAAAGGAATGCTAATATGCTACACAAGATCACAAATATCAATCCTAATCTAAATAAAAAAACAAATAACGATTAAAATATGTATAATGAAACTAAACTAATAAAGCTAGAATGATCTCACCGAATATGTGATTACTTCCTTGAATTATCTCTATTGCTCTTCTCCATTTTGCCTTTTCAATATTCTTGCCCTTAGATTTCTATGTTTGAATGCAAGCATAACCTATTTGAATGTCTAATAAAAATATTGAAGATAAGTCTCTTCTCAAAAGTGTATGATTTCAGGAGGAGGAATAATGATAATGACATGCCATTTTATAGATTTTGGGTTTTCGAATGATCAACTCAGATTGAAGGAGAGATCGACAGATGAGATTGATGAATACCATGCGATTTGAGTTGTGTGTTAGATACAACGTGAGTTAGAACACGAGTTAGAACATGAGTTCAGGATCTTAAAATAGAAAAAGATCTTAATCTTCAGTTAAGAATCTTCAAAAATAGAAGAAATAGACTTTGTATGTAAAAGACAAAGTTAAAAGTTGAAGAATAATGCATTTGAATGCAAACTTGAGTTAATTAATTAAATAAAAGATATTTAATTAATAAAATCATTCATCCACATGAGTTATAACTAGTTAATCAACAAGTTGTGATAGAGAGTCTTCTTGCAGAGATGATCAACAGTTGAATTTAGAGATAACTGGAGAATTAAAAATAGATCTTGAGTCAAAATGTAAGTGGACGATTAGATAAATGATTGATAGAGGAATGTGACATAAATGATTTAAATATATGAATTAAATGTTAATTTAATTCAACATTCGAAAATGAAAGACTTTGATTAAATAAATAAAGATAATTTATTTAATTTGACTATTTGAAAAGAATAATGTGAATAATTAAATAATAAATATTTAATTATAGATAAAGGGGGTTAAATGAATAATTAAATAAATATATTTAATTATAGTTGGAAAATTATGATAAAATGGTAATTAAATAATAAATTATTTAATTGATAGATAAAGGGGGAAGAATTATTTAGTTCGCAACATAAGTAAGTAAATATGATTTATTTAATTAATTAAGTTGAATAAAGGGTGATAATAAATTAATGAATTAATTAAAAAAAGGGTATTTAATTAATAGAGGAAATATGTGTTAGAAAAGTTAATTAAATAATTGACATTATTTAATCAAGACCACGAACTATAGAAAATTATGTCGAATGTGTACTCGTAGGCCTTGACCAATTTTCGGTATCTACAACTCCCAAATCCTCTTTTAATTGAATAGATTTATTAATTTATTTAATTAATCAATCACCTCCTCGAAATTAAATAATTATTTATGACTATTTAATTGCCTTATTTGACATTTCCCTGATTTTAAATAAAACATTTTTTTTTAAAATGGCTTCACATGGTTCATTGCTTCTTCTTTTAGTAAATAATCTTAAATCAATTATTTACTATCTCACTAATTCCATATTTTGAATTAATTTTAATTCAAAATGGAAATATTCTTCTACAAATAAAATAATTGCTAAAATTACTAATTTTATAAATCTCATATTCTTATCTTTTGTTTTTTACTAATTTTCATCTCACTGCCATGTTTATTCTCCATCCTTGATTTAATTTCTTAAATTAAATCTTGTGCACTCATTTGAGAATTTTACCCTAACCCTAATTGAGAGTTTCCATTTTTGAATCTTGACCATTGATTCTAGGGCATTTTGCAATCTCTCATCTTGTTCGTCCATCCAAAATTGTATTTTCTATAAAATGTCAATTTTGTTCTCATTTCGACATCTTAGAATTTGACCTCTTGATCTCTTGAATTTTATTTGTTTAATCTTAAATCTCTTTCATTTTCTTTTAGTTACTTGCATTTAGAATTTAATTTCTATTGCATAGTTTATAGTAAATCCTTCAAAACTTTGCTTAGGGCTAGGCCATATATTAGAGTTCGTTCATCACAATATGAGGGCACACTCATCATCACAACAAGCTAGAAGGTGCAATGGAAGTCAACGATGGAGGAGGAAGGACTAGGTGAGCTTGTTTCATGTTTCATTTCTTTATTTTCCTATGCATTCTATTGTCATTATGGGTTTTGATATAATATGCATGCAATGTTGCTAATCTATTATTGATCTATGCAAAAAATCCTAAATTGCAATATCCTAAAATTTACTAGTCTATTGTCGGAGGTCTCTATTAGGGGTATTAGAGTGGCTTCCTCCCTGGAATTGGTTGTCTGGCAACAATTTGTGGATGACACTTTCATCTTTGGGAAAGCCTCAGTGGTGGAGACTAGGAAATGGAAAACATGCCTAAAACATTATGTTGCCTACTCTAGTCAAAGCATCAACTATAATAAAAGCATGATTTATCTCTTCAACATCACACTTAACTTGCAAGCTAGGGTGACTATGGTTTTGGGTTGTTTAAGTTGGAATCTTCTCTCGATTCACCTTGGGCTCCCTCTCATAGTTGAGGAGGTCACACCTGACTTTTGGAATTCAGTACTTGAAAGGATTCAATGAAAACTTGTTGGGTGGCAAGGCTTCATCATAAGCCATACTGGTAAGCTCAAACTACTCACTCCTGCTCTTCAAGGAATACCAATTTACTTCCTCTCTATTTTTAAGATACCTAGGTACATTTATGATAAACTTGAAAGAATCCAAAGGAACTTCCTCTATTCTAGGACTGAGGATAAAAATAATTTTTCTCTGGTCAAATGGGAAAAGGTCTACAAACCCAAACATTGTGGTGGCCTTGGAATTGGGAATATAGTCAACTTTAACATGGCCTTGATGGCCAAGGTGGGCTAGGATTTGATAAGGAATACTGAGGATTGGTGCAAAATTATGAATTCTAAATATCTTCAGAATATGCTTTTTTCAAATACCTCTTGGAGGTTCACCTCCATGGCTCCTTGGCTTGGAGGAGCATATGCAGGACATAGAGCCTACTAAAGAATGAGATTAAATTTAAAATGGTTAATGTAACTCAGATCAAATTATGGGAAGAATCGTGGGTAATTGATATCCCCTTGGAATCTTTTGATTTTAGGAATCTCAAGTGGATGGCCTAGGGATACTTTGGGCTCCATATTTGTGATTATGTTTCTAGAGCTCCTGGGGCTAGGGTGTGGAAGGATCTATGTCTTTCCTCTCCTTTGTTACAAGACTTATGTTTCCTGGCTAGGTCTCTCCAAAAATTACCCTCTCTTACCAAGATTTCCTCCTATGACAGGGGACATGAATTTTTTTGGACCCTTGACAAATAGGGGGATCTATCTGTTAGGTTGGTGTATAATCTGTTGACAAACCAGGGTATTGCGGTGGACCCTTGGAAAATGATATAGAATCACCATATGATCCCTAAAATTAATTTTTTCTTGTATATTGCATGCCATAATAGAATTCTCACTCAAGACAATTTGAGGAAATGGGGATTTTATATCCCCAAGAGATGCTTATTGTGTAAATGCAGTGAGGAAACCATTAATCATTTATTGTTACACTCTTCATTTTCTATTGAATTCTGGGGGTTGGTGTTTGATAAATTGGGTCTTTCTTGGGTCTTGGGTAAAGATATCATATCCTTCATCTTGGGTTGGCATGGTCCCTATATCGACCCCTTTCCTAGAGAAATTTGGAACCTAGTCCCTCCTATTATTGGATGGTGTTTGTGGAAGGAAAAGAATAATAGGGTCTTCAAGAACATTGAAAGGAATCCTAGGGAATTTTTTGGTCTTAGTGTTTGGCTTATTGAGAAAAAAAATTCTCTCTTCAATGGGAAACCCTCGAATATGGGACTTGTCGATTATGAAATAAGAATGGTAAAGGCCCGACACCAGAATTTAGATGCTAGCTCATTTGATAATTCTAAATCCTTGACTAGGAAAACTACCAAATGGGAACCTCCATACAGAGGTTGATTCAAACTCAATTTTGATGGGGCTGCTAAGGAAACCCAGGCAAGGCTAGCATTGGAGGAGTGATTAGAGGCCTAGGGGGTTCTAGTTGCTAGATTTGTGGGAGGTGTTGGTTTCCAATCTTATATAGTGGAAAAAGATCGTGTGTTGTCAAGGGACTCCAAATTTCTATCTCTTTGGTTGTGAACCTCCACATTGAAGGGGACTCTAATTCCATCACTGATGTTGTGAATTTGGGTAGACTAATTGGGTGGAGTATGAAGGATATTTTGTTGGATATTAGGTTCCTTTTATCCAAGCTAAGAGAAAAAAAAGTGACACACATTTTTAGGGAAGCTAACCAACTGGTAGATGATTTGGCTAATTGGGGTACTTATTGGGGTCACTCTAAATGTTGGAGGAATATGGGGAGTTTACCACCAAGGATTCAAGATTTCATATTGAAAGAACAAAACACCCATTTATTATGATACTTTAAAATCTTCGGTTGATGAATGTCGCTTGGGGGGCCCACTTGGTTGTTCTTTGGGCCTGGTGGACGAGTTCTAATGTTGAGGTGACCAAAAAATTGTGTATTTCAAAACTAAAGGTTAATCACATGGTTAATGAAGGTGGCTCTATGAAGGGTTTAGGAAAGTACATGACATTTATGATTTTGAAAGGTTGTATTGTATGATATCTTATCTTTGGGATTTTTTTAATCCATCAAGATCTCTATAAGACTACAGTTATGAATATTGATATTATGTTTTTTTATGAGGGAAATCCACCTCCTATTGCCTTCGATCTTGCTATTTTAGCATTCACTTCTAAACATACTTACGTTAACATTTTTAAATTTGGCCATGCAACCACCATGCCTAGTTTTTTGTGCATTTGCATCATGACCAAGAAACCCTGCACACACACCAATTCCCACTTAGCTTACTGCAATCACCTTAAGATACTTATTAATGATATTGCTTTGTTTTATTTTGGTGATCTTTCCTTTCGCGTGTGTGATCTACACATTGGCATGATTATCCAATGTTGCAATCTTTTCCTTAATACACATAATGGGAAGGAAGCCTATTCCTTTGTCAGTGTTTCTAACCTTTTATTATTGCAAGCTCTCTGGTTTCCTATGTAGGTGAACATCATGGGTGGTGACCGCATTTGTATTGAGCCTAACAATTGCAAAGAGTTTTGTAGGAATCCTTTGGTTTGGCATATCTACACTGAGGGTGGAATTTCTCCTCTCATGGAGATTCTAGTGAGCCATGGCCCTAACTTGTCTTTCCAATTTGCAAATTATTGGAAGGACTGAAGGGTTACGTTGGGTGGAATTTACTTTGAAGTCAAATAAGAGGTGATTATGCAAGCTACCAAAATGTAGTGCACTAGGAAGAAATATCCTAAGCATACTCAGACTCTAGACAATGACACTTTGAAATATTTATTCATGGGGAACGAGGAGCCAGTCTTCAACCAATGGGGATTTGAAAGTGAAGCCCTTCCATAGCCCTGAGACCAGGTGTTTTTATCCCTTATGAATCATTTCATCCTTTAAGGTAGGTTTTAAACCTACTTTTTATATTATTTTCCCCTTCTGAATCATCTAAGGCATACAATCCTGCTTAGTTTTCCTTTCTTTCTGCTCATAGACTTGGAGAATTTGGTTGAAAAATACAAATAGATGGTCAATCTTAACTTGAATGAAATCTTGCCTCTACCTCTCCATCAAGGGCTTATCTTGAGACTCTACCATTTTTATTTGGCCTTATATCCTCCTAGATCCATTTCCATTGTCCGTATTGAAGAGATTGAACTCCTGGTTGTCGCTAATATCTCCCCTCCTGAATCTAAAAGCCCTTCTAGTAAACCCCACCTGGGTACTACTGAAAAATCCAAAACCAAAAAGGATGCTAAAGAATCGAAGGGTGGTGTGGGTAATGTGCATACTAGTGCCACGAATAGCTTATGTGATCTCAAGGCCACCTCGGCTAAGTCTTCTTATAGAGCCACCACTATGAAAAAAGGAAAAGTTGATAAAAAGGTTTGTCGGAGCTGATGGTGAAAGAGGGTAAAGGGAAGAATATTGTTGGTAAATATTCTAAAGGTTATATGGTCATGGGGATTATGATCATGACTGGAGGGGAGACTACAATCCGAAGTTCAGGGATATTGGCGAAAAACAACAAGAAGAGATAGATTATTGAGGACTCGGAGGAGGAGCAGATGAAAAACAAGGATTATAAGGAAGAGGAGACTGAGGAATATGAGGAATAAAATGTGGAAGGGCCCCTTTCTACCCTAGACAACATCAAAATCCTAAAAGAGACTTCGACCTCTCAATCTTTGCACCCTCTGGTCACTAATCTTGGTGAGTTCACGAGAACCATGTATGATGGTGAGTAGCTTCATGCTATGGAAAAGAAGATGTACACGCTTGATAAAATATTTAGAGGCTTGATCTGCTTCACCATGAATTTGGGTCATTTCGTGACTAGCACCTTGTCCATGGTGATCAAAGAGGAGTTGGAGGGCAATAATGCTTAGGAGAATCAAGACTGGGTCGGGGATGATGTCATTGACCTCCTATTCAAAAATTGGGACAATGCCAGTTAGTTGCTCCCTAGGCCTGTGTTTTGTGTCTTTGCCGCCTATTTGGGGTTGTTGTGTTGTTATTGTGTTGTTTTTGTTGTTTTTGACTTTTTAGTTTTTTGGACTTGATCCTTTTTGGCCCTTCTGGCTCGTTGTGAAGGGTACAACACCCTGTAAATGTTTCTTACTTTTTAAAAAACTTATAATCTTTCCTAGAATAAATCAAATTATTAAATTATAATCTAGTAACTTAATTATATTCACACAACCAGCAAATGATATCGAAAAGTAATAATCATTCAACAATTTAAGCTAACTAATTTTATCTATGATGAAAATTGAAAATAGTAACTTCACAAGATTATAAATAGCTCAATTTCACTATAACTTAATAATGACAATCACGTGGATACTTTATGCTCATTGGTTTTCTCAAACTTCCAACAACAACACTAGGAAAAATTGTGTTGTAATCATGCTCTATGGTCTGTTATAGAGTGTTGCTTGTAGACCTAATGGTGCTATACAACACTATTGATTTCCTCAAACTGCATTTCCTATATAGACTACGCTGGTAGAGTAACATAAAAGATTTAAATTGACTTAATTTTGACATGTTTTTTTTAATCCTTGTTGTTTTAGATTGCTAACTGGTTTTTCTAACCCTTTTTTTGTAGTTCTAATCAGCTTTGACAAGTTGGTCTAATCAAGTTGAAGGAGGAAAATGAAGTTGAAGGTGAAAATATGACATCATTCTCTCATTACATCAAGTGTTTTTGAACACTCTAGTGTTTATTTAACACTTTTCGAAGAATTCATAATCTCTCTTAAGGATTTGTTATCTTTCATGCTCTTAGGATATACTAAATTTCTTTAGGGCTCTAAAAAGAACACTACAAAAGCTTTCAATTTTTCTAAAGAGGATTAAAAATAAATTTTGAAAAACTTACTATATTTGGTTTGAAGTTAACAATTGAAAAAAAAATCTTTCATCTTTCCTTTTGGTGCTTTAAAAAGAATCTAATCATTTCTTTGAGGATTAAAAATTAACATGTCCATCTTTGTTTTGTAGTCCCTTACCCAAAGTAACATCATCAAAAATATGTATGCACTTCTCTCACACTTTATAGAGATCTTGAGAAACAAAATTCCTTAAATGGTGATCTTAAGTTGTGTAAGTATCTACCTCCACATTTCAATTTGGGCATTTTAAAATTGAACCAATCTTTCATGTGTGAGTGGAGTACATCGCGAATGTTCTCTCTTTGTTTCTCAAAAAATATCGATCAAACTATGGATGTTATTGATTTTTTTTTTTTTACCTTTAGAGGGCTTGCTTTGGTGGTAAAAATTACTCACCCCAAGGGAATGACCCAAGTGATAATGAGCATAAGCCAAACTCTTCCAAACCACTATATAAATTTATGGTTACGATCAAAATCATAAACAATGGGAAGCAGTGCATGTTAACTCTCCCACAATATCTTTATGATGTGTAAATACCTTGTTCTAAGGGTTGGGAGATCTCTCACAAGGATTTTATCATTGCATCACCTAAATTGGATGCCCTTACTACAAAATTTTGTTTAAAAGCAAAAAATGAATATTTGTTGGTGTCAGGAGGTCAGACCTTCAGAGCTATCCCATATTCTTATGGCTCTTAGTATAAATGAGAAGTATGCCATGGGAGATTCATGGATACTAATTCCTAGTTGACCCAAGAATTTTGCGGTATGGAGGGGAGCCAATGTGGTCAAGCATCTAATAATTTTCTAAGAGTAAGCATAGCTGGATTCGTCCATGTGGAAATTCAACATTTTTTTTTTCCCATCCTAGGGTTGTGCAATCTTTGAGTCAGTTAAACACTTTGTGTGGATCCATAAAACTTGAAACAAACATTCACAAGATCCTCAAAATTTCAAACTCTTTAGGAAAATAAAAAACCTTTGAAAAATTTGAATGCTCATCCTAGTCCTAGGGATTTTTATCCTTAGAGGCATCTAAGTATTTGGACTTAATCGCATTTTTCTTTTAGTAAAGTCAACATTAGGAAAAAAACTCTTGATTTCTTTGATTTCCACATAATGAAATTTGTGGGATGAGGAGTTAGGACATTAGAAATCTAGTTTGAAACCTTAATC
Organism: Sequoiadendron giganteum; assembly: GCA_007115665.2. Classification (NCBI taxonomy): domain Eukaryota; kingdom Viridiplantae; phylum Streptophyta; class Pinopsida; order Cupressales; family Cupressaceae; genus Sequoiadendron; species Sequoiadendron giganteum. Next base: position 479,676,960 of record CM021109.1, read on the forward strand.
AAGAAGTGTTTGTGCTAAAAATAACTCACTAAGAAAAGATAAGAATAATTAAACCCCACACATGTGTTCTTCCAAATGATTTCCCGTAAAATCAAAATCCGCAAACCCAAATTCAAAACTCTTAGTCCAAGACCTTGTGAATAATGTCTTTCAAGGCTTCATGAGGTAAGAGAAAGGCTGGTTTACAATTTTTAAAAGAAATATTCAAAGAAAAACCTTTACTTGTATGAAGTTTATTGTTAGCAAAACCCTGATCTCTTTCAAGGATTTTCTTTTCTCACATAGGAAGTGTCAAGCATGTTCTTCAATACCGAGGTCTTGCAAGAACTAGTTCTACCTAAGGCCATTCTAGGATCAAAATAATCACTCTCACCCATATTTCAATCATAAAAATAAAAAAAGCATCTCACCAATAACCCTTGAAAAGCTTGAAAACATCATCCATGTTAGACTTTTGGAAAATCAAAATCATCTTGTTTGGGTAGATATGTGGGGATGAATCCTTCTCCGCCTATTTGATCAAACTATCAAATCCTTGTAGAAAAAAATACCTCTTGATAAAATCCAACTTCTTGGGGTCTAGGAGTTCATTATCCAAAATAAATTTTTTTTATTAGAGGTATCTTGATGAATCCTTCTTTACACCTTTAGTCAAATTATGCACAAATCTACTCCAAGACAAAATCCAACCTCTTAGAGTTTGAAATTTCACTATCTCAAATCAAACCCTAAAGTCTAGTGTCTCCTCCAAGGTTTCTAAAGAGTTCAATCATATGCATCATCCATTTTCCATGTATCTCATCCCCATATTTGATCTGTAATCATCCTAGTTCTTCTGTTTTTGTGCTAGTGTCTCCTCCAAGGTTTCTAAAGAGCTCAATCATATGTATCATCCATTTTTTTGTGTATCTCATCCCCATATTTGATCTGTAATCATCCTAGTTCTTCTCTTTTTGTGCCTAAAGATAGATCAATAAAAAATAATACACATTCTCAAAAATTGATCCATCTTTTATGGTGCAAAAAAGATCACAACACAAGAAGAATATGGAAATCACCAAGGAAACATAAAATTCAAGTGACCTAAGCCAAACTAATCCTAAAATGAGTCCCACAAGAAATCTCCCTCTACCATCACAAAATCCTCAGGAGGTGGGTAAGGTAGAGGACATCACCAAAAATGTCTTAGGGATGACACAAGATGAAATCCTTGAGATGGTCCAAAATCTTGAAATTCATCAATTTTTTAATGCCATGATGAAGTTATATCCCTCCCAATACATGATGGAATTGTCCAAAGAAGGGGCTAAACTCCCTTCCAATTATGACCTAAGCACTCTTATGGAAAAACCTCTCAATATCATGCCTCCAATCCCATCCATACTTCCATGTCAAAACATCACCCAAATCATCCCAAAGATCACATCATCCATTGCTCCAACTCCGCCAATCATTAGAAAGGGAAAATCATTGCTTCATTCCCTTCAATAACATCCCCTTGTGAATAACCAAGAGTTGGAAGAAAACACCATATTGGGCCAATATGTCCCAGTAAATCCATTGCACCCATATGTCCCCATCACATTTCAGAACCATACCAATTCATCTTCTTTTCATGCAACACTAGCTGGTCCGATCGACATGCAAACCTCTCTCCCTATAACCTCACAAGGAGAAGGTGAATTTTTTGGATTTGAGGGAGTATTTGATCCCTCATCCTCATCCCTTAAAGATAATGCACTTCCCATTTTTTTTCCTCAACCAATTACATCCAAATCACCCCTTGGGTTGGGTCTTCCTCCTTTACCCACCATCAACGAATCAAACCAAAGCAATTCCCCTATCATGAATCAGGGCATCATGCCAAACCCTCCCATCTTGCCATCGATATTGCAATATCAGATTGCAAAAATCCAAGCAACCCCAACAATCAATACATCCATGATTCCTCAAATCTCTCAAAGCTTGGTTTCCCAAGGACCAAGAATCTCAATCACACCATCCACCACTCAAACCCCAATCATCAATACAAACGTTCCTCTTATCACAATGGTCAATGCTATTCCCAATCCACCACCACCTCCAAAACCCAACATGGTGAATTCATTTAGCGTCACGTTGCAAGTAGCCTGTTAAGCTACCTAGTTAGCTACCCATAAGGTAGTTAGACAAATCCAAAATCAACAAGTTGCATAGTTAGCTACCCAACAAGAAAAATAATAATTAGTAGCACAACAAGTGCAATAGGAATAGTAGGCTGCACAAGCCCAAGCCTTACTACAAAAAAAACAAGCCACCTAAGCTACACAAGAACCTCAAGCCGCACAAGATGGATCAGTAGCCCAACAAGTGCATGGTCAAGCCCCAGCTCAATATCAAGGTCAACAAGCACAAGTGCAAGCCCAATATCTGGCACATTTTCAATTATTCCAACAAAAATATTATCAACATTCCTTGCAAGAGTATTAAGCGCAGCAACTAGCAGCTCAACAAAAATCCCAACACAAAGCTTTATTTGCATAGAAACAACACGACCAACAATAGGTGTTGTTGGATGAACAAAAAATGTAGGCATTATTCATGCAAAAAATCTTGCAGCTCTATGGGTGAATACGTAACAATGTAAATAAACTTCTTAATAAAACATTATATCAAATATTCAACAACTGATCTATTAAAAAGAGCAGAAAATTGAAAGCATCTCATTGTGTCCTATCTCCAAAGATTTATTAAATCACAGAGAGCTCCCTGATTTGGTAAGAACTTGTGACTGTTAAAATTTCAATCTAGAGAATGGAATGATTCTAAATGCAATGATGTGATGATTGAAATGATTTCTAATTGATAAAAAGAAGCTACAATAATCTATTCCAGCATGAAAAATGATAAATGAAAGCTATAGTAAAACTACTATGCAACCATGATTATGATTCTAAATTGCTATGATTTCTATTATTGTGATGCTTGATTGCTTGATTTCTATTTCTTGCAGAGTAAGATTGCACAAATTTGGGATCCATTTCCTGTTGGGAAAGGTTGTATTTATAGATTCACAGTAGTAGATTTGCATAGGAGAAACAAATTAGATGCTTGGATTAAATCTAGAGGATTGAATGGTGAGAGATTGAGAAGATTAAGAAGATTTTGGGAATGGCTCCTCCCCATGACAACACCAGACAAGATGATAGGAAGGATCAAAGGAAGAATATTGAGAGATTGATTAAAATTTATCTCCAATTTGTCTCCAAAGCTTCCTGTGAATGCCAGTTCAATAAATTAGATATAAAATATTTAATTTTATTGGTGAGTGAATAGAGGAAAATTTGATTTTTTTTTTATTTGAATATTTTAGTTTATTCAAATTTAGCAAAAAGGGGAATAAATAATTAAATAATACCAACTATATAAGTTGTATATTAAATAATTATATGATAATTTAAATGAGAGACTTTAGAATATCTTTATTTAATTAAGAAGAAATACGATAAGATGATTAAATAATACAAATTACTTAAATTTGTTTATTTAATTTAAGATAGAATAAATGGATAAAGTAATAGAAGAAATAATAATGATAAGAATTAAATAAAACAAAGTATTTCAATTTATGTATTTAATTAAGAGTAAATAATATGATAAAATAGAAGAATTAATAGTGAACTTAATATAAATAAATATTTATATATTTATTTATTAAGTAGATGAATTTAATTATGATAATTAAATAAAAAAAGTGAAATTTGTTCATTTAATTAAGATGACAATAAAAGAATAAAGATTGAAGAATTTAAGATGAACTATATAAATAAATATTTCTATTTATTTAATAGTAGAGGAATTAAGGGTAATTAAGTAAATACATCATATTTAATCGATTGGATTCTCCAGACCATTTTTAGTTGTATACATTTTTCCCCTCTTTGAAGTGATGTGTTTACGCATTTCTTCAAAGAAAATTTTGTGTTGATGCTGCTAGTATCGCCAAAAAATTTAGTATACCACATACATTGATTTTTAGGTGATGATGGATATATGCCCCCTCGGGAGATAAATTGATGATTTTTGATTTTTTTTATTTTTCAGAAATTTTCAATTTTTAATGATTTTCTGATGAAATAATTTATCTCCTGATATAGAATATTGATTTTTCTAGATGATAAAATGTTTCTCTTCTTTTCCTCCTTGTGTTTGATGATTTTTTATTGTGTAAGCCTTTGATTTGATGTTGATTGTTGATTTTGATAGGTTAGAAGATTACTGATCTCATGATAGGTGAGATTCAATGATTGATTGATGATTGACCTCATGATAGGTGATGATCAATGATGGATTGATGATTGACCTTATGATAATATGAGGATCAATGATAGATTGATAATTGACCTCATGATAGGTGAGGATCAATGATAGATTAATTTATTTACCTCATGATAGGTGAGGTTGATGATAGATTGATGATTGACCTCATCATGAGCACGGTTCATTGATAGATTGATGATTGACCTCATGATAGGTGAGGATTAATGATAGACTGAGTGATAGGCTGATTTATTGATAATATTTTTGATTTGTGATTGATTATAGGAGGATTTTAGAGTTTTTCCCAAAGATGTGGGACATGATTCCACATCTAGCATAGGTTGATATAGATATCATCAGTTGATGTGGAAAATCTATAATGACAATGCAAAACTAATATGAATGCAATCTAATTTATCCATGCAAATATACATATGCAAGCATTAGCATATTAACTATACTTTTATTGTGCTTTGTATCATCATAGAGTTTTAAATTTTTTGAAAGTGAGTACAAGTGTCAATTGTATAATTTAGGCCTGATGACTTGAGTACGAGTTCCATGATTTTTGATATTGCAAGTGAGCACAAGCATCAAGGTAAAATTAAACTAAGATGACCTGAGATTTATTGTGTAAATAGACAAGAATAAATCATTTTCTTATGTGAATTGGAATGTCATCCATGATACTTTGTAGAGCACTTCCTATGACAATTCACATAGTAATTAAGATTAATTCATAGACAGGAGATAAAGAAAGTATAATTCTCCTTCCTAGCTTCTCTAGTTCAATACATCATCGAGTTTCTCCAAAGAAATGATAAAAATGATCAAAATAAAACATGTTCAACCTTTCCTTAAAGTATTTCAATCATTATTTAGATTAGATCATCCATCCTAATTTTATGATTTTTTTGTGATTTTTTGTGATTTTGACCAAAAACGTAACCTAAAGACCTATCCTAGGGGCCTTGGGGCTGATCAAAGATTATCCTTTCCTACATTATACATGCAGAGACCACGTAATTTGACCGATGACTCTATTTTTGAATTTTTGATTGTTTTTTCAGCTATTTTTGGATTTTCGATATGATATGGATGTTCGATGTTATCCTGATGGTGATTGATGTTTCATGTTGGGTTGTGTTTTGATCACTGTGTTTGTTGTGGTGCCATAATGTTGTTTTTATATTTGGTTAAGCTCAATATTTATTTCCCCCAATGAGGTTGAGATCTTTCCTCCAAGCTAGGGTGAGACATGACCACATTTTCTAGGATATGTACATGAGATTTTATTGCACCTTTTTCAGATTTTATGATTTTTTTGGGTTTAGGTTTTTTTTTTGTTTCTTTTTTTACTTTTTAGGATATTTAAGATGAAATGAGATGATATGACTGATTGAAGGAAAAAGATTCCCCACAATAGGATTAATCTGACCATAGATGAATGATAGATTAAAATGAAATATTCATTGTAAAACATGTCATAGAAGAAACATATCTCTTGTCAAAAGATGATAATGGTTCATTGATTAAGATGCGAGGAATGATTGATTAGATAAGACATGATGATGATGAGTACTTAGGATCACTAATTTATTCTAATTACAATAAAATTGATGATTTTTGATGATTGATTGAAAAAAGATATGAGGATTGCATAATGTTTTACAGCTAGGCTCAAATATGATTTATATGATAAGATTCAAGGTTGAAAAGGGACATGGTGACATGGATTTTGATAAGATAAGAGATATGGAATGGAAGAAAGCAAGGATAAAAATATTTAATGGTATTATAAAGATCAACTAGGTAAGATACATACACAAGGCCCAAGTATTTTTCCCCTATTCCACATCAAGACCAAGGAAAGGAAGAAACGATGTATTTAGTAAGAATGATGCAATATGGATAAGATGAAATATATGGTATGGAAGATATGGATAAAGCATATAGGATAAGATATATGATGTTATAGAATATCCTTAACCTTTTCAAGATCAAAGGTGGAAATGGAAGAAATGAGCATAGAAAGGATAATGACCATGAATGATAAGATGGATGAAACTTGTCCCTAAGTGTAGATTGCAAGAGTAATATGGAAGATAGGATATGGATGATAGGGAGATGGAGGAAGGAATTAAGAATCAAGTTTCACAACAAAATATACCTCTAATAGACCATGGAAATGGGAATTAGACACTTAAATTTTGGTAGATTAATGGTATGATTGAAGAATCTAAGAACTTATGCAAAGGTTTGGATTAAAGGAGAATGATTGGGGATGAATGTTAGATAATGGATAGTAGGTTGGAAGGCTTATTAATCGATAGATGAAAATTATGGCAAGATCAACATTGGCACACACCTTGAAGGGTGGTGGAGTGATGGAGAAAAAATGGATTTGGAAGGTGATAGGTTATTAGATGGAAAATTGAAGGAAGCTTTTGGATTAGAAAATTTGGATGGAAATTTATATTTTTTTGCTTCTATGAGACTTTTTGGAATCCACATGAATTTTGACTTTGAATTTTTCTTTGTGGGACTTTCTGGACTTTGAATTTTTTCTTTTTGATTTATGGACCTTTGTGGTCTTTGAATATTTCCTTTTTGCTTTGATGGGCCTTTGTGTCCTTTTGAAAATTTATTTTGATTTACGGAACTTTGTGGTCTTTGATATTTTTTCTATGTTGGGCCTTTGTGGCCTTTTATATTTTTTGTTTTATTTTGGATCAATTTTTCTTTTATTTTTGCATGTCTCTTCAAGGATACATGTTGATCCTTTGATACATGTGGATTTTGATCTAGAAAATGTTGATACTTGGCACCCAAATTGATTGCAAGAGAAATGGGAGGGGTGGATTGAGATGAATGATATGGAGGTATTATGGATGAGTTATTGTGGGTAGAATTTTTAAAGGGCATCAAGGATGTGTTCCTTTGTTGTTCTTGAGAAATAGGATATGGACCTAGGATAGAGGGAAGGTTTGATGGACTAGGATGAGGACCTAGGATAGATGGTATGTTTGGAGCATTAGGATGAGGACCTAAGATAGATGGTAGGTTTGACAAACTAGGAGACTTAGGTGTATAACCAAGGCCATGGTGATATGGGTTTCTTTGAATAGGAATGGGTTATGCGATAACTTTCTCATGAAGGCCTAATCCTTTTCCTTTGTAATTCATACTTTGACATATAAGTTTACCAATGGGATATGTATTGTTTATAAAACAAGATGCGAGTCCATTTTCGGGAGGATATGATATGGATGAGAGGATAGGTGTTGGAAGTAAACTAGAATGGATAAAGGTGGAGGATCCCAATTTATAGGTGTAGGGTTCATGGATATCTTGAATAGGTGTGATAGGCTCTTGACATGGGGATGATTGGGTGTTTTGATCTTGACTTTGAAAAGTATCATGAGGTGTAGGAGAGGAATTATCTTTCCCTTTATTAAGTATGGAATCATTATGAAGTGGTATGAAAGGCATATCTTGATCATGAGAAGTGTAGATACCTAAAATTGGTCTAGGCCTGCGAGTACATATTCGACATAATTTTCTATAGTCCATGGTCATGATTAAATAATGTCAATTATTTAATTACCCTTTCTAACACACATTTCCTCTATTAATTAAATACTCCTTTTTAATTAATTCATTAATTCATCATTAATCATTATTCAACTTGATTAATTAAATAAATCATATTTATTTAATTATGTTGCGAACTAATTAATTAAATCCTTTATCTATCAATTAAATAATTTATGATTTAATTACCCCTTTATCATACTTTTCAACTATAGTTAAATATCTTTATTTAATTATTCATTTAACCCCCTTTTCAACTATAATTAAATATTTATTATTTAATTATTCAATTCCACCCTTTTCAAAAGTCAAATTAAATAAATTATCTTTATTTATTTAATTAAATCTTCTATCTTTGAATGTTGAATTAAATTAACATTTAATTCACATTTAATTCATTTATGTCACATTCTTCTTTCATTCACTCACCTTCTAACTTGAGATCTATTTTTAGTTCTCCAGTTATCTCTGAATTCAACTGCTGATCATCTCTATGAGAAGACTCTCTATCACAACTAGTCGATTAACTAGTTCTAACTCATATGCATGTATGCATTTATTAATTAAATATCTTTTATTTAATTAATTTATTTAATTATGCATTCGAATTCCTCATCTTCGAGTTCTGACTTTGTCTTTGACATTCAAAGTCTATTTCTTCTATTTTCAAAGATTCTTAACTAAAGATTAAGATCATGTTCTATTTTTAGTCTTTCCTGACTCATGTTCTAACTCACGTTCTATTTGACAGAACTCACATCGCATGGCATTCATCAATCTCATCTGTTGATCTCTCTTTCAATCTGAGCCGATCGTTCAAAAACACAAAATCTATAAAATGGCCTGTCATAATCATTATTCCTCCTCCCGAAATCATTATACACTTTTGAGAAGAAACAATCTTCGATATTTTGCTGAGACACTCGATGAAGTTATGCTTGCATTCAAACACACAAATATCTGAGGGCAAGAATAACAAGACAACAAAATGGAGAAGGGAAATTGAGATAAATCGAGGAAGTATTCGCATATTCGGTGAGATCATTCTAGTTTTATTAGTTTAGATTAATCATGCTTACTTATCATTCTTTGTTGTTTTATTTAGATTAGAATTGATGTTTAATATTGTGAAACTTTAGCATCCACAATTCCAAAAAATCTGAGTTACGTTTGGTGAACCCGACGTGAATCCACTTTAAAACCCTCACATCTTTCTATTTTATTTTTTTCGCAGGTTTTTTGACCAGTGAACCGCATCTATGAAAAACAATGATGCAACTGTCATTACGAACCACATCTGTCATGCCATAAACCGCATCCACCTGTCAATCACCACATACGACTTTCAATCGCTGTATCTGCCTATCAATCGCTGCATCCGCCTGTCAACAAATTGCTGAACTGCATCAGACACTCCATTAACCGCATCTGCCTATCACCAACCAAAAGCCGCATCTGGCTAGTAAAAGTTTTTCATTTTTTTATCAATTTTCATGCATCCATATTTTCAGTTTCCGCTTTTTAGGTGATTTGGATTTTTGCTAATGTTTGTTACAGTTGTGTCAAGGTGGAGTAACAAGTGTTTGCAGGACAAAGCATAGAAGACAATACAAAATCCAAAGACAAACAATGAACTACTAAAAAATTTGCATGCAGGACCTAATGCTTTTTGTCTTTTTACCAAGCTTTTCATTTGATGGATAGATAATCATCATGTGGAATAAAATGAACTTCTGTTTGGTAGTGTAAATAATCTTGTTTGGGCTTAATAATTTACTAGTGTTTTTCGTGTCTGCATTGTTAGTTTAGAACCCCATGATTCAGTACACCGAAGTATCCTCTCCCCTTGTGCAATCATGCGATCCTAGGTGTAAGAGAAATGGTTACTGACTCTAGAACCTGGGCCTGTCTTGGTGGGAAAAAGTACTCACCCCAAGATGACTCAGACTAGTAGCACGCTAAAGCCAAGCAACTTTCAGCCGATATATAAAAGTGGATTCTTGGGGAAAGCCCAAGAATCACATGCACTATTCCAACGAGATGGACAGAAATGGACTCTCGCCGATGTTGGATAGTGTCCCATGAACGAAATGTCCTTATTAAACACCTTGTTATAGAGTTACCAAAATCCTATCTTTTTGCTGGCACAGCAGGTGTATAACCTATGAAGCCGTCTTACAAATTTACAGTTCTTGTGATGAGGTGACATGTATTCCAAGGGAGTTTCATGGGTACAGTAGCTTGGCTGCCCCGTATAAGTGAGTGTCATGGAAGGGAGCCAGTGGGGTCAAGCTACTAGTCATCCACCTTGAATGTGCGTAGCTGGAGAAATCCAAGTAAGAATTCAGCAAATACTATCCTAAAAGCCTAAGTTGTACATGTTTTTGAGTCTTAACAGTCCTTACATCACAAAAATAGAAGATACATTGATTACTGTGTTTGCTCTTTGTTGTATTCATCAAAATCTTGATCAAACAAACAAAGTTAGTCAAACAACTTTCAGGAAAATTTCAATTTTTAGAAACCAGAGTCGCATTTGTCAGTTTAATCGCCGCATGTGTCATAGTGAGTCACATTTGATAGGGGAAACGTCACATCTGGCTGTCAAAATAGTCATTTTACACAGTCTACATATAACGAGTCACAACTGTTACATTCTGAGTCACATGTGTGCATACAAACCACATCTATCAGTTCAAAAACTGCATGTGTCCTATTAAGTCACATTTGTCAGTTGAAAAATCACATCTATGAGAAAAAACGCATCTGTGAGAGGAAAAACTGCAACTGTTAGGTGAACCGCATTTTCTTGTCAATAGAGAAATTTCAAAAAAACTACGAGTTGAGTCTGAAACATCTTTGTCACTATTTGCTTTAGGTTTTTAGGATCAACCTTGGATTAGAAACTAGTTAAATTTGCTCAAAAACCTTGCATCATTAGGCATCATATACGTCTTAGTTTACCATCATTAGGAGTCATATACGTTTTAGCTACCATCATTAGGTGTCATATACGTCTTGGTCATAGTAAACGTCTTAGTCATAATCATCCTAATTTGCATGCATATAGGTAATCCCTAGGAAATTGCAAATCACGAAAAAGATAACTTTCCTTGTCTTTGGAAAATTCACATTGTCATACTGTCATTGTCATACATTTAGGTTCCATCATCGGGAACAAACTTTTGCATGCATTTATTCCATTAGGTGGTAGGTTATACCCGTCTTAGACTCATTTTTCGTCATTAGGCCACTTAGAATTTTTGCATATTGTTCATCCAGTCATACAACATTTAGATCTTCAGCAACATCCATATTGTCAAAAAAATCCAAAAACATAGACATAGGTCATATTGGTTTTTTGGCATAGTTTGCATTACCCATTTTGAGCAAACTTTTTCATTGTCGAAACAAGGCCCAAAAAGAAATACAAATCAATGATAGACCCTGACAAATTCATCAATCCATTCAGAAACCAACCGTTAGGAAGAAAATGTCCACACTAGCCTTTACTTGAAAAACATGTCACTAGGGACACACATGGGCAGATTTACATAGAAGACGTAGATGCAGCAGTTCAAGATCCTGAGTTTGCATCCTTCATGGATGAGTGTTTGCTAAATGATCCACAATGCTACTTAGCAAAATTGCTAGTAGAAGGTGCCACTCTACCTCTAGGATTTGATGTCCATTCTTTGACAACACAGTCAACTCAACCAACACAAACTATGACATCTACTATCTCTATTCCCTAAATAACCATAGTTGTACCAATAGGTATACCAACAAAAACATCATCAATTGTAAACACAACTCCTTTTAACATAACACAAGGTTTACAATTCACTACGGGAGCAACTTCCTCCAACCCCTTTGGCACCAACACGACTGGTAAGAGAACCAAGGTTGGTAGAAATATACCTATACCAAGTCAAAAAATTTAGACAGGGAGCATTCCTATTCCAAATCAGACAATTCAGATAGGAAGCATTCCTATACCAAATCAAACCATTCAGACAAGGAATATCCCTATCCCAGATCAAAATATTTTGACAGGATATATCCCCTCACCCAATCATAAACCGTCACAAAACATGGCGTATCAGAACATCTACATTGAACCAAATAACATGAACACCATGTCCTTGACACAAGTCAACATCCTTCAAAACCAAATGTAGACTCTACAACAAAAGATGGACGACATGTCTATGGCAGGCAAACGAACTATATCAGCACAAGACCTATGTCCATGCCTATTTGACAAAGCACTCTATATGACACCTTTCCCCCATGGATACATTATACCAAATTTGCCTAAGTATAATGGGAGGAAGAATCCTATAGAAAATATTAGAGAATTTTCAATGGCATGCATGGACATATCGTATGACCCCACTTACTTGATGCACCTATTTCCATGAACTCTTATAGGGATAGCATTGGAATGGTTTTCCAAATTGCCATATGGTATACGATCATAGGTGGAATTGGCTGAAAAGTTTGTTGAACATTTTTCCTTTAACATAGACAATGAAGTAACCATAGCAAACTTGTGCCATATGACACAAGAAGATGGTGAGACATTTATCACTTTCTTCCAGAGATGGAGGAGTCTAGCTAGCCGCTATCCCGTCGAAATACCTGAAAAACAAAAGGTCACTATCTTCCTCGAAAACATCAACCCCAAACTAAGAGGTGACTTACAGGTACACTGTTGCACTTCATTCATTGACTTGGTGCAAAAGGGGATCATCCTTAAAAAAGGCCTTATTGACAAAGGCGAAATCAAAGTATTAGGCAAGAGCCTGATTGTCCAACATCCAAATGTGTCGAATGATAGAAACAAATTGTGGTCTAGGAACAAGAATGTCACAAATGACGACATAGTTGATACTAAGCACATACATACTGGACCCATTATCACACTTAGATGATACAATCAACAAGCAATCATGACGAACAGTCCTGATCAAATGGCTAACTATGTCCTAAATTCACAACAAAGCCCACAACAAAGGAGATTTCCAATGCGACAATTTACACCTTTAGGGAAACCAATTGAGATAGTCTTCAAAGAATTGGTCAAACATAATCTTATCAAACCATTGGAACCAAGAGACTATGATCCTAGACAATTCAAACCTTCATGGTGGGTCGATGATGCTTTTTGTGACTATCATTGAATGAAAGGGCACAACCTCCAACAATGTCACCAATTAAAGAACATCATACAAGACTTTGTTGAAAATAGAACTATAGAGGTTGGTGGGTAGAAAAACACTAAGAACAATGATCATAAGGTCTTCACAGACCCCTTACATGACCACACAAAAGGAAAAGCCTCTAGTTCCGGACCCCAGAATAATCCATCGGCCAACTATAACAATACCAAGTATGACTATGGTAAAGGGAAGACCATAAACCACCTTCGAGCTGCAAATGAGAATGTCAATACTTTCTCCATCAAGAAGCATCCATAATGTAATATAACCACACGCAGAACTAAGATAACTATTCTTGGTCCTTCTTCTGAGCCATCTACGCAAAGTTCCAAGTTCAAGTACAACCTTCTCGATCAATTGAGTAAAACCCCCACACAAATATCTATCTTGGAATTGTTGACCTTATCACCTCAACATTGGTCCATTCTTGACAAAGCTCTACAGAATACAACTATTCCTACAGATTTAGATGTCAATCATTTCAAAGAGATGGTGGGATATTTGACTAACTCACATCGTACTACATTTTCACAACAAGACTACTCAATTGAAAAGTCAGATCACAATGACCCCTTACATCTTGAAGTCTTAGTCCATCAAAACAAAGTCCAACGAGTCTTGGTAGATGGAGGAGTAGGTTTGAACCTGTGTACCCTTAAATTGGTTAAGGCATTAGGATTCTCAAAAGACTGTGTAGATACCTCTAAGAGTATAGTCATCAAGGCTTATGATGATGAGGAAAGATCGTCCAAAGGAGTTGTCACACTCCTTATTCGAATTGGCCTAGCAATCATGAACACCAGCTTCCAAGTCTTGGATCTCACCCTTTCATACAAATTTTTGTTAGGTAGACCTTGGATACACGCAATGAAAGTGGTACCTTCAACATACCACCAGTGTCTCAAGTTCCCCTATAATGGCACAGAGATCACAATTGATGGTGATCTAGATCCTTTCCAGTATTGTATAAACCTAAGGGATCTTCTACAATGACAAGTGCCTATTAATCAATAGGCCTCATCATCCACTTTATCCCAATACGTTGACCCATCATGTCTAACTAACTCCATTTCATTCACTCCACCATCATCCACTCCGAAACTTGAGATCCAAGACAAGGGTTGTGGTGAATATAATATAAAGGCATCATACTATGTTACTGAACTGATTCCACCTAAGGTATATGGCCTACCCATGGCGGATAGTAGACAATAAATAGTCATATTTCATGTTCCCCCTACAACGACATTGAAAAAATGGGGAGAGTTAAGTGAAGAAATAGTGGATCAAGCTGATTCCTGGTTGTATCAAGAAGAGCATGAATACCCCTCCCTGTCTATTCAAATAGCCAAGGAACAATATGGAAAAGGATTTAAGATAATGCAAAAAGAAGGCTATGATGGGCATAGTGGGTTAGGACTATATATAAATGGAAGGACAGAACCGATTACTATCTACCCACGACCGAAGTATCTAGGGCTAGGGTGTGAACCGCATAGAATTGGGTTTCCTAGTACCTCGTCAATGTTTCAAGAGGAAGTGAATGATTACCCAGACATCAAGAAATCTCATGAACCACTTCCCCTAGTTTGTGACCAACCCTGAGTTTACAACAAACCCCAAGTTTCTGATACACCTCCAGTTTATGAAAAACCTCCAGTCTATGATGAATCCCCTTACTCAAGTGATGTTGAATGGGACTCTCTCTCATCTACTAGTACCATGAACATAGATGCATTATTTGGAGAGTTGGACCTCAATGTCAAACTTATACCAAAACAGTCTAGTCCTCGTCCTAAGAAAAACTTGTCTAAAGAAGAATGGCAAGAGAAATATTATTTGGAAACCCTTGATCATGCATCTTGGGCACCTGACAAGCCACCTTCTGACGAATCTACCCTCGCCATAGTCCCACAACATAATATACCTATCCCTAGGAAGAAAAACAAGGAGTTAGTCCAAAACTTCTGCAACCATGTCAACCATTCCATATTCACCTTGTCAGCAGTTACCCTTATAAACTCTGATGATGACATGCCCCTTGTATATCCTAAACTTATCGACTAGGATCAACAAGGTACACCTATCATAGATACATTCGAGAATGACGAAGCAATTTTTGAGTTCATGGGACTTAGAGAAGGTATACGTAGAGGGGATCATAAGGCAGGTTTTACCATAGACCTGGATGATAAAGCATATTTTAGGGAGTCTATTTACACCTCTAGTCGTAAAAATGAAAATGAAAATGAAAATAAAAATGATGAGTCCCTAAGTGAAAACCAAAAGGCTCCTTTGGACCAAGAAAAAGTCAAAATAAAGGATGTATCCAAGGGCGAAAAGCTCTCTGAGGCACCCAAGGATAGAGGTTTAAATATTCTCCCTGTTGCACAAGAAAAGTCACCTATGCTAGTGGAAGAAGCTATTGTAGTTGACATAGGTACAAAAGAGAATCATCGAATAGTATATTTTGTAGCTTCTTTGACAGAAACAGAACAACATGAATTCAAAGACTTCTTCAAAAAGAGACAAGTAAACTTTGCATGGTTGTATGCTGACATGCTTGGCTTGGATCTAGACCTGATATTGCATCATTTACCACTCCAGCTAGGTATCAAACTAGTCAAACAGAAACTAAGGAAGATGCATCCGCAAATTGCTCTATTGGTCAAGGTAGAACTTAAGAAACTATTGGACATGGGATTCATAAGGACAATAGACTATGCGGATTGGATATCAAATCTAGTACCAGTGACTTAGCCAACTGGGGGCATTCGAATTTGCACTGACTTTAGAGACATCAACAAGGCATGTCTTAAAGATGACTTCCCGTTGCCAAATATCAACATGATAGTAGACCTTACTGCAGGCTATGAGATGCTATCCCTTATGGATGGTTTCACTGGATATAACTAGATAAAGATAGCACCTGAAGATCAACATAAGACAACTTTCACGTGTCCTTGGGCACATATTGTTGGAATGTTATGCCTTTTGGCCTTAAGAATGCAGGAGCCACTTACCAATGAGCAATGACTATGATTTTTCATGATTTTGTGCATACATTCATGGAAGATTATGTCAATGATATTATAGCCAAGTCAGAAACAAGGGAAGATCATTTGAAAGTGTTAGACAAGATATTCTAGAGGTTAGAAAACTACAATGTCAGGCTCAATCCGAAGAAGTGTGTCTTTGGAGTGAAATCAGGGAAGCTGTTAGGGTATATCATCTCTCATAGAGGCATTGAAGTAGATCTAGAGAAGGTCGGAGCAATCATAGAAATTCCTCCTCCAACCAGCATTGGTCAACTCAGAACACTACAAGGGAGATTACAGTCCATTAGGCATTTCATAGTACAATTGGCGGATAAAATACATCCATTTCAGCATTTACTCAAGAAAGGAGTGCCATTTGTGTTGACACCTAAATGTCAAGAGGCCTTCCAACAAATGAAGGACTATTTTCTTACTCCACCAGTTCTAATGCCACCTACAGAGGGAAAACCATTGATACTTTACATCTCAGCAACTCAGTCAGCATTAGGGGCTCTTCTCGCACAACACGATGACCAAGTTCAGGAGAGAGCGATATATTATATCAATCGTACCTTAGTGGGCTATGATTTGAATTACAACAACATAGAACATGCCTATCTTATGGTAGTCTTTGCTACCCAAAAACTTAGGCACTATATGCTCAATCGAAAAACCATGTTGATTGCAAAAATTGATCCACTTAAATACCTCCTAAGTAAGGCAACTTTAATAGGTCGATTGGCTAAATGGGTTATGATACTTAGAGAGTATGATATTTAGTATGTCAAAAGGAAGGAAATAAAAGGATAGGTCATTGTAGATCAACTGGCAGATGCACCTATAAAGGTAGATCATCCATTAGTAGCAAATTTTCCAGATGAATTTCTCTTCAACCTTGAGGTTAAAACTGAGTGGAAACTATCCTTTGATGGATCACATACAAATTGTGGTTCAGGGGCTGGTATCTTATTTGTCACACCTCAAGGTGATACCATTCCTAAATCATTCAGGATCGCATTTCCTTATACAAACAATATAGTAGAATACAAAGCCTTAGTGACAGGTTTAAAAATGGCAGCTCAATGGAACATTAAGAGCCTACATGTCTTTGGTGACTCTCAACTAGTAATCCGATAGGTGAATGATGATTACGAAACTAAGGACGAGAAGCTTGCACCTTACAAGAGGATGGATGACAGTTTCAAATAGTATTTCAATGAGATAAATTTTCAACAAATACCACATATCCAGAATAGAGCTACAGATGCAATGGCAACCGTGGGTTCCTTGTTGGATATTCTGAGTAATGTGCCTAGGTTCAAGTTTTTGGTTGAACAACTTTTGATCCTCGTTTATGATGTCCTTGATACTATGATAGTATGTACCATTTTTGGTCCTATGTCTCCTTGGTATAAAGACATATTCGATTACCTCACTGACCAAACCCTACCTCAGGACTTGTCCAATAACCAACGTCGAATCTTCATTCGAAAGTCAGCTAAGTACACCATCATCGGAGAAACCCTATATAGACGTACCTTAGATAACGCCCTAATGAGATTTTCTGATGCTGAGGAAGCACAAACAACTTTACGAGTGGTACACGAGGGTATATGCAGATCTCATTTGAGTGGTCCCACTCTAGCCCATAAGATTATGAGATTAGGGTACTATTGGCCTACTATGGAGAAAGATTGATACGTCTTTGTAAAGAAGTGTAGACAATGTCAAATACATGGAGACTTGGTAAGAGCACCAACGCAGGAGCTTCTTCCAATTACTTCACCTTGGCCCTTCGCCTAATGGGGACTTGACTCATAGGTAAGATACACCCTTCATCATCACCGCCACTGAATATTTGAACAAATGGATTGAAGCCATTCCCATGACATACATAGCCGACACACAAATATCTAAGTTTATCGTAAACTATATCATTTATCGGTATGGTGTGCCTCAATCCATAATCACAGACAATGGCCGCCCATTCAAGAACCAAGAAGTATGCCATTTATGTGAAGAATTCCACATCAAACACCATTTTTCCACCCCATATTATCCACAAGGTAATGGCCAAGCTGAGGTGTCTAATAAAACTATTGTTAGAATCCTTAAGAAGACTGTCAATGATGCTAGTCATGACTGGCACCTACAACTTAATCTTGCCTTATGGGCTTATCGCACAAGCATCTGTACTCCCACCGGTGCCACTCCATGTTCAATCATATTCAAGTTTGAAGCTATCTTACCTATTGAGGTCGAAATACCTTCTCTACGGGTATCCTTGAAGGGTCATATCGACGATGAAGAATACGGTGTCTCTAGGTTACAAGAGCTAGAATTGTTGGATGAATGAAGACAGAAAGCATTAGATCATTTACAAGCATATCAGAATCATCTTCATTGTAGTTACAATAGAAAAGTTCTCAATAGACACTTTGACATTGGTGACCTGGTATTAATGGAGAATCCTAAGAACCAAGCTGAATGCAAGAAACCAGGAAAGTTTGAACCTAACTAGTTGGGGTCATATATTTTCATAGAAGCCTTTGGATCAGGAGCGTACCAACTCTCTACTCCTGAAGGAGAACCGCTTTTTTCCCCAATCAATAGTCTACACCTAAAGAGGTTCTACGCTTAAGTCTCCGAGAATCCGTGTCTTAATCTGAAAAAAACAAAAAAAAAAAAAAATGGTTACCTTGATGAAAACCTGGCAAACAGGCATCTTTATAACACCAAAAAAAATAAAATTTAAGAAATCACAATAAAAATAAAAAGTAAAGAGAAATAAATCGATCCACTAGTGAAAATCACTTCGGTGGCGCTATGGATAAGTACCATGGTGAAAACCTGGCAAACAAGCCCCATGTGTAGTCAAGCTCGCTCTTTCGTCTACCATCATTCTAATCAGACTTTTTCACCATCATGCATAATAAATGGCTGTCTTATCCATTATTTGGAATGATTGACATCTAAACATTCATTCCATCACATTACCCACTCCATCTTCCAAATCTTATTCCTGACTGGGGGAAAATCCTTGTTTTGTGCCCTAACACTTTCTACATAATGTCACACCATCGAAAATGTCCTGAAAAATCCCAAAAACATTAGTAAATTTTAGAAAATCCAAAAAATCAAAATAGTTAGAAACAGAGTCAAGTCAATCATGTCAAGTCAATCCTATCTAGTCAATCATGTCAATTCAGTCATGTCTAGTCAATCATGTCAAGTCAATCATGTCAAGTCGGTCATGTTAAGTCACTCGTAGATATAGTCAAACTACGTTGCCTCTGTGACTGGGACGTAGGCAAGGCCATCAATTGATGTGCCCCCGAGGCACTAGGTCTGTCAGTATAGGTTTGTCATGTATCACACACATTTAAATCATGACTCTTTGTATATTCAAAGTCATTGGTCGTGTCGAACTACAAGGTCTCTACATGTACAACATAGGCAAGGCTAATCAATTGATGAGCTCCCGAAACCACACTAGGTCAGTCCAATAGGGTTCATCAACAATCACTATCACGCAAGTTGCATATCATAGTTTAAGGTATCATCTCATGTCAATACACATACACACATAGTTTATTAGTCAAAGAATCAAAACAAGTCATGCAACAACAAGGAAAAACATCTCAAAGTCATCAAGTCAATATCAAACACATTGTCAAAGCGATCAACCTATGTCTTAGCAAGATATGTCTTTCTTGTCAACAGACGTGATCAAATTGTCATAGTCTCATGTGGCTTCTCACTTCAACATCATCAGACTACAACGTCTTATACGACATGTGTCTTACTGAAACTAGGCTTTGTCATGCCTTATACAGAAGTCACTTGGTCAAAACCAGACTCAACGTCTTATGCGATATGTGTCATTCTCTCACATTACGCTATGTCAAACGTCAATATCAAACAATCCCATAAGATCAAGTTTTGGCAAAAACATTTATTTGGCTTTATGACTTTATATCTTATTTTGTCTTATCTTTTCATCGATTTGTGCAAGATCCTATTACTAGCTTTCTCAAGGATGTTCCTTGAAGGATTTGGAGAAGCAACGATGTCTCAGGACTCTTTTTCTTTGGCTGTTGTCTGTTAACTATCTTTTTAACATTGGTTTTTGAGTCATGTTACTAGTTTCCTCAAGGATGTCCTATCAAGGATTTAGAGGGGCAATGATGTCTCATGACCCATCTTTTATTTGTCTACTATCTTTGGTTTGTCTTGACCAAATGACTGGGGCATCATGTCCTTAGTTTGAGTCAAGACACCCCTTGTCTATGACTCTTTGTTTTTCATAGGTGGATAACTTTGTACACTATGATCTATCTCATATCATAGTGTGTACTATCCATTTGTGTCATGTCCCACCCAATGATGATAACAAGAAAGTATAGCGTATTTGGAAATATATCAAAGATTATGTCTTTTTCTCAATCAATCAAACTTAATTGTTTCTTACTAACATTCTGAAATCATCCATGCTAACATTTCTTCTTTTCTACATCTTCACCACCATTATCTATCCATTTCGAGAGCACACTCATGTTCTTCAAACCCGCCTATCCTCTCAAGGGGGCATACCACTACCTCCTCGTCATTCTCCCTTTCACTAGGGCATACCCTAACCTATTTCATGCTGAGGCACGACCGGGGCATTTTTTTTTTGATACAACGTCGTACCAACATTGTATCGAAGAGGGGCAAACTATAGATACCTAAAATTGGTCTAGGCCTGCGAGTACATATTCGACATAATTTTCTATAGTCCATGGTCATGATTAAATAATGTCAATTATTTAATTACCCTTTCTAACACATATTTCCTCTATTAATTAAATACTCCTTTTTAATTAATTCATTAGTTCATCATTAATCATTATTCAGCTTGATTAATTAAATAAATCATAATTATTTAATTATGTTGCGAACTAATTAATTAAATCCTTTATCTATCAATTAAATAATTTATTATTTAATTACCCCTTTATCATACTTTTCAACTATAATTAAATATCTTTATTTAATTATTCATTTAACCCCCTTTTCAACTATAATTAAATATTTATTATTTAATTATTCAATTCCACCCTTTTCAAAAGTCAAATTAAATAAATTATCTTTATTTATTTAATTAAATCTTCTATCTTTGAATGTTGAATTAAATTAACATTTAATTCACATTTAATTCATTTATGTCACATTCTTCTATCATTCACTCACCTTCTAACTTGAGATCTATTTTTAGTTCTAGTTATCTTTGAATTCAATTGCTGATCATCTCTACGAGAAGACTCTCTGTCACAACTAGTCGATTAACTAGTTCTACCTCATATGCATGTATGCATTTATTAATTAAATATCTTTTAATTAATTAATTAATTTAATTATGCATTCGAATTCCTCATCTTCGAGTTTTAACTTTGTCTTTGACATTCAAAGTTTATTTCTTCTAGTTTCAAAGATTCTTAACTGAAGATTAAGATCTTGTTCTATTTTTAGTCTTTCCTGACTCATGTTCTAACTCACATTCTATCTGACAGAACTCACATCACATGGCATTCATCAATCTCATCCGTCGATCTCTCTTTCAATCTGAGCCGATCGTTCGAAAACACAAAATCTATAAAATGGCTTGTCATAATCATTATTCATCCTCCCGAAATCATTATACACTTTTGAGAAGAAACAATCTTCGATATTTTGTTGAGACACTCGACGAAGTTATGCTTGCATTCAAACACACAAATATCTGAGGGCAAGAATAACAAGACAACAAAATGGAGAAGGGCAATTGAGATAAATCAAGGAAGTATTTGCATATTCAGTGAGATCATTCTAGTTTTATTAGTTTAGATTAATCATGGTTACTTATCATTCTTTGTTGTTTTATTTAGATTAGAATTGATGTTTAATCTTGTGTAGCTTTAGTATCCACAATTCTGAAAAATCTGAGTTACAAGAAGGATAAAAATATTCATGGGATGAAAGGGTATCCTTGAATGGAATCATATCTTGACCTTCATGAGGAAGGGAATTGTGAGAATTTGTAGAAAGAATGTCTTGATCATCAGTTGGCATGACATCATTAGATAGGATGGAAGAACTATCATGCTCTTGTGATGAAATAGAATTATTAGATGGTATAGATTGATTAGATGATGTGGAAGAAGAACTTGGAAGGATACTTGTCTCTTGAGATGGAAGGGATTTATTTTGGATGCAAAGCGAAAGGAGGGGATCTTGATCAAAGATTGGAAGAATTTTTGGAATGTTGATATCATTGGATGGAGTGTAAATAATATTTTGATATTGATGTGTAGGGGAGTCTATGCTAGCATAGCTTGGATCTCGAGATTTACATAAATTATTTGATTATGAAGATATGATAGAAGAGGATGATTGGATGGAATTGTTGATTTGAGTCAAATAATCTTGAGGTTTATTTTGGATTATTGGTGGATGGGGATAAATGTATGACATGATAGGATTTATCAATATCATTTGTGTTTGAGGACCAAGATTTGGGCTTCTAATTTGATTTTTTCAAATATTCAAAGATATTGAACTTTGATGATGTAGTTGTTGGTGGAGAGGGTTTTATGTCAAGATTTTTTTCAGAGGAATAAGAAAAAATGTCTGGAAGAAAACATCTCTATGTCGTTGTCCCCTTTTTTCATTTCCCAGATTTGTTGTTGAAGGTTTTTCATTTGATGAGCTAAATGATTCAATTGATCCTCATCTATTTCTGCCATAGTGGTTTGAGTTTCAATTTCTTGTTCTTTGGATTTTTAGTCTTCATGACCTTGTTAAAAAGGACATACAAAAATTATTGTTTTCAATAAAATTTTGATCCTAGTTTGGTATAGTGTCAAGGATATTAACTCAAGTAAAATAGAATGATAGATTATATTGGTTAGACTAAGTTGATAAGTTTCATTATATGATTTAGTTTCTTTGATTTAGGATGAGTGATCTTGAAACTTAACCTACTAATCAAATGTGTTTGATTGAGACAATTTTGGATGGTAGATCTTGGTTTGATTTAAACAAATTCAATTAAAAAGTCTAGTTTATGCAAGTTTCAGACTCTATTATGATTTAGGAAAGTTTATGTTCTGAGAAAAATCTAAATTTTGATGTTAGCTGTCTGAAAGGGGTTTCCAATAGCGTTATGTTCTATTTTTGTTTTTCAGGATGATCTTATCTGATTTAATGTTTTGAAAACACAACAAGCATTTGTAAAAAATATTTCTCTTTAAGACCTAAAGTCTAAAGAATAAGTGTATGTTCAAGAATCAAACATGATCCTCCTTGATTTCCACTAGTTTTCTTAACAAAAATACACTTCAAACAAACTCACTCTTAAGATCAAATTTTTTTTCGTTATACTCAACAACCCACATCTTAAAATTGTGTTGACTCACATAGTCACGTCACCCCTAGAGGACTCAAGGTTCGATTTCTCAATCCCTTGAGAAAATAGTCTTTGGAAATTATATGGTGAGTGTCTTGGGGGTAGATTCTTCCCTCCCCTTGCACTACAAGTATTACAATGTTTGGTTACTGACTCAGCTAGATTCTACACTATGGTCATAGATATGGTTTTCGTTCAGAGTGGAAAATGATAAACTCCCTTAGGAGACCTCTCAATCTTTAGAACAAAGATTTTGGGGATGGTTATCTTGCACACTTCTGTTGATTTGGACTTTCATCAACAAATCACTTTTGATTATAGTGGTTTGGAATCCTTGGCTTTAGGCATTCCCACTTAGGTCGTTCTGGAGGGTGAGTACTTTTTCCCACTATGATAGACCTTCTAAAGTATTTAATAAAGCGTGAACTACATGAAATCAAAGGATGATTCTGGAATTTTGATCACCAAGTTAAGGGGAGAGCATAGGCCTATTACCATACAAGCACAATAATCAGTATTCAACTTTTAGACCCAAAAGACAAATTTTCTATTCTATGTGAAGATTTTGCTTCACAAAAGTCATCATGTTAATCTTAACTGATATAGAAAAATGTGTGATGTCTATCCTAGGATTGATAAATTTTAAACCAAATGGCTACCCTAGGATTGTTAAATTTTAAACCAAGTGACTCCAAAAACTAGTGAGTTTCTAATGTTCTTTTTAACCAACTTTGACAAAGCTTGTGTAGATGGTTAATTTTAAGAACAAATTAATGCTAGTTGGTCCTAAAGCATGGATGAAAAATAACATATGATGGGTTATTTTCCCATGAGTGTTTGAAAACACTATTACAATGGATATCAAATGTTTTTTTCTCACTTCAATGCTCTGTGTTCCTCTTAAAACCAGTAATAAATTCTCAAAATATTAGATGAGATCAAGAAATAAGAAGATATAAGAGTTAGATGAATGATTAAGCATAAAAACCCTAAAACTTAGACCAAGTTACAATGTGATTTGACTTTAAATGTAAAATTGAAAATTTTAACTCTACAAAAAGGGAAAAATACCTGCACCATTGCATAGCTTATGAAACTTTACCCCATTTCATTTTTTTTTTTTAAAAAAGACCTCTGTATGACCAAGATATGGCCATTTTAAGATTGACTGTCAAAGTGCTAATATAGAATTCATAAGCGCTATTTCGCAGAAGCACTAAAACAGAGTCTGTAAGCACTACTTTAGATAAAGAAGCACTAAAATAGACCGTAGAAGTGCTAAAATAGAGCGTGTAAGATCTACTTTAGATATAGAAATGCTAAAATAGACCTCAGAAGCGCCAAAAAATCTCTCGATCATGCTAAAATGAACATGCCAGAATCCTATTCAACACTTTTCAGATTTTTTTTGTGAAATATGGGGTTAGAGACCTCATGTTGGGTGCCAATTTGTAATTGTGAATAAGTAAAAATGTAAATAAACTTCTTAATGAAACATTATATCAAAGATTCAACAATTAATCTATTAAAAAGAGAAGAATCTTGAAAGGATCCAATTGTTTCCTATCTCCAAAGATTTATTAAATCACAAAGGGCTCTCAGATTTGATAAGCACTCGTGACTATTAAAATTCCAATCAAGAGAATGGAATGATGCTAAATTCAATGATGTGATGATTGACAAAAAGAAGCTACTGTAATCTATTCTTACATGAAAATTGATAAATGAAAGCTACAATAAAACTACTATGTAGCCATGATTATGATTCTAAATTGCTATGCTTTTTATTCCTGTGATGCTTGATTGCCTGATTTATTTTTCTTATAGAGTAAGATTGCACAAATTTGGGATCCATTTCCTATTGGGAAAGGTTGTTTTTATAGACTCACAACAAAATATTTACACATGGGCAACAAAGTAGAGGCTTGGATTCAATCTGGAGGATTGAAGATTGAGAAGATTTTGGGAATGCTTCCTCCCCATTAAAAAACCAAGAAAGATGATAGGAAGGATCAGAGGAAGAAGATTGAGATATTGATTAAAATTTATCTCCAATTTGTCTTCAAAGCTTCCCGTGAATGCCAGTTGAATTAATTAGATATGAAATATCTAATTTTATTGGTGAGAGAATAGAAGAAAATTTGATTTATTCTTTTATTTGAATATTTAAGTTTATTCAAATTTAGCAAAAAGGTGAATTTATAAATAAAAAATACCAACTATAGAAGTTGTATATTAAATAATTATAGAAGAAATATGACAAGATGATTAAATAATACAAATTATTTAAATTTGTTTATTTAATTTAAGATAGAATAAATGGATAAAGTAATAGAAGAAAACATAATGATAATAATTAAATAAAACATAGTATTTAAATTTGTTTATTTAATTATGAGAAAATAATATGATAAAATAGAGGAATTAATAGTGAACTTAATATAGATAAATATTTCTATTTATTTATTAAGTAGATGAATTTAATTATGATAATTAAATAAAACAAAGTGAAATTTGTTCATTTAATTAAGATGACAATAAAAGAATAAAGATTGAAGAATTTAAGATGAACTATATAAATAATATTTCTATTTATTTAATAGTAGAGTAATTAAGAGTAATTAATCAAATAAATCATATTTAATGAATTGGATTATCGAGACCATTTTTAGGTGTATACAACAACAAACCCCCAAAACCACCCCATCGGTCAATTGAACACCCCAACCACCTCAAAACACATTCACCCCACCTGCTGATCCACAAGACGATGTGGCGACACTAATAAATATTCTCTCGCAACAAGTGTTGGATCTTCAATTAGGAATAAAAACAAGGATAACTGGCAATTTGTGTCCTTATCCTTTTGATAGGAGCCTTGCAATGATAATATTCCCAAAGGGATTCAAAATCCCCAAATTTGACAAATATCGTGGGTTGGAGAACCCTGAAGATCACATTAGGGAATTCTATGTACATTGCATTGAAGTCACATACAATGATACATATCTAATGTGATTGTTTCCTCAGAGCCTGGTTGGTCCTGCCATGGAGTGGTTCTCTCATTTTCCTATAGAAAATTCCAAGAAATCATAGACGCATTCCTCAAAAAATATGCATTCAACATCAAAATTAATGTTAGTTTAGAAGAGTTATTGGTGCTTAAACATGGAAAAGGGGAATCATTTTCCTCCTTCCTACAACGATGGCAATCCAAGGCCAATCGAAGAAAGTGGACCATGCCAGAAGAGACACAAATTTGCACTATCATTACTAATCTAGACAAAAACTTTGCATTTTATTTGAAGATGCAGTGTATCACCACATATGACCAATTGATCCCCAAGGTGCTCAACATCGAAAGGGACCTTATTACACAAGGGGGCAGACCTACAAATCCTGAACATCAAGATAGCCACCCATCCACTAGCTATAATGAGAAACCTCACACATGGGAAAAAAACTAGAAATGTCACCAATGATGGAGTGGTTGATGCCAAGGTTGTCATCAGTGCTCCAAGGTAGAATGTCCAAACACATCATCAACCATAGAACAATAATCACAATAAGATGCAAGACAATGCGGTAACCCAAAAAGCACCCCACAATCAAGTCAATAACCTCAATAATCAAGGAGGAACACCTCTATGAAATAGGTATCCTCGCAAGAGAAAGTTCATATCCCCTGGGGAATAAATCAAATCCACAATGAAGAAGTTGGTCAATGAGAACCTCATCAAAATCCCCACTTATGATAATTACCAAGAGCCCCTGGTGAAACCACCTTGGTATAATGAAAATTTCCTTTGTGATTATCATAAGCTCAAGGGGCATACAACCGCCAATTGCATGAAACTAAAAAATTTCATGCAAGACCTCATCAATGATAGAATCATAAATCTTGAGCAACCATATGGCAATGAATATCTAAAAATTTACACAAATATGATGTGCGATCATAACCAAGAAAACATCAAAGGGAAGAAAAAATATGGCAATGTGAGCCATGTGTATGAATGAGTTGTCACGTGTCTTGACAAAATTTTCACTCTTGTTAGCATCAAGGGAGCCAAAGTTGATTGTAGAGTGACCACACGTGGCAGTAAGGTCACCATTGTCGGAGCATCACAGCCACCTAGGACTTCCACTTGAAACCAAAAATTTGTTCCTAATGGTTACAACATCCTTGACCCATTCAAAATAACCTCTACTCAAATGTCCATCATGGAGAAATTGAAGATTTCAGCTGCCCATAGAGAAATCCTTGAGGAAGCATTGGCTTCATCCATCATCTCCACCAACCTCAATATGAACAAATTCCAAGTTATGGTTGGTAACACAACCACTCTTAATCTCCTCACTTTTTCCAATCATAACTTCCCCACCCAACCATCTCACAACTACACACTCCACCTTGAAGTATTGGTTCACAAAAATAAGGTGAAAAGAGTCTTGGTGGATGGGGGTGTAGGCCTCAACATTTGTTCACCCAACCTTATAAATAATCTAGGAATCTCTAAAGATTCCATTGAAAAAGATAAGGGTATCACAATCAGGTCTTACAAAGATCAAGAAAGAGTGTCTTAGGGAATTATTCAACTCCCTATTCAAGTAGGGTCACCTATTATGGAAACTACTTGTCAGGTGCTTGACCTTGACCTACCTTAAAAAATCCTTGACATTCCATTAGTGCATCAAGTTTTCATACAAAAAGCAAGATATCATAATCTATAGTGATCCTGAACCATTAACCTATTTCAAGAGCCTGGAAGCCAAGTACTATAAATTTCCCAAGGTCCCAAATAACGATGAAGGCCCCTCAACTCCATATATTGACCCATGCAATATAGCCTCCACTTCTAGGACAAAGACACCCTCCATCCCCAACATATCTAACATCAAGCTTATAATCCAAGAGAATGGATGTGGGGAATACAAAATTAAGGAATGAGCCTTTTTAGTTGAGGAGTTGCGTAAATCCCCTAGATCTCATGGCCAGCCACAACCCACTAATACAATGACTCAAATTTGCAGAGTAGATCCTTCTCGATTCAGGAGTTGGGGAGATCTAGGCCAAGAAGTGGTGGATGAGTGAGATGTATCCAGACCCCTCTATCAAGATGAAAGACCTATAAGAACCCTTCATATGGATGATGCAAATAGAGGACTTCAGTTAATGTTGTGCATGGGCTATAACAAAAATGGAAGTCTGGGAAAGAAGAACAATGGTCATCAGAAACCCATCATTGTTGAGAAAATAATTAAAAACATTGGCCCTGGGTGTACCCCTTCGAGTGTAACCATACATGGAAGAAGTCTCAGGCAGTTAACGCAGTCAGGACTCCCCCTCGGCTAATGATAGCTGCCCTACAACTACCAAAATCCATAGGTTTTCCCTTAGATAACTTCACCTTTGACATAACCGATGTGTGTAGTAGCAGTGATGATGAGGATACCATAACTGGATTACTCGTGCTTTTTGAATAATCCTCCCTATTCATGATTAGCACCCTATCTTTTGAGTCAGACCACCAAACCCACAAGATAAACTCGGTCTACCCCTAACTCATCGATTATGACCAAAGAGGACCACCCATTTTGGACACATTTGAAAATGATGAGGCACTCTCAAAGTTCATGGGATTGTGGGATACAATACCATATGGAGATCATAAGACCATATTTGACATCACACTGGAGACTCAAGCCTATTATAGGGAGCTGATTGAATCCTTCAATCGCAAAAGTGAGAAATTGAGAATAATCTCAAGGTCCTTGAGTGAAAACCATACTGTGGCACTCTCCAACTCTAAAATAGTAAAAATAAAGGATGCATCCAATGTTGAAAACCTCTCTAAGGCACTGAAGGATTAAGGATTCAATCTTCCCCTCACTATACTTCATCAAGAAAAATTAGCAGTGCTGGAAAAATAATATAATCTCATAAAATTGAGAACATAGGAGCTACCACACATTAATTTCTATGTTGAATCACTTCTCAAGGAAGAACATGAATTCTTGGCTACATTCCTGAAAGAAAGAAAGGTAAATTTTACATGGACTTATACTCGCATGCCTGGTCTTGATCCTAAGATAGTAGTTCATCACTTGGATATATATCCTCAAGAAAAACTTGTGAGACAAAAACTGAGAAAGATGCATCCCCAAAAAGCCTTGCTAGTCAGAATGGAATTGCAAAAAATCTTTGATTTTGGTTTCATACACTTGATCGACTATCCAAATTGAGTGTCAAATATAGTACCTATTTCAAATCCCATTGGAGACATCCGCATCTGCATGGATTTAAGAAAATTGAATAAAGTGTGTCCCAAGGATGACTTCCCACTACCAAACATTGAATTAATAGTGGATATTACGGCCAAAAACGAGATGTTATTACTAATGGATGAATTTTCTAGATACAATCAAATCATGATAGAAAAGGAGGACCAACACAAGACATCATTCAAATATTTATGGTGAACCTATTGCTAGAATATTATGTCGATTGGGCTAAAGAATGCAGGTGAACGCTATTAGAGATGCATGACATTGATCTTTCATGATATGATCCATAAGAGGGTGGAATATTATGTGGAAGACATATTGGCTAAATCAAGAAATAGATGATGCCATATATCAGCTTTGAGCTCTATTTTTGATAGGTTGGAAAAGTACAAGGTCCGACTCAACCCAAAGAAGTGCGTCTTCAAAGTGTAATAAGGCAAGATTCTAGGGTATATTATGTCAATGAGAGGAACTAAGGTAGATCCCACCAAATTAAAGGAGATCCTTGAAATGAAGGCACCTAAGACACTAAAGTAGCTAAGAGGCCTACAAGGGATACTTCCGTCTATCTATGAATTCATAACACAATTGGCAAACAAACAAATCCCATATTCTATGCTACTCCACAAGGGGGTAGCATACAAATGGGATGAAAAATGTGACCAGGCATTCAACAAAATCAAGGAATATCTACGCACACGACTAGTTTTGATGCCTCCAATTCTAGGAAAACCATTAATCCTATACATCATAGAGAAAATGACAGCTCTCAGTGTTGTCTTAGCCCAACATGATAAAAATGACAGAGAGATAACAATATACTACATCAACAAAACCATGGAAGGACATGAGCTAAATTACACACCTATTGAGAAAGCTTGTCTCACAATCGTTTTTGCAGCTCAAAAGTTCAGACGTCACATGTTGGCTCATCAGATCAAGCTAATCACAAAGATAGATCCACTCAAGTACCTACTCTCCAAAGACACTCTCACAAGATGAATAGCCAACTGGGTTATGATAATAATAGAGAATGGAATTGAATATGAAGAGTGCCAAGCCATAAAAGGGAAATAAATTGCAGATCAATTGGCAGAGGATCCTATATATGTAGAAAAACTAGTTATCTCAGAGTTCCCCAATGAATCAATTTTCAGCCTTAGTGTAGCAGATCACTAGAAGATGTATTTTTATGGATCCTACACACAACATGGGTCAAGAGCATGAATTTTCTTCATCACTCTCTAAGGAGACTACATACCTAGATCATATAAGCTATCATTCCCATGCACAAATAACATAGTAGAGTATGAGGCTCTTGTCATAGGGCTAAGAATTATGGTGCAATGGAATATTATGGCTCTTAAGGTGTATGGACACTCTCAACCCATAATCAATCAAGTAAACAATCAATATTAGACAAAGTATGATAAATTGACTCCATACAATAAATTGGTGGAGAGCCTCAAGGAGTCATTCATTGATATTATATTTGAACAACTACCCAGAGAAACCAATAGAGCGGTGGATGCAATGGCTACAATTGGATCACTCTTGGAGATCCCACACAACATCCCAAAATAGGAATTCCTTATAGAGAAACTTATTGTACCAGAATTTGAGGTACTAGAGTCTAAATTTGTGTGTGACCTTGTTGGTCCAAGTGATCCCTAGTAGCATGAAATTTACACTTACTTGAGAATAGGATTCCTTCCTCCTAACATAACCCCGAACCTCAAAAGAGCTTTTGTCAAAATTTCTTCACGTATTTTCATCCTAGGAGAAATGATCTACCATAGGAGCATCGAATGGACCCTATTACATTTCCTAAATACCAATGAATCCCTAACTGATTTAACTGAGGTAAACAATGGCATTTTTGGTTCAAACTCGGGTAGTATGTCTTTGGATAAGGAATTGTTGAGGACTGGATACTATTGGCCCACAATGGAAAGAGAAGCGCATGAATTTGTCAAAAAATGTTTGTAGTCCTAGTAGCATGGGGACCTCATCCATGCACCAACTCAAGAAATTCATCCCATTTTTACACCTTGGCCCTTTTCATAGTAGGGGCTCGTTCTCATCGGTAAAATAATCCCCACCTCATCCAATGGCCATAAATTCATTATTACCTTCACAAAGTACTTCACAAAGTGGGTCGAGTTTCTTCCCATGACCTACTTAATTGGAAAAGAAGATATCTAAGTTCATACTAAACTACCTCATTTTTTGATATAGTGTCCCCCAAGCCATTATCTTAGATAACAAGACACCTTTCAAAAATCAGAACATTCGCGACTTATGTCAAAAATTCAAAATCCAACATCTCTTTTCCACTCCCTATTATCCCCAAGGAAATG
This sequence comes from Sequoiadendron giganteum, assembly GCA_007115665.2. Taxonomy (NCBI): domain Eukaryota; kingdom Viridiplantae; phylum Streptophyta; class Pinopsida; order Cupressales; family Cupressaceae; genus Sequoiadendron; species Sequoiadendron giganteum. Next base: position 479,709,190 of record CM021109.1, read on the forward strand.
GCCAAGCAGATGCCACCAATAAAACCATTTTGAAAATCCTTAAGAAAATAGTCAATAACATCGGTCATGACTAGCATCTGCAGCTAAATCTTAGCTTATGTGCTTATCGCAAAAGAAACCACACACCAAAAAGTTTCATCCCTTTCTCCTTGGTCTATGGATCAGAAGCCATCCTCCCCATTGAGATCGATTTCCCATCCCTGAGGATATCACTGCATAATCTCCTTATAGATGAGGAATATTGCATCTCTCGATTAAATGAGCTATAATTGTTGGATGAGCGATGCATGGATGCCCTCAATCACGTGCAAGCCTACTAGAACCACCTCAAGTGAAGCTACAATAAAAAAATGAAGAGGTAGACCTTCCAAGTCAGTGAGTTAGTGTTGAAAGAAAATTAGAAGAATGTGACAAATCCGAATAGAAAGGCCAAATTTGAACCCATTTGGTTAGGATCTTTCATCATCATAGTGAGCTACAAGTTAAGGACATACCAGTTATCAACACCTGAAGAGGAAACCCTATAGGAGGCAATGAACAACGCCCATCTCAAAACATTTTACATTTGATCTGTTAAGAGTAAAACCAAAAACATACAAAAAAATCAAAAAAATATAAAAATCCAAAAGAAAATCAGAAGAAGGATTGAAAACAGTAAAGAAAAAAATTATCCTCTAGTGAAAACCACTTCGGTGGTGCTTTGGACAAGTACCCTGGTGAAAACCTATAAAAAATGTGCCAAGTGTAAATAAAGAACTCTCCATCCACCAGGATCTTTGCATCTTACTCACTTATCCATTTCATCTTACCATCCATCACATTTCATTGATCTTTCATCCATCCATCCACGTCTTTATCATAGCTTGATCTTGTGTTTGTATCATGTTCCACCATAGTACTACTTGACACATTCCTAAGGTAAATTTTTCCTACCTATATTGAATTATTCTATCACATCATATTGGGGAGATGTTCCTATACCTGCATCAGATTAGATTTGTGTACATTCTTGCGATCTTCCTCTAAATAAAAAAATTCAAAAAATCCAAATCATATCAAAAATGCAAAAACATCAAAAAATAAAAAAATAAAAAATCTTAAAAATCCAAAAGAATCATAATCATCTTACCGAACTACGTCATCTCTAAGCTTGAACATAGGAAAGGTTGATCCTTGATCATCTCTTGAGATATTTTAGATCAATCCTTTAAAATGGCAATCTATTTGCCCATCTATCTCATTGGTAATCAAGTTTGTATCAATCAAAATGCGTGGTCTCTACATGTATAACATAGGCAAGGATAAATTTTTGATCAACTCTCAAGACCCCTAGGATAGTTCTTTAAGTTAGCCTCTTGGCCAAAATCTCAAAAAACCCAAAAAAACTAAAAAGTCTGAAAATCAAAATAGCCTCAAAAAATTTCAAAATTCCAAAAAAATCCAAATATTTGAAAAAAGCCAAAAATGGTGCATCCATCTCATCCCACTTTAACCCACAATAATCATATTTTATAACAAATCAATTGTCATCTTCATCCTCTGGTAAGTCAGTCGGAACCAAGTCTAGCAGGTTCAAAAGTGAAAACCTAATCGTCAAAGTCTCAAGTCTAGGTCGGGAAGTCAGCAAGATAGTCAAATCAGAGTATCAATAGCTTATCATCTAGTTAATTTCATCATCACTTGATCACAACATGTCCTAGGATGCATCCTTCCTATAATGGACATCAACATCAGGCATCACCGTAGTTTAGTCTTGGCTAACGATATGAAGAACATTAGCTTGTTTGTTTACTTTATCTTGTCTTTTTGGCTTATCTTATTTTGGACCCATTCCAATGACCTCTTGATAATATTATAAAAAAAAGGATTTAGAGAGAAAGGAATGGGGAAATGATCAATATATTTTTTATCTTCTATGCTTGTTGGATATTCTTGTAAAATAACATTGTCATGTGTGCTTTGTTTGGTTTGTAGGGAGGATGTTTTAGATGTCCTATTGACTATTACATAAGAAGGTTTTCTTTTCTATGTTTTGGTCCAAGATGTTTAGAATATCTAAACTTCATCCTGAATAAGGTTTTGTATGTAAAGTGTGAACAATATTACTCCTATCTAATTGTTGAGTCGAAGTCCATCACACTTGGTAAAATGCCATGCTGGTTCTTTATACCTTGATGCATTGCACCCCGTATTACCAAACATAAGGTAATTATCCCTTTTAAAAATCCCAACTCCTCAGAAAAACATCATCATCATCATCATCTCATGTCTTGTTGGAATTTCTTAGGGTAAGTGCGAGAAGTTGGGTCCATGAAGAGGGGAAGTTTCAGCCAAAACAAATCTTGCAGAAAATGCATACACGTTATTAAAAAACATGTATGCATTATGCATTAAGTACCCGAGCCTAAAAAAATGAGTATGCACTAAAAAACATGTATGCGTTATAAAATGTGTATGTGTTATATAACGCATACGCGTTTTTTAGTGCATACAAGTCATTTATTAAAAAAAAAAATCTTTTTAGAAATGGGTACCCATTTTAAAATACGTATGTGTTTTGAAAAGAAAAACGGGTACCCGTTTCTAAAAAACATTTTTTTTAAAAATTAATCAAACAAATAAAGAATGCATATGTGTTTTGTAATGCGTACGCTTTTTAAAAAATGCATACATGTTATTAAAATTTTGAATCTCCAACCTGTTGTGCAATTTTTGCACACACGCCCCTCTGAAAGCGGGGACCCTCTTTCTCATTTTTTGGTGTTTTGACCTTGCTTCTCTAGGGGTCTTGTTTTTCTTGCTTGGGTTTGTGCTTTAGTGTCCATCTTTCCAATTGAAGTGGTAAACTATTTAAATCTATTGAAATTCTATAGGTTTTGGATCTATCTCGGGTTTTGCCCTGTTTTCGAGAAAATTCGCCTGGGCCAGATTCTCCCAGCTTCCTCCCAGTGTCCGAAATTGTTGTCGTTTGCCTTATCTTCTAGAAAATATGTATGATCCGGATTTCCCCAAAATCCGTTTCCCCATCGAATTCTCAAAGTTCTTTGTGTTTGCGGCTATCTTGTCAAATGCATTAATGGTGTTTGTGCAAGGGTCTTGGGGCTTTGATATATTGATTCTTTGAGAGGTAATTGACTATTTGAGTTTGTGCACTTGCTATCATTTGGGCTTGTTTCTTGAGGTTCTTGGTGTTTTGATTGATATCTAGATCTTTGAGGCCATTTGAACTATACGTTTGCATTTTAAGTGCATGGGTTGTATCCAATTTGTATCAAGTGGCCATTTATTAGTTTCATTCATCACAACCATTGCACTTCCATGGTATGTATATGCACCCTATTCTCTATTGATTTCAATCACTTTTCTTTGATTTTCTTGGGGGTTTTTTCGTGGTTTCCTAGTTCTTCCTCATGCGCATCTTCATTGAGCATTTTGGGTTTTCATTGGTACACCAGTTCATTTCGTTGATCAAATGTTTATGCTTGGTCTAGTGTTACTTCTTATTTGGGCATTGGCTCACTGTGGTTTTGAACTTTCCATTTTTTGTGTATGGGCGAGTTGTATGTGCTTTCATGGTAGAAATTTAGGGTTCCCAACCTAGGGCATGGCCGCTTCTCCTCCAATTTGTTGAGAAATGGGTCATTGGTTCATGTTTTATTCATTAGGGTCCTAGATTGGGTTGGTTTTGAAGTTTTGTCTTGGATCTAGAGTGATTTGAATCACTTTGGCAAAGATAGTCAAGATATAGACATGTTCGGGTTTTCGAGGTCGAATTCTGCCTCACTCTGATTTTCCCGACTTTTCTATCTCTTCCTCTTTTGTCACCTTTTATCGGATTTCATTTGGTTTCCCCAAAATCCGTTCCATCCGGATTTTCCCAAATTATTTGTGGTCAGGTCTTTTTACAGATTTCGAGCTTTAATGTTGTTATATCTGGATTTCACCAAAATCTGTTCCATCCGGATTTTCCCGAATTATCCGTGTCTCTTCATTTTCCCCAGGTTAGTTATAACTGTGGTGGATTTTGCCAAAATCTGTCTCGGGCTGATTCTTCTGGGTTTTTTTTGGGGAATGTTCAGTTTGATGGTTATGGATGTCTCATTATTGGTAAACTGTTTGAGTGATTTAAGGAGCTTATGCTAAGTGCTTATAATGACTTTCCTTGGTTAATTAATGATTTTGAATGGTATTTTGGGATTTCGTATGTTTGGTTCACTGGAATCCCCTTGGTCTGGATTTTCTCAAAAATTTGTCCTAGTGTAGAATCCGTGAGGGGGGAAAAATTTTGAACTTTCGGGTAATGACTTTCTGCACTTATTGCTTCTTATGGATCTAATTGTATGTTACTTTCATGTGTTTGTAGGCAAGATCAGGACAAAATGTTGCAAGACGAGGAAAGGGAAAGGTAATGGATCCTAGTGCAGAGACTTCTGCCATTATTGATGCAGAGAAGGTGAAGTTGGATATGAGGAGCAAAATTCCTGAGAGTAAGCTGACTTCAATTTGGTCAGGAATCACGAACACAAACATAGGCATGTGGGACTACAAGGAATTCAAGGCTGAAATGTCAGCACCGAACCATTCTCTATTGGGAAAAAGAATGGTGGACTCCGGATTGGCTCATGTGGCAAGTGATCCTTCTACGGTGTAGTGTTATGAGCTGGTGCTAGAGTGTGCCAAGAATTATGATAGGGGCACATAGAGGATTGTTGGTCCTCAAGGTAGGATTCTTGCAAGATTCAGTCTAGTGTCCATTGCTGCAACCTTTGACATGCCTGACAGATCCCAAATGGTGGCCTTTGACAAGGATGGGGCTAAGAAATATTATGAGAAAAACATAGTTGAATCTTAGCAGGTGGTTAGTTCTTGGTTAGAAAAGCCTAAATCCCATTTCTCTAAGTTGCCTAAGCAACTATTCAGGGTTAAGTTCAAAAGAGAGTACTATAATTTTATCACCCTTCTCAGCAGGTTGGTAGGATTGAGGAGTGCAGGTGTCTTCGAGACTTGGATGTTCCATGTGATTGCTAGAATGGAGCAAGGATTTGACTATCATTGGGTAGGTGCTATCAACACTCTGATTCATGAGTAGTTATGTAGTGTCTTGCAAACCAATACTTTTACTATCACTTCTTACCTAGTGTATTCATTGGTGAGGCTTCATCCATACAAGGGATCGACCACTAGAGGTATCTTTGGGTAGGATGCTATTTATGAAGTGTATCCACAGTTGCACCTAACTAGTGGAAGCTACATGAGATCAAATGATGCCTTCACAATGTACATCACCAGATTGCTCCAAGGTGCAGAGCATGTGAGAATCTCAGACAAGGAAAAAGAGTTGATAAGGAGGTATGGAGCATGGTTTATCTAGCTCCCAACCTTCTCATATATTAGAATTGATGGTTTTCGAAGGACTCCCTACAGATTTCCAAGGTATCCTATAAACCACATTATTTTTTTGGAAGTCATTAGGAAAATCTATGATTTTGACAATATTGTGAAGGGAGAAATGCATAAGACAGGTTTTGGGAATGATTTCCCTCTGAAGATTGGAATGGGAGAAGTTTGTCCCTCTATTTAGTTTGCCCATGTTTCTGAAGAAGAGATGGGTACTCTTGGTCTTCCCTTCCACACCAAGAGAACAAGATTTGACATCACTGGTGAAGCTCAAAAGAAGACCAGCAGGGAATACAACCACAAGGCTCACATTGAGAACTATTGGGTTAACCTTGCTAATGAGTTTGAGGTAAGGAAGAAGATATTTTCTAGGCTACTAGTTGATATGGTGAAGTTGTATAATGTAAAGGCCATCCCTTACTAGATTGAGGAGTATGGAAATGTGATCCAGGGTCATGTTTATGAAGCAATGAAAGATAAACCAGTGGGAGTAGTTGACTGGTTAGAAGAGGAAAAGACTGACTTAGATCAGGTTATGGCCCCAATGATCAAATATACCAAGATGTGGTTGAAGTACAGAATGATAGAGCTAGAAAGTGAGGGTGTTCCATGCACCTATAAACTAATCGGAGACTTGGAGTCTCATTATGCTTTTGAAGGGTCACTTGAGCTAGAACAAAAGGGAAAAGAAAAGGTGGATTCTCCTTTTAGAATTCAGGTAAGGGAAGTTCAACCTGAGAAGGATGCAGAGGTAGGGAAACATGCCTCTAAAAAATAAGTTGAAAAGAGTAAGGAAGAAGAAGAGGAGGTTGAAAGTACTCCACCAATGGAAAAGAGAATAAGAATCATAAGATTATCATAGAGAGGGGAACAGGCTCCTAAGGTTGACAAGGAAATTGAGCCACCAGTGGTAGAGGTGGAATATTCAGGGGAAAGGACACATGTTTACATGAGGAGATCAAGGACTCCTTCCTCAATTGATACTGCAGCAATGGAGAAGGTCTCAATCAGTATTCCTATTATTGAATAGGTGAGTGTTTCTATTTCTCAGGATGCTAGTAACCAACAAGAAGAACCAAAGAAAGATCGAAGTCCTAAGGGTTTGTAGGAAGAAGTATTTCGAAAAGGAGACCTCTTTAGGGCAGACGCAGAAATTGGTAAGGTATTGTAGTCTCCCTTGGTAGCACATGCAGATTCCCCTGTGAGGGAACAAATGAACAAGTCTCCTCATGAGGAAGAAATACCGGCTAGGGCTCCTTCACCAGTGCATGTATTCATGGAACAACAAGTACAACAAGAAGGGAATCCAACTATGGAGGTCCCTAAAATTCCAAGTGCCGAAAAGGATGTAGCTATTGATCAGGTAGAGAAGGAGCAGGATAAAAAAGACACAGTAACTGTTGGGTTCACTATTCTGGATTGGCTTGAGAAAGGCTTGAAGAGCATAATGGTGATAATTGAAGATGCTCCTCCTAATTGGGATTCCCTCATGGCTAATGTGGAGAAGGAAAAAACTAAAAAGAAAGCAAGGGTTGTATCCTGAATTGAAAGGGATGAATCAGGTAATCGAGTGGCTCATGTTGCTACCCCTACTCCAAAAAAAGATAGGGACAATGTGACTACCCAAGATTATAATGTGCAGACTATTGATTTGGGACATGCTACCGTGGAGCAAAATATTGAAGAATATGAGGGCTCCAGTGCAGTGATTGTGGGGAGACTAAAGAAGGCAGTGTAGACAAGGCATGAATTGGAGAGAGAGAATTGAAAACTAAAGAAATACTTGCAGGAGTTGATGAAACCTTTGCAAGCTATTGGTTACTCCTCTTCTACTATAAGATTTCTACCCCAAGAAACAATCTCTGAGTTAGAAAAGATGAAAGGCACCTCACATGCTATAGTCACTTGGTTACAGGGTGTCCAAGTCAAATGGGATGATGCCATCAAGGACATTCTATCTACTACAGGGGATGCTATGAGGTCAATAACATTGTTGAAGACTGTGTTAGCTCAAGATAAGGAGGATACTAATCTCCTACTGCATAAGGTTACAACTATCATGGGATTCATCGAGGAAAAAGTCAGTAAGATGTGGGATTCTTCCTCTTCCAAGAGTTTCTAAACCTTGGGAATGGTTTGAGATCTTGCTAATGAGGCAGAGGGCCTTGAAGATCAATAAGCAGGCAAAACAAATTGAGGATGCTCTGACCAGTGTGTATGACAAATGTATTTCTTTCTTCGAAGTTATGACTAGAAGGAAGAAGTTTGCTCCAAAACATCTTGGCTTGGAGCAACTTAGAAAATGGTGGAGGGATGTTTATTCTCTAGTTAATGAAGGGCCAATTACTGGACATCAGTTGGATGATGGTGCAACTTATATTGCAGTTATCGACAAGTATTTGACTAACAAGGATGATTGGGTTGGTATGGTTGGGCAAACAAGAGAAGAGATCAAGCCTATTGAAAGATAGATTAGGATTTTGCCTATGCCACCTATTGTTGAGCTGGATAGGGTCCTGTTGGTCATACATGGTGAAGAAGATAAAGCTAAGGACAAGGATGGGGAGTGATTATATAAGAGTTACATCGATATTTTTGCTTCCCATTAGTTTACATGTGTTTGGCCGACCTTTTGACATCTTGCCAGTGTTGGATGAAATTGGTGCCATTAGGCACATTTCATATGTTCAAATTATTCTTTGGGGCCGAACTCATATAGGTCATGTTCTTTATTGTAAAATTATACTTTGGGCCAACCTATCTTATAGATTCTCTATAAAAATGAGCATGTGGCCTCATTTGAGGATAGATAAGAGATTATAGATATAGATGAATTTTTAGAGAGACATATAGAAGTGATATTAGAGAGAGTTATGGTTTATTGGCAAGCAAATATTGTAACACAAAGCTGGAATTGTTGCTACCTTGGATAATTCAATATAAGGAAGATATTGTGTTTGGTATCTATCTTGTGGAGTTCATCTAGCATGGTTCTTGTTCTTCTATCTTTTAAATTGCTTATGAGTTCATAGTTAGGTTGTTTGATAATGCTTAGGGTTTCAAGTTTGGAATGTTTGCAGTGATCTCTAGTCCATACTTTTTGTAGTTAGCTAATTGTTAGCTGCTTTGCAAAGTTAGCCTGGACTTATAATTGTGCTTAGTTCAGTTATAAAAGTTTGTTCATATCAATTACAATAGGATTGTCTAGATGAATGTTTGTGATTTAAAAATCTTAAATACCTCAAAAGATTACACTATTTCTATGACATTGTGGATTCATCTGGGTCAAACATAAATTAGTTTATGAGAGATCAGTCCATTTTAAGCACTTTATCCTTTGGCATTTTCAATCTTAGGGTTAGAAATAGTCTTAGAATTATCTTTGAAACCTTTATCTTTTGTTGTTTCTTTATTATCTAATTTGTATCAAGTTTGAAAGTATCAATTTATTTCTTATATCTGATAGGTTGGGAATCCAACTCTTTGCATACTAGGGTCCCTTTGTGATTACCAACATTTTCACATTTATCACTGAGTTATTTATTGCTTTTTCAAGACCTGACATTAGAGACCTTGGGGTTATCTCTTTTCCATAAAGATTTACCTTTCAAGAGAGGTAGGATATCATATTCTGTCTAAGTTGTTGTTGTGCAGAAAACACCATCAACACAACCCACTTACAGCCTTGGTTTTAGACTCGGGAAAGGCTTGCCAATCTAAGCCTTAGACTTTGACGTGCAACTAAAAAACTAAGGCAGATTGAAAAAGAATGTCCAACTTTGACAATATGGTTGATGGACTTTTTTTCTAAATCAATCTATAAAATTAAAACCCATTACAGATCAAAATGTCTAGTCTCTAAATATATAATTTTTATTAATATTGGATTATATTTGTTAGTTTTAAATTTATTTCAAATCAAACTAGTCATTAAACATGAAATGTCAGACTTTTTTTGTTTTTTAATAACTTTTTTTTACTGAAGTTTCTTGTAAAAATAATTAAATGACATCGATCTTTAGACAATTCTCTACATAATGAAAAAAAAACGTTTCAAAAAATGTTTAGTTTAGGTCAAATTATGTTGTTCGTACACATTGATTTTTAAAAACAACAATTAAGGCCAATAAAAATTTAATTAAAAAAATAATTCTTCATCAATATTCATGTTGTTAGCTCTCTTTCCTCAAAAAGGAATTATCAAAATAATTTTATTTGGGTAAAAAAGTGGTGTCTATACACGTGCATGGTATGGTAAAAACAAAGGGACTTTTAAAAAGTGGTTTTTATATATCCCTATCAAAATTTAATTTCTACTATCTAGGTATTTGAATAATTTATATATTTAGAAACAAGATTCAAAATTCAAATTTTCATATTACTGATTTTTTTCAAAATTCATTGTGTAAGTGCCTCAAATTTTCAGTCCAAATGTGATAAATTGGGAAAAACAACAAAAAACCTTCCACTTTTTGAGATTTTTGTGGACCCAACTTCTTGCATCAACCCATTACTTTCTTCTCTCTCTTCTTTCACACTAACATGGTACCATGACAGTTAATCATAAATCATCATCACCTTTGCATCCATCCTAGATCCACAAACCCTCAATATATTACATACTGTATATCATATAGGAAACATTAATCATATTGCACATGTTGCATTTTTCATCATTAATATAGATTGGTTATTCTAAGCATCTCATGAATCATAACATTACATAATCATCCCATATAACCCATATCACATATATCAAAAGAATCCATTGCATAATCATATGAACATATCATATACTTAAGAATTAGTAACAATCCATATACATCAAATATCATATATGAAGGCATCCATGTCATAAGCATCATATCATAACACATACATTATTACATAAAGCATCATATCATAACACATACATTATTACATAAATCATCATATCATAACACATACATTATTACATAAAGAATAATTTCGTACATCATACATCATCACATAATATCATCATCATAATAACATCATAAGTGCATATCATACATGAGAAAACTACATAAATCTTATCATCCTTCACATTCATAATATAGATCTTTTAGTCTAAGAATTTGCATATCATAACATTTTGCATACATCATAAAAATTACATAAGAAAAGGTATTGAAAAATAAATGCACCCATAAACCATCACAATATATCTTCACAAAAGTATCATCATCATAGCATCATAGGATCCATCCATAAAGCATAAAACATATCACATCAAATAAATATCATCTCATCTCATGTATCATCAAAATAAACACAATATCATCATACAAAAAGAATCGTATCAAGTGTGTATCGAATGCATAAATTACAAGGGCCCACTAGGCTATCAAAAATGAGTCCATAGGGCATAGAAAGAATCTTGTCTCTGATCCAAATAAAGGCTAGCCCTAATGGTTTCTAACCACACCACCTGCACTCTCCCTATGATCCTCTGTGGTTCTGTGGCCTATCCTCTGTAAGAAGTTTGAGACTCGAGCTGCTCTCGGCATGGCCTAAATGATAGGAGTGGTACCATGCTCCAGGAGGAGGATGCAAACTTGCTCTGAATCTGAAGTTGTCTACCCATCTTTATTGCTATCTATAGCTACACAACCTGTCTTTGTTGGATTGCCTAGTCTTGCTCTACTTGTAACCAATCCCTCTTAGCTATAAGTACCTGTATTTGTTCCAATAGATGGAGAATCAAACCATCCTCAGGGTCTCACTGAGGGGGTGGCTACACAGGTGGTTGATCATGGTCCCTGTCTCTAGGCGATGTCAGAACCCTATCCTAGTGCTTGTGATCCTGATCATCCTAGTGGGGCTGATCCTATGGCCCCCTATCCTTAATTGGCTGATGTGGTGGTGGTCCTCCCCCTCCTTGGTCCCATCTTCATCCCCTCGGCCTCATCCTACCCCTCTGCCTCTTGCCTTGCATCGGGCAGATGGTGTCCCCAACACTATAAGTTTAAGAGGTGGCCTGGAGCAATCTTTGTATGCCTACATAGTCCCTACATCATCCCACCCCTGATCATATGGCCATGGCCTAGCCACCAACTACATGAAACTATGCACTTATTTGTGTGTAGGTATGTATCAATTCCAAGAGCTTTGGCTCGTCGTATGTGAAAATATAGTGAAATACTCATCGTCTAGCCTATCTTGCGACTCCCCGAACTATCTCTGCACCCTGCCTAGAAGGTACATCTCAAGCATCATGTGCTCCCTACCCTACATCAATCTATCTTGATAGGAAAAAAAGAGTTGTTGTGTGTCATCGAACCATGTAGGCCATCCAAGATATGCTACCATTTGAAAGCCTATATGTCATCCAGAACTCTCCTCCAATGAGGAATCTCATGCTAAACTATATGTGTGAAGGAGAAACCTCCTCTGCATTGCTAGACAACTAGATCATCTAGAACAAATATTGGATGAAGCACAGTGATGTGCTCCTAGGCCCAAATATGAAGGAGTGTGATTACAACACCAAGAGCTTTGTAGTCAAGGTATGCAAACTCATGAAGATCTCTATATAAAGAGGCAAATAGAACTGGCCCCCATGCAAAGCATACTCATCTCCAAACCATATGCTCCCAAGTGAGCCCCCATCGAGGCTCAATTATCAACCTACTGATATGGTGTGATGAGGCCTAATATGATAGCTTCTATAACTAATCGAAAGGGTGACAAAGTGATCCCTAATGCTCCAGCTCAAGCTGGCCTTCACAAAATACAAGCTCATCAAAACCCATCACATCATAGAAGGCATCCCTCCTGGCATCCACATCATAAATCACAGGCTCTCTATGGATGGGAAATATTAGTATAAGCCACACATCCTCTAGTGTGACCATTTCCTTACCTATTGGGAGGTGGAAGGAGGATGTCTCGTTGTGCCATATCTCAGTGAGTGTCATCGTCCACATGGGCGGTGCATAAGCAATAATGAAAAGTTTGATCTTCCCTAGATGCTCCTATTATCACTCGAGCATACCCTACAAAATTCCTAAAGGTACTTGGGACCTGTTCTCATGTGAGTAAAGTATCATCACCTTGTCTTGCATCAAGAAAGCCACCGTGTTAGAATTCATCAAAAATTATGATTCTATTTTGCCTCGGCATACCCCCAAGCAACTTGCACGTCATTGTTTATGGGTGGGGTGTAGTTTGAATGTTTCAAACTACACCACTAGGATCCTTTGGCCCTCAAACTCCATTACGGAGTCGTAGTTTGAGGTGCATCTCAATTTAACCTAAAACCATAATTTGCAAATAGGCCCGTTGTGGCACACTTTTCATATGCGGCTCAATTTGGAGTTTAAATCCTAATTCCAAATTGTGTCATGGCATTGTTATTCATAGTTTTGTTGCAGTTTGAGGCCACACAACACTAAGAGAGACTTTCCAGCGATGCTATATTGGACTGCTCCTAAGGACCTAAAATCTTTGGGTAATAAATATGCAAAAAAATTAAAAAAATGAGGTCGGGTCAAGTTGACTCACCAGTGGTCGAGTGCCATGTACCATCTGATTTGTGCAAACTCAATCCAAGAGGTGTCAGGGGAGTTGTCGTTGTGCCATCTAATGAGGGTTTCAGAGCTCAAAAGTGCAAAATCTCTAAAGGCTAAATGTTCAAATGAATTGGAAATGGCCCCTTGAAGCCTATTTAAGCCTGAAAGTTAGGGTTATTTGAACCCATTTAGCTACCTTGTAAGGGCTTTTCCCCCCTAAGCTTGTTTTTGTCCGTCCGAGGGCTGCTTTCCACCGTTTTTTGCATTTTACCTCATTTTTACTGACCTTACAGAGATTTTTTGGACTTGTTGGGCACCTTGTCCTCTTGTTTGACAAGATCAACCAAAAAGCTGATATTTTCATCTAATCTCTAGAGGGGGCAGTATATTAGCATGGTTTCTCTTGTCGAGGTAGTAGTGGGGAAAATTTTGAAATCAATTTTTTTTTGGCTTTTGATTGAGATAATTTATTGAGTACTTTGCTTCAAAGAGGGGAAAAATGTAGACATGAAAAATATACCAACATACTTAATCCTAATTACTAACACCATTTCGTCCTAAATCATCTTCTGAGCTTGTCATCACTCTTCATCCCTTAAGTAAATAAATAATAATTTATCTGATTAAGTCATTCTCTCTTGTTAATTAAATAAATCAAAGTTATTTAATTAATCCTGTGATATCTATTAGATTAAATAATTTATTTTATTTGATTGAATCTCTAAAGTCACCTTATTAAATTAAATAAATTAAACCTTATTTTATTTAATCTAACATCATCATCCCTCTTTAATTTAATAAATCTAACCTTTTATTTAATTAAATCTAAATCAAATTTTCATCTTTTGATTTAAATCAGCCCATAAATCTAAATCAAATAGCCACATCACCTAATCCCTCATTAAATTAATTAACCCTTGATTAATTTAATCCTAATCTCAAAATTTCTCTAGATTTTTCCTCTTGCACATGAAAATACATTTTATAGATTTATTAAATCCCTATTTTCTTTCAAATTGGCATCTTTTGAGAATATTTCCTCTAAGTTTGAAAATCCCTCCAAGTGGAGTTATCCTTCCAACAAGAGATTCATTCCCTCTTAAATTACCTTGTGCATTGAGCCAAGTGGCATTTAATTCATTATTTTTCCCTCTTGCATGTCATTTCACTATTTTCCAAATTCCACCCAATTTCATTTATTGTGCTCATTCACCAAATTGTACTCAAGATTCCTCTATTCACATCAAAACAAGTGGAACTTGCCCATTGGATGTTGAATGATCCCAAGTTGCTTCATTTTAATCATTTATCCATCTTTCCTTTCTATAAATAATATGCCAAGCTTCCTCTTGTATCTTGTTCACGAGTTTAAAGTGTTGGGAATATGTGACTTTTTATTTGCATGTAAAAATTGATGTAAGGAAGGCAATATAGGGATAGTAGTATGGTCTGGTCTAGATTTCCAATTGTTGGCTCAATTTTGGTGGGATGTCATGGCCACCATGGGCATATTTTGTAAAATATTTCTGATTTTATTTACGAGTGTGACCTCACAACATCACAATAACCTATTAAAAATAGTATTTATAGAAGAATAAAGGTGACTTTGGATATTTATGAAAGAGTTTAAACGAGATAATAATCTGTTTTACAATAATATCTAAGATAGGCCCCTAACTTTGCTACCAAGACCATGCAACAACATATTCTCCAATTTGCACCAATATTCCTTCCTCCAACCCTAGTGCCCGGGTTTTACTTGCACATGTCACATAATCATTGAATACGTTCAACAATGGTTTATGATCATTAAATAATTAGGGAATCTCTAAACATTCCATTGAAAAATTTAAGGGTATCACAATAAGGTCTTACGAAGATCAAGAAAGAGTGTCTTAGGAACTATTCAAGTCCCTATTCAAGTAGGGGCAGGTATTATGGAAACTACCTATCAGGTGCTTGACCTTGACCTACCTTAAAAACTCCTCTTGGGGCTCCCATGGATCCATGGGATCCAAGCAGTTGCATCGACATTCCATCAGTGCGTCAAGTTTTCATACCAAAACTAAGAGATCATAATCTATGGTGATCCTAAACCATTCACCTATTTCAAGAGCATGGAAGCCAAGTACTATAAATTTCCCTAGGTCCCAAAGAATGATGAAGGCCCCTCAACTCCATATATTGACCCATGCAATATAGCCTCCACTTCTAGGACAAAGACACCCTCCATCCCCAATGTATATGACATCAAGGTTATAATCCAAGAGAATGGATCTAAGGAATACAAAATGAAGGAATGAGCCTTTTTAGTTGAGGAGTTACCTAAATCCCTCATATCTCATGGCCAACTACAACCCACTAATACAATGGCTTAAATTTTTAGAGTAGATCCCTCTCGATTCAGGAGTTGGGGAGATCTAGGCCAAGAAGTGGTGGATGAGCGAGACGTATCCAGTCCCCTCTATCAAGATGAAAGAGCTATACCAGCCCTTCCTATGGATGATGAAAATAAAGGACTTCATTTAATGTTGTACATGGGCTATAAAAAAAATGGAACTCTGGGGAAAAAGAACAATGGTCATTGGAAACCCATCATTTTTGAGAAACAAATTAAAAATCTTGGCCTTGGGTGTACCCCTTCGAGAGTAACTATACATGGAAGAAGTCTCAGGTAGTTAACGCAGTCAGGACTCCCTCTCAGCTAACGGTAGCCACTCGAAAACTACCAGAATCCACAATTCTTCCCTTAGATAACTTCACCTTTGACATAACCGATGTGTGCAGTAGCAGTGATGATGAGGATACCATAATTGGCTTACTCATGCTTTTTGAATAATCCTCCTTATTCATGATTAGCACCCTATCTTTTGAGTTAGACCACAAAACCCACAAGATAAACCCGGTCTACCCCTAACTGATCGATTATGACCAACGAGGACCACCCATTTTGGACACATTTGAAAATGATGAGGCACTCTCGAAGTTCATGGGATTGTGGGATACAATACCATATGGAGATCATCAAACCAAATTTGACATCACACTAGACACTCAAGACAATTACGGGGAGATGCTTGAATCCTTCAATCGCAAAAGTGAGAAATTGAGAATAATCTCAAGGTCCTCAAGTGAAAACCATATTGTGACACTCTGTAGCTCTAAAATAGTAAAAATAAAGGATGCATCCAATGGTGAAGACCTCTCCAAGGCACCGAAGGATGAAGGATTCAATCTTCCCCTCACTATACTTCATCAAGAAAATTTAGTGGTCTTGGAAAAATAATACAATCTCATCAAATTGGGAACATAGGAGCTACCACACATAACTTTCTATGTTGAATCACTTCTCACGGAAGAACATGAACTCTTGGCTACATTCCTAAAAGAAAGAAAGGTAAATTTTACATGGACTTATACTGGCATGCCTGGTCTTGATCCAAAGATAGTAGTTCATCACTTGGATATATATCCTCAAGAAAAACCTATGAGACAAAAATTGAGAAAGATGCATCCCCAAATAGCCTTGCTAGTCAAAATGGAATTGCGAAAGCTCTTGGATTTCGGTTTCATATTCCTGATCGACTATCCAAAATGAGTGTCAAATATAGTACCTATTTCAAAACCCATTGGGGACATTCACATCTAATGGATTTAAGACTCTTGAATAAAGTGTGTCCCAAGGATGACTTCCCACTACCAAGAATTTACTTAATAGTGGATATGGTGGCCGAACACGAGATGTTATTACTAATGGATGAATTTTCTAGATACAATCAGATCATGATAGAAAAGGAGGACCAACACAAGACATCATTCAAATATTTGTGGTGAACCTATTGCTAGAATATTATGTCGATTGGGCTAAAGAATGCAGGGGAAACCTATTAGAGAGGCATTACATTGATCTTTCATGATATGATCCATAAGAGGGTGGAAGATTATGTGGATGACATATTGGCTAAATCAATAAATAGACAAAACCATATATCAAATTTGAGCTCTATTTTTGATAGGTTGGAAAAGTACAAGGTCCGACTCAACCCAAAGAAGTGCATCTTCGAAGTGTAATAAGGCAAACTTCTGGGGAATATTGTGTCAATGAGAGGAATTGAGGTATATCTTGCCAGAGTTAAGGAGATCCTCAAAATTGAAGTACCCAAGACACTAAAGTAGCTAAGAGGCCTAAGAGGGATATTTTAGTCTATCGACAGATTCATAACACAGCTAGCAAACAAACAAATCCCATATTCTCATCTACTCCACAAGGGGGTAGCATACAAATGGGATGACAAATGTGACTAGGAATTCAAAAAAATTGAGGAATACCTACTCACACCACCAGTTTTGATGCCTCCAATTCTAGGAAAACCATTAATCCTATACATCTCAGAAACAATGATAGCACTCAGTGCTCTCTTAGCCTAGCATGATAAAAATGACAGAGAGAGAACAATATACTACATCAACAAAACCATGGTAGGACATGAGCTAAATTACACACCTATTGAGAAAACTCATCTCACAATCGTGTTTCGAGCTCAAAATTTAAGACATTACATGTTTGCTCATTAGATCAAGCTAATCACAAAGATAGATCCACTCAAGTACCTACTCTCCAAAGACACTCTCACAAGATGAATAGCCAAGTGGGTTATGATAATAATAGAGCATGGAATTGAATTTGTAGAGTGAAATGCCATCAAAAGGAAAGAAATCATGGATCAATTGGTAGAGGCTCATATATATGTACAAAACCTAGTTATCTTAGAGTTCCCCTACGAATCAATTTTCAGCCTTAGTGTTGCAGATCACTGGAAGATGTATTTTGATGGATCCTACACACAACATGGGTCAAGAGCACTAATTTTCTTCATCATTCTCCAATGATACTACATACCCAAATCATATAAGCTATCATTCCCATGCACAAATAACATAGCAAAGTATGAGGCTCTTGTCATAGGGTTAAGAGTTGCAGTGCAATGTCAAATTATGGATCTTAACGTGTATGGACAATCTCAACCCATAATCAATCAAGTAAGCAATCAGTATCAGACAAAGGATGATAAATTGACTCCATACAAGAAATTGGAGAGCCTCAAGGAGTCATTCATTGATATTATATTTGAATAACTATCCAGAGAAAACAATAGAGCAGTGGACACAATGGCTACAATTGGATCACTCTTGGAGATCCCACAACATCCCAAAATAGGAATTCCTTGTAGAGAAAATTCTTGTACCATAATTTGAGGTACTAGAGTCTAAATTTTTCTATGAATTTGTTGGTCCTATTGAACCCTAGTAGCGTGAAATTTACACTTACTTGAGAATAGGATTAATTCTCGCTAACATAACCCCGAACCTCAAAAGAGATTTTATCAAAATTTCTTCACGTTTTCTTATCCTAGGAGAAATGATCTACCATAGGAGCATCAAAGGGACCCTATCACATTTCCTAACTACTTAAGAATCCTTGACTGCTTTAATTGAGGTACACAATGGAATTTTTGGTTCAAACTTGAGCGGTATGTCTTTGGCTAAGGAAATGTTGAGGATTGGATACTATTGGCCCACGATGGCAAGAGAAGTGCATGAATTGGTCAAAAAATATTTGCAGTGCCAGTAGCATGGGGACCTCATCCATGCACCAGTTTAGGAATTTCATCCCATTTTTACACCTTAGCCCTTTCCATAGTGGGGGCTCGTTCTCATTGGTAAAATCACCCCCACCTCATCCAATGGCCATAAATTCATCATCCTTTACAAAGTACTTCACAAAGTGGGTCAAATCCATTCCCATGACCTACATAATTAGAAAAGAAGATATTCTAGTCCATAGTAAACTATGTCATTTTCTAATATAGTGTCCCCCAAGCCATTATCTTAGATAATGAGACACCTTTCAAAAATCAGGATGTTCGTGACTTATGTGAAAAATTCAAAATCCAACATCGCTTTTCAACTCCCTATTTTCCCCAAGGAAATGCCCAAGAAGATGCCACCAATAAAACCATTTTGAAAATCCTTAAGAAAATAGTCAATGACATTGGTCGTGACTGGCATCTGTAGCTAAATCTCAGCTTATGTGATTATCACACAAGAAACTACACACAAAAAAATTTCATCCCTTTCTCCTTGGTCTACGAATCAAAAGCCATCCTCCGCATTGAGATCGGTTTCCCATCCCTAAGGATATCACTGCATAATCTTATTACAGATGAGGAATATTGTGTCTCTCAGGTAAATGAGTGAGAACTGTTGGATGAACGGTGCATGGGTTCCCTCAATCATGTACAAGTCTACTAGAACCACCTCAAGTGAAGCTACAACAAGAAAATCAAGAGGCGGATCTTCCAAGTTGGTGAGATAGTGTTGAAAGAGAATTATAAGAATGTGAAAAATCCGAATAGCAATGGAAAATTTGAACCCATTTGGTTGGGATCTTTCATCATCACAGTGAGCTACAAGTTGGGGGCATATCATTTATCAACACCTAAAGGGGAACCCCTATTGGAGCCAATGAACAAATCCCATCTCAAAACATTTTACACCTATTATTTTAAGGGTAATGAGAACATACAAAAAAATATAAAAAATATAAAAAATCCAAAAAAAAAAGAAAAAGGATTGAAAACAATAAAGAAAAAAATTGTCCTCTAGTGAAAACCACTTCAGTGGTGCTTTGGCCAAGTACCTTGGTGAAAACCTAGAAAAAATGTGCCAAGTGTAAATAAAAAACTCTCCATCCACCAGGATCTTCGCATCTTACTCACTTATCCATTACATCTTACCATCCATCACATTTCATTTATCTTTCATCCATCCATCCGCATCTGTATCATAGCTTGATCTTGTGTTCGTATCATGTTCCACCATAGTACTACTCGACACATTTCTAAGGTAAGTTTTTCCTTCCTATATTGAAGTAGTCTATCATATTATAGTGGGGAGGTGCTCCTATACCTACATCAGATTAGATTGGTGTACATTCTTGCGATCTTCCTTAAAATAAAAAAATCCAAAAAATGCAAATCATATCAAAAATCCAAAAACATCAAAAAATAAAAAATCGAAAATATTAAAAATCCAAAAAAAATATAATCATCTTACCAAAATATGTTGTCTCTAAGCTTGAATGTAGGCAAGGTTGATCCTTGATCATCTCCTGAGATATTTTAGGTCAGTTCTTTAAAATGGCAATCTGTTTGCCCATCTATCTCATCGATAATCAAGTTTGTATCAATCAAACTACGTGGTCTCTACATGTATAACATAGCCAAGGCTAATTTTTTGATCAACTCCCAAGACCCCTAGAATAGGTCTTTAAGTTAGACTCTTGTCCAAAATATCAAAAATCCCCAAAAAAATGAAAAGTCTGAAAATCAAAATATCCTCAAAAAATTTCAAACTTCCAAAAACATCCAAATATTTGAAAAAAACCAAAAATGGTGCATCCATCTCATCTCGCTTTAACCCAAAATAATCATCTTTCATAACAAATCAATCGTCATCTTCATCATCTGGTAATTCATTTGGAATAAATTCTAGTAGGTTCAAAAGTGAAAACCTAATCATCAAAGTCTCAAGTCTAGGTCAGGAAGTCAACAAGTTAGTCAAATCAGAGTATCAATAGCTTATCATCTAGTTAATTTCATCATCACCCAGTCACAACATGTCCTAGGACACATCCTTCCTACAATGGACATCAACATCATGCATCATCGTAGTTTAGTCTTGGCTAATGGTATGAAGAACAATAGCTTGTTTGTTTACTTTATCTTGTATTTTTGGCTTATCTTATTTTGCACTCATTCCAATGACCTTTTAATGATATATAAAAAAATATTTAGAGAGAAAGGAATGGGGCAACAATCATTATCTTTTTTATCTTCTATGCTTGTTGGATATTCTTGTAAAATAACTTTTTCATGTGTGCTTTTTTAGTTTGTAGGGAGGATTTTTTAGATGTCTTGTTGACTATTAGATAGGAAGGTTTTATTTTCTATGTTTTGGTCCAAGATATTTAGAATATATGAACTACATCCTGAATATGGTTTCGTACATTAAGTGTGAACAAGACTACTCCTATCTAATTGTTGATTCAAATTCCATCACACTCGGTAAAATTCCATCCTGGTTCTTTATACCTTGATGCATCACACCCTATGTTACCAAACATAAGGTAATTGGCCCTTTTAAAAATCCCAACTCCTCAGAAAAACATCATCATCATCATCTCATTTCTTGTTGGAATCTCTTACTCTCTTCTCTCTATTCTTTCATGCTAACATGGTACCATGACGGTTAATCATAAATCATCATCACCTTTGCATCCATCCTACATCCACAAACCATCAACATATTACATATTGCATATCATATAGGAAACATTAATCATATCGCACACATTGCATTTTTTATCATTAATATAGATTGGTTATTCTAAGCATCTCATGAACCATAACATTACATAATCATCCCATATAAACCATATCACATATATCAAAAGAATCCATTGCATAATAATATGAGCATATCATATATATAATCATTAGTAACAATCCATATACATCAAATATCATATGTCAAGGCATCCATGAAATAAGCATCATGTCATAACACATACATTATTACATAAATCATCATATCATAACACATACATTATTACATAAAGAATATTTCCATACATCATCACATAATATCATTATCATAACATCATAAGTGCATATCATACATGAGAAAAATATATAAATCTTATCATCCATCAAGTTCATAATATAGATCTATTAGTCTAAGAATTTGCATATCATTACATTTTGCATACATCATAAAAATTACATTAGAAAAGGTATTGAAAAAATAAATGCACCCATAAACCATCACAATACATCATCACATAGGTATCATCATCATAGCATCATAGGATCCATCCATAAAGCATAAAATGTATCACATCAAATCAATATCATCTCATCTCATGTATCATCAAAATAAATACACTGTCATCATACAAAAATAATCGGATCAAGTGTGTATTGAATGCATAAAGTACAAGGGCCCACTGGGCTTTCAAAAATGATCCCATAGGGTACAAAAAGAATCTTGTCTCTGATAAAAATAAAGGCTAGTCCTAATGGTTTTCACCCACACCATGTACCCTCTCCTTGTGATCCTCTATGGGTCTGTGGCCTGTCCTCTATGACAATTCCAAGACTCGGGCTGCTCTTGGCATGGCCTAAATGATAGGAGTGGTACCATGCTCCGAGAGGATGATGCAAACATGCACTGAATCTGATGTTGTCTTCCCATCTTTGTTGCTATTTTTAGCTCTAGATCCTATCTCTGTTGGACCGCCTAGTCTTGCTCTACCTATAGCCAATCCCTCCTAGCTGTAAGTACCTATATCTATTCCTATAGATGGACAATCAGACCATCCCTAGGGTCTGGCTAAGGGGGTGGCTACACGGGTGGTTGATCATGGTCCTTGTCTCTAGGCGGTGTGAGAACCCTATCCTAGTGCTCGTGATCTTGATCCTAATCTCCCTAGTCCTAATTCTAGTAGACTTGATCCTGATCATCCTAGCAGGGCTAATCCTATGGCCCCATATCCTAAATTGGTTGATGTGCTGGTGGTCCTCCCCCTCCTTTTTCACCATCTTTGTCCCCTCGGCATCATCCTGCCCCTCTGCCTCTTGCCTTGCACCAGGCAGATGGTGTCCCCAACACTATAAGTTTGAGAGGTGGCCTGAACCAATCTCTATATACCTACGTAGTCCCTACATCATCCCACCCCTGATCATATGGCCATGGCCTAGCCACCAGCTACATGAAACTATGCACTACTTTATGTGTAGGTATGTATCAATGCCAAGAGCTTTGGCTCGTCGTATGTGCAAATATAGCGACATAATGATCATCTGGCCTATCCTGTGACTCCCTAAACTATCTTTGAACCCTACCTAGAAGGTACATCTCAAGCATTATGTGCTCCCTACCCTACATCAATCTGTCCTGATAGGCAAAAAATATTTATTGTACTACATCGAACCATGTAGGCCACCCAAGATATGCTTGCCATGTGAAAGCCCACATGTCATCCATAACTCTCCTCCAATGAGGAATCTCATGCTGAGCTATATGTGTGAAGGAGACACCTCCTCTGTATTTCCATAAAACTGGATCATCTAGCTCCATATAATCTAGAACAACTCTCGGATGAAGCATAGTAATGCACTCCTAGGCCTAAATATGAAGGAGTGTGATTCGAACACCAAGAGCTTTGTAGTCAAGGTATGAAAACTCATGAAGATATCTATATAAAGAGGCTAATAGAACTAGCCCCCATGCAAAGCATACTTAGATCCAAACCATCTGCTCCCAAGTCAGCCCCCATCAAGGACTAAAGTATCATCCCCTCGATATGGTGTGATGAGGCCTAATATGATAGCTTCTATAACTAATCAAAAGGTTGATAGATGATCCCATAATGCTCCAGATCAAGCTAGCCTTCAGAAAATATAGGCTCATCAAAACCCATCACATCATAGCAGGCATCCCTCCTGGCATCCACATCATAAATCAAATGCTCTCTATGGATGGGAAATCTTAGTATATGCAACACATCCTCTAGTGTGACCAATTCCTCACCTATCAGGAGGTGGAAGGATGATGTCTCGTTGTGCCATCTCTTAGTGAGTGTCATCATCATACCCAAGTGTGTCCATATGAGTAGTGCATAAGCGATAACGAAAAGCTTGATCTTCCCTAGATGCTCCTTTTGTCACTCTGGTGTACACCACAAAATGCCTAAAAGTACTTGGGACCTGTTCTCATGTGAGTAAAGTATCATCACCTCGTCTTGCATCAAGAAAGCGACCATGTTAGAATTCATCATAAATTGTGATTCTATTTTTCCTCAGCATACCCCCAAGCAACTTGCACATCATTTTTTATGGGTCGGGTGTAGTTTGAATGTTTCAAACTGCACTGCTAGGATCCTTTGGCCCTCAAACTCCACTGTAGAGTCATAGTTTGAGGTGCATCTAAATTTAACCTAGAACCCTAATTTGCAAATAGGCCTGTTGTGGTGCACTTTTCATATGCAGCTCAGTTTGGAGTTTAAATCCTAATTCCAAATTGTGTTGTGGCATCGCTATTCACAGTTTTGGTGTAGTTTGAGGCCACGCAATACCAATAGAGACTTTCCAGTGATGCTATATTGGACCGCTCCTAAGGACCTAAAATCTTAGGCTAATAAATGTGCACAAAAATTTAAAAAAATGAGGTCGGGTCAAGTTGACTCACGGGTGGTCCAGTGCCATGTAGCCTTTGATGTGTGCATACTCAATCCAAGAAGTGTCAGGGGATTTTTCATTGTGCCATCTCACAAGGGTGTTAGAGCTTAAAAGTACAAAATCTCCAGAGGTTAAATGATCAAATGAATTGGAAATGGCCCCTTGAAGCCTATTTAAGCCTGGAAGTTAGAGTTATTTGAACCCGTTTAGCTGCCTTGTCAGGGTTTTGGCTCCCCAAGCTTGTTTTTGTCCATCTGAGGGCTGTTTTCCACCGTTTTCTGTATTTTACCTCATTTTTTCCAACCTTTGGGAGCTTTTTTGGACTTGTTGGGCACCTTGTCCTCTTTTATGACAAGATCAACCAAAAAGATGAAATTTTCATTTGATCTCTAGAGGGGGAAGTATATTAGCATGTTTTCTCTTGCTAAGGCAGTAGTGGGGCAGATTTTGAAATCAATTTTTTTTTTCTTTTGATCGAGACAATTTATTGAGTACATTGCTTCAAAGAGGGGAAAAATGAAGACATGGAAAATATACCAACATACTTGATCCTGATTATTAACACCATTTCATCCTAAATCATCTTCTGAGCTTGTCATCACTCTTCATCCCTTAAGTAAATAAATAATAATTTATCTGATTAAGTCATTCTCTCTTGTTAATTAAATAAATCAAATTTATTTAATTAATCCTTTGATCTATATTTGATTGAATCTCTAAAGTCACCTTATTAAATTAAATAAATTAAACCTTATTTTATTTAATCTAACATCATCATCCCTCTTTAATTAAATAAATCAAATCTTTTATTTAATTAAATCTAAATCACATTCTAATATTTTTATTTAAATCAACCCATAAATATAAATCAAATAGCCACATCACCTAATCCCTCATTAAATTAATTAACCCGTGATTAATTTAATCCTAATCTCAAAATTTCTCTAGATTTTTCCACTTGCACATGAAAATTAATTTTATAGATTTATTAAATCCCTATTTTCTTTCAACTTGGCATCTATTGAGAATAATTGCTCTAAGTTTGAAAATCCCTCCAAGTGGATTTATCCTTCCAACAAGACATTCATTCTCTCTTAAATGTCCTTGTGCATTGAGCCAAGTGGCATTTAATTCATTATTTTTCCCTCTTGCATGTCATTTCACTATTTTCAAATTCCACCTAACTTCATTTATTGTGCTCATTCACCAAAATGTGCTCAAGCTTCCTCCATTCACATCAAAAAAAGTGGAACTTGCCCATTGGATGTTGAATGATCCCACCTTGCTTCATTTTAATCATTTCTCCATCTTTCCTTTCTATAAATAAGAGGCTTCTCTCCTCATTTTGATCATCCACAATTTGAGTAAACTTGCTATACTCAATTTCATCTTTAAGGATATCTATTTTCATCCATTTTATCAAGATCTTAGCTAGGTTATTCAGATTTTTCATCATGGAGCTCAATTGAATCTTCATCAAAGTGCATCACTCATCAACATTGCATCATCGGATTTGGGAAAGGGCCAATTTCCGCATTAAATTGGCACCAACTCCCCTATGGAATCAAGAGTGTTATTTACATTGAAAAGGATTTGATATATTTTCTTTATGTTTTCTTATATTTTTCATTTCATTTCTAGTTCTTTACATTTTAAATGGATTTCATGGGGAATCTTGATTCTCACTTGAATTTGATCTAATTATGTGTTTGTTTCTTATGTTTTTGCAGGTCTGGGATTGGGGTTCTACAATTACTAAATTTATGCATTGTCATTAACAAATTATTTTCTATTAAAATAAAAATCACAATATCAATGTTTATACATCTAAATTACACAAGTATTTATATCATCTCAAATGAATTTACTATATTAACATTTAGTGAAAACTACAATGGATTCAATTCCAATTCTTGTCCTTTCTCAACTGAATGATAAACCCATTTTCTTAGTTAGGCCTTAGCTATTGAAAGTCTTCACATCAATATTGCTACCATACAAATATACATATGTATATAAATAATATTTATTTAATCATACATTTATAACCTAATAATCTATTATATAAGTAGGGAAATTAGGCTAACCAAATATGTAATGCCCTGCCACGCAACCCTAGGGGAAGTTGCAATTAACTACTTAAACAGAATAATTTTTTTTTTTAAAGGATAAATAATAAGTGAGTTCATTAATTAATGCCAACAACCACTGAGGTTATGAGACAAAGGTTATATATAACCTCAACATAACATGAATAAAAACTACGAAAATTATTTAATCATTAAATTAACACATACATTCCAAGCAAGGTAAAATGAAAAAAAGCAAAAGATAAGTCTTTTGATTTAATTAATCCATTTAAAAACCATAAGATTACAATCTCTCATTCCCCGAATGAGGCAAGCCCAATAACATAGGGTTACAATTACAAATTCCACCTCGATAACAAGAGGGGTAATGATAACATGAATAACTGAATAGATAACAAGAGAACGTCAACTGAAACCATGAGCTCTCCAACTGGAAGTCTCGACCACACGAACAAGGAGAACACCCAATAGAGTAAGGTACATGCCACCCAACCAAGTGGAACCCAAAGGTCCACCCCCTATACTAAGAGATAGTAATCAGAATCCCTAGACAAGCACATCTACCTCAAGACATAGGCTAACATAATCAACATGGATGAGTACAACAAAGTCACTAACAAAAGGTTACATTGCTTCCAAAATCAAGACAATCAACTGCATCACTGATGTGAACATACTATTGACCTAGAAGAAGTGTCATCACATTGTTACATAGGTTATCCTGGTGAGTCTTCCTAGGCCCCGACCCCCAAATTGGGTTATCCTGGTAACCTCTAACGACTCTCGGCCCCTCATGTAAACCAATGCGGAATCAATTACCTTTCATAGTGAGAAGGTAACGATCTTGCCATTCCAAGCCTTCTCGTCTCAACCCAAGTCTTTGCAAGCCCTTGCATGCATGAGCGAGGCATAATTATCTTATTAAGTGTTTGGTGCTCCCAATAGATTAATTTAGTTATCAATGGATTAACTAACTTGTAATGAGTTATCCAGGCACCACTTAATGTTTCGGCCCTCATTACAAGCCACTCCCCTATGACGACACGTGGAACAACTCCACAATCCCAAGGATACTCAATACGACACACAACAAAGGTGTTCCATCCTCTCC
Source organism: Sequoiadendron giganteum (assembly GCA_007115665.2). Taxonomy (NCBI): domain Eukaryota; kingdom Viridiplantae; phylum Streptophyta; class Pinopsida; order Cupressales; family Cupressaceae; genus Sequoiadendron; species Sequoiadendron giganteum. The sequence goes on from CM021109.1 coordinate 479,736,620, forward strand.
AACTCTAGGAGGTATGACATAGAACAAGGCCACTCCTTACAAGGAGACATGGATCCCATAATCTGCACTAATACCAGAAACACAATACATCCCTGTTCATAAAAACCGAGTAATGATTGACAACCTACAACACGCTTCCCAAGGGTACTAAATAGGTTTACAACCTGACATGACAACCCACCATAAGAAAGGACCCTATATGGAAGAATTACAAGTACCATGTCCACATATCCCAATGACGATACAAACGATCAATAATCAAGACAAAATGAAATCCTACTTTGGGTTCACTAAACCCATTTCCTCATTAATATCCAGTAATTTACCGCATTTAATAAATCAAGAAAGGAATAAAATTCAACTCCAATGTTTTAGTTTAACTATTGTTCAATGATATTAGGAATTGTTTAATATCTACATTTCAAAAATAAACGTTTAGAAGATTAAAAAGGGTCTATGGAAAAATCATTTGTTAACTAATCATGTCATCATTACATTTCTTGGCAAATCATGCTCAACATATCAAAATGTCATTGATTTAATATTAATATTTTAAAAAAAACACGCTATAGGGAAATAACAATAAAGTTGCATAATCAGTTCCCCAAGAAAATAATGCTCCCTTGCAAAAGCAATTAAAGACTATTTAATTAATTATTCGACTCCCACCTTAACCCAAAATAACCAACATTATATTATTATTATAATATTATAAATATTAATTATACGAAAATATAATTATTAATATTATAATATTATAAGTAATAATAAAATATTATATTATATTAATATTTTAATAACACATATATATACATATATATTATAATATCAAATATTAATATTTAATATTAAATATATAATAATACATACACATTATTAATATTAATATAATAAATATTAATAAAAATAAAAAAACAAAATTTAAAAAAATAAAATTTGAAAAATACAAAGTAACCTAACTTTGGTGGGGCACGTGCCTCCCCTGGCCGCGCCTCCCTGGGCGGCTGTGTTTACACACAGCTGACCCCATTAATGGGGCGACTGTGTGTAAACATAGTCATGTAAAGGGACCGCTGGGTGGCAGCAACGGAAGGGGTGGGGAGTGGGTACGTGCAAGGCACGACTCCCCTCACCCACCTCCCATGGGGGCGTGGTGGGGGTTGAGCCCCCCGCAACTCCCCTTTGCATTTTTTCATTTTTTTAAAATTTTTTTTTAAAAATTTCCTTAGTAAAAATTTTGATAGTGATTTTTATCCCAAATTTCTGTTGAAATTTTATTTTATTTTATTTTTTTCTGTTTTTTTTTGAGAAAACATAAAAAAAACCAGACCTCTCTTTTTTTAAAATAAAGTTTTAGTTTCACAATAAATCATATGAAAAAAAATAAACCATATGAAAATAGAGGTATAACCTCACCCCAAATAAATTAACAATATATTTATATATATTTTCAACACCCATTTGCAGGGTTAAATTGAGAGGAATAACAAATTTTATTCTAAAGACCATTTAAATCTTAAACTTGAAAACTCCATTGATTTTTTGGAGAAATTATTATTATTATTTTTTTGATGATATTTCTCACTATAAATTCAATTTCCTATATGGGTTTTCTCCTTCCAATTCACAATCAAATTATTGAAAAAAATATGCAACCAGGTTTTCAAACATCCACACATTTAAAATTTAAATTGCCAAAATCAATAAAACAAAAGACAAGAACCTAATAAAACTTGAGTTTAAAGAAGACCAGATGATGCTCAACTTTTCCTCTTGCTTCCAAATCCAATTCCTCAAAATTTTGCCACTCCAATCCAAAAACCCACAAATTGCCAAATTCACCTGTCACAAATTTCAAATTTTCATGTAAAAACTCAAGATCCAAAAAATTGAGAAGCCGATTCAAACCATAAGGATTTTACCCTAAAAGAACTCAACAACCCTCATAAATTCAAAATGGAAAATATCTATTTTTTGAATTTTTTGAATTTTGAATTTTTTTGAATTTTCAACTTTTCAAATTTGACTTTGCAATTCATTGCCTTTTAATTTTCAATTTTGCCCAAATATGCATAAAATTCCTAGAATGAGAAATTTAACTATTAAAACACTACAAATTTAATCAATTAATAACATAAATTTAATCCACTATTAAATTATCTATTAATTTAGATTAAATTAACAATACAATAAATTACATTACAACATAATCAACCAAGGTAATTGCCAATTTAACTATTAGAGCATATATTTTATCATTTTCCTAACTTGCACATAAAACTTGAAATTTAAAGCCAGAAGACCCAAATAGGACAACTTAACCCGACTAACACCAGATGACTCACTAGGACTAGGGTGACGACTTGACACAGAATCCTAGCTACTATCTCCCAATTGATTGCCATTGGACAATGGACACGCTCAAACCTGTGAAACCAGGTGGAGTCGTTGTCCTGAGCCTGTCAACCTACAACAAAGAGCATATCCATATACATAAACATGTCATAATTAAAATACACCATGAAGAGGAGATCATGGAATCGTAGGGTGCTCGCAAGCGAGTGATGCGATACCGTCCTCTTCACCAATAAACCCATTCTAATTGATGCATCTAACATATCAAAAAAATCAAAGCATAAAACATCATAAACTAAATAAACACTTATGTTGATTTCATACATGCAAAAATAGTTCACATCAAAAGTAGGATCATCAAGTCAAGATACATCACAATAACATAGAGATAAACTATAACCAAGTACAATGTAAAAGTACACCACAATAATAAAGCATAAAATAGGAACCAATAATGTTTGTACAAAAGATAAAATGGAGGGGTATTACATCCTCCCCCCCTTGGGTCAGGCTTACTCCTAGAAGCCTGCAAACAAATAGGGATAAAGCTCCCTCATTCTAGCTGCATCTTCCCATGTGGATGACATGTCATCCCTAGAATCCCACTGAATCCTAACCTGATCAATACCTCACCCTCAAAGGGTGAGCATTCTGCGCTCAACGATAGCCATGGGCTCTAAAGCCAGCTGCTCGTCCTCTACCTACAATGCATTCCAATCAAGGACATGAGAAATGTCAGGATGGTATAGCTGAAGAATTGAAACATGAAACACATCATGTATGCACAAGAGACTGGGCGGTAAAGCAAGACAGTAAGCAATAGGACCAATCTTCTCGAGTATCTTGAAAGGTTCAACAAAGCGAGGTGCCAACTTAGAGCCCTTTCCATAATGGATGGGACTCTTCCATGGGCGCACTCACAAGAAGACTCTATCGCCTACAACAAACTGACGATCCACTCTATGCGCATCCGCATACCTCTTTTGCCTATCATGTGCTGCCACCAAGTGTTCTCTAATCCTATCCACCTACTGCTCCATATCCTGCAACATCTCAAGACCCAGCACTATCCTATCCTCCAGTCGATCCCAACTCAAAGGGGTACGCCAAGGTCTCCCATACAATGCCTAGAATGGAGCCATACCAATGGAACTATGAAAATCATTATTATAGGAAAACTCTACCAAATAGAGATAATCCTCCCATCGTGTCTGCTGGTCCATCACATACATGCATAACATATCCTCGAGGATCTGATTAACCCTCTCGGTCTATCCATTTGTCTCAGGGTGATAAGTTGAACTAAAGTTCAACTATGTCCCCATCGCATGCTACAATGATGTCCAAAGAGCTAAAGTAAACACTAGATCCCTGTCAGAGATAATCCAATGCGGAATGCAATGTAAGCTCACAATATCCTCCCTGAACACTCTAGCTATGGATGATGTAGTGTAGGATGAGCACATGGGTGAGAAGTGTGCCACCTTCGTCAACCTATCAACCGTCACCATTATCGCATCATGTCGTCTCGAAGAGTTGGGTAAACCAACAATGAAATCCAATGAGATGATATCCCACTTCCACTCTCATACCAAATGCGGTTGAAGGAGCCCTGCTAGATGTTGGTGCTCAGCCTTAACTCATTGGCACTCTAGACATCGTGACACAAAATCCATGATATCTCACTTCATCCCTGGCCAAAAGTACAATTGTCACAAATCGGCATGCATCTTCTTCACCCCAGGATGGGTTGAATAAGGTGCACGATGTGCTTCAGTCATGACCAAGGTATGAAGACCATCAGAAGGAGGAACATATATGCATCTCATGTGTCTCAATAGCTCATCTGAATCTAGAGTATAATCTGAATGTCTACCCTCAAGAGGTCTACCTGCCTCTATCACTATCCTAACCTCCTGGTACTAACTATTTGCTAGAAGGGTAGAAAGAATCCGACTCTGTAGATCCACAACTAGAGACAACTCAGATATCTCATGTCTTCGACAACTGAGTGCATCCACTACAACATTCTCTTTCCCCTAGATGTACTTCACCTCAAAGTCGTACTCACAGAGGAACTCCATCTAATGCCTTTGCCTAGCATTAAGGTTGGGCTGCGTGAAGATATACTGCAGACTTCTATGATCACTATGCAGCTCAAACCTATGGCCAAGAAGAAAATGTCTCCATCTCGTCAATGCATGCACAACTTCCGCTAACTCAAGATCATGGGTGGGATAGTTCAACTCATGGTCCTTGAGTTTTTGTGACCCATATGCAATGACTCGACCATCCTGCATCAACACTGCACCAAGACCCTCCAACGACGCATCTGTACAAACCATAAAGTCCCTAGTCAGATCTAGTATAGCAAGTATTGGTGCACTAGTCAACATCTCCTTAAGGCTCTGAAATGCTACCTCACACTTCTCTAACCACTCAAACCTCTTCCCTTTCCTCTGAAGGGTAGTGATAGGATAGCCTATCCTCGAAAAACCCTACACAAAGTGTCTGTAATAGCCTGCTAGCCCCATAAAACTACGTATCTTTGCCACATTCGTGGGCATAGGACAATCTGAGATTGCTTGGATCTTCGCTAGATCCACTGAAATACCCTTCCCTAAGATGACATGCCCAAGGTACTGTACCTCATATTTGAAGAACTCACACTTTGACAGGTTGGCAAACAACTAATTATCTCGCAAGCATTGCAATACCTGTCACAAATGTTCCTCATGCTCTACCATAGTCCTGGAATAAATCAGAATGTCATCAAGGAACATAAGGACAAACCTATCTAGGTATGTACAAAATACACTGTTCATCAGACTCATGAACACAGAAGGTGCATTCGTCAACCCAAATGGTACTACAGTGAACTCATAGGGACCATACCGCATTCCAAACACTATCTTATGAATATCAGAGTCAAAGATTTGAAGCTGATGATATCTTGACTTAAGATCAATCTTCGAAAAGATGGTGGCACCCTTGACTTGATCAAAGAGATCATCGATCCTAGGAAGCAGATAACGGTTCCTGATGGTCACTTTGTTCAACTATCGGTAGTCAATACATAACTGAAGTGAACTATCCTTCTTCTTCATGAAAATGACTGGTGCTCCCCAAGGTGAAACACTAGGGCATATGAAGCACTTCTCTAACAACTCCTCAAGCTGCAAATGAAGCTCTTTCAGCTCCTGGGTAGTCAAACAATAGGGAGCTCGAGAGATGGGTTGAGAACCAGGTATAAGGTCAATCTTGAATTCAATATCCCTCTGAGGTGGCATCCCTGGAATCTCATCTAGGAAGACATCGGAGTACTCTTGAAGGATGGGGTGACTATCAAGAGTGACTCTCTCTTCTCCACTACCTAGATCCAAGTCATCCATTGTAACAACAAACAACTGGCAACCCTGACATACACACCTTCTCAACTGCACAACTGAGATGACCCTCAAAGAAATCAGCCTCAAGACTCCCACAATATATATCTCTCTACCAGATGCATTAATGCATCGAATCGACTTGTGTCAACAATCCAAGACTGCACTATGTGCCTCAAACCAATCCATTCCAATGATGATGTCATAAGAACCCAAGGGAATAACATGAAGGTCCAACATATTCTGGAGAGGTCTAATCTCCAATCTACATCCTGGCACAAGGGAATGCAATGTGAATTTTGCACCTGAAGCTAGCTCTACCTGCCACCTATCGCCTTGCCTTACCGCACCGAGTCTACATCGTGACACAATTGATGAAGAAATGAAGGAGTCTGTAGCTCCTGAATCAAATAAAATGGTAACTGGGGTACCCAACAACATACCATAAGTTTCAATGACCGTGCCCTAATGCTCAGCTTGACAGTTATCAACCGCTGCAAAAACTCGATGCCCTCTACTAGCATCACCAACTATCGGCTCAAATGCCATTGGTCCCTGCGAAAACCCTGTTGTGCCCCTATTGGGACAACCTCTAGCCATGTGACCCTACTAGCCACATGCAAAACACTCAATGCCTCTGCCAAAACCTCTACCTCCAGATGGCATGCTAGACTGCTATGCACTACCCCTGAAAGTAGACTACAAACTTTGTGCTGGCTGATCATAGTTGAAGCATTTTGCACGCCTCCAATTCCTATCTCCATGTCTCTACTGGAAACCATTACGTTTACCCTATGATGCCTACTGCTGCTACTAACCACCCTAAGATGGCCCCTACTGAGACTACCCTCCTCTGACACTAGAACCTGCCACTGCACTACTACCAACTAGAGCACTCATGTGCCCTCCAAAAGCCATACTCAAATTCTCCTCAACTAGGCATGCTTTCTCCACTACCACTTCCATGGTCTTGGGTTCAAAAACCCTCACACCACCACTAAGACGGGCATTCAAGCCCTTGACAAAATGGTGAACTAACATGCTCTCGTCATTGCCAATCCCGGCATACTATTTGAGCTTGTAAAAAAGATGCTCATACTGCTCAACAGATAGTGCTAACTGACACAAGGCATGGAACTCATCCCCTCGGTGCTGACGCCAATGCTCAGATAAAAATCTAGCTCTGAATCTCTCTACAAAGATCTCCCATGATACAGTATGTATATCAATATGGAGCTTATGCTCCTCTAATCTCCACCAAGTGGAGGAAAATCCCCTCAACTGCATAATGGCATACCGAGCTCTGGTGTTGCTACCATATGGATGCATAGCGAAACACCTATCCAATTCAATGAGCCAAGTCTTGGCCTCTAAGCCGATACTAGATCCATCGTATAAAGGAGGGTGCCCCCTGAGCAAGTCCCTCATATGAGCCTCAGATTGGGGTGGAGTTTCCCTCACCATAGGGTTGACCTAAATCTCTACCTACCTAGGTCCAAGGAGTGCCAAAGCCTCCTCTAGCACTCTACGTGCTGCCTCGATCCTGCTACAAATTACCAACCCTAGGAGCATTTTGCGATGCCTGTTGTTCCTCCTGATCAGGAATAAGAGGAACTAAAGGAGGAGAGTCATGCTGACTCTCACCACAACTGCCTAGATGGCCATGAACACGCACTCTACCTCTTCTGCATTTGGGCGGCATAATCCTGCACAAACACTTCAAGGTATTATCCAAGGTACACAACTCAACACTTAAACAACTAAACCTTAATGGTTCCATCATAATCCCAGAGTACCCAGTGTTTAAACCTAGGCTCTGATACCATGTGTAATGCCCCGCCATGCAACCCTAGAGGAAGTTGCAATTAACTACTTAAACGAAATAATTTATTTTTTTTAAAAGGATAAATAATAAGTGAGTTAATTAATTAATGCCAACAACCTCTAAGGTTACGAGACAAAGGTTATATAGAACCTCAACATAACATGAATAAAAACTACGACAATTATTTAATCATTAAATTAACACATACATTCCAAGCAAGGTAAAATGACAACAAGCAAAAGATAAGTCTTTTGATTTCATTAATCCATTAAAAAACCATAAGATTACAATCTCTCATTCCTCGAATGAGGCAAGTCCAATAACATAGGGTTACAATTACAAATTCCACCTTGATAACAAGAGGGGTAATGATAACATGAATAACTGAATAGATAACAAGAGAACGTCAACTGAAACCACGAGCTCTCCAACTGGAAGTCTCAACCACATGAACAAGGAGAAAACCCAACAGAGTAAGGTGCATGCCACCCAACCAAGTGGAACCCAAAGGTCCACCCCCTGTGCTAGGACATAGGCTAACATAATCAATAAGGATGAGTACAACAAAGTCACTAACAAAAGGTTACATTGCTTCTAGAATTAAGACAATCAACTACATCACTGATGCGAACATACTGTTGACCTAGGAGAAGTGTCATCACATTGTTATATAGGTTATCCTGGTGAGTCTTCCTAGGCCCTGGACCCCAAAGTGTGTTATCCTGGTAACCTCTAATGACTCTCGGCCCCTCATGTAAACCAATGCGGAATCAATTACCTTTCATAGTGACAAGGTAACGATCTTCCCATTCTAGGCCTTCTTGCCTCAACCCAAGTCTCTACAAGCCCTTGCATGCATGAGCAAGGCATAATTATCTTATTAAGTGTTTGGTGCTCCCAACAGATTAATTTAGTTATCAATGGATTAACTAACTTGTAATGAGTTATCCTGGCACCACTTCGTGTGCCGGCCCTCGTTACAAACCACTCCCCTATGACAACACATGGACAACTCCACAATCCCAAGGATACTCAATACAACACAAAAAAGGTGTTCCATCCTCTCCAACTCTAGGAGGTATGGAATAGAACAAGGCCACTCCTTACAAGGAGACATGGATCCCATAATCCGCACTAATACCAGAAAGATAATACATCCCCGTTCATGGGAACTGGGTAATGATTGACAACCTACAACACGCGTCCCAAGGGTACTAAATAGGTTGACAACCATACACGACAACCCACCATAAGAAAGGACCCTATCTGGAAGACTTACAAGTACCATGTCCACATATCCCAATGACGACACAAACGATCAATAATCAAGACAAAATGAAATCCTACTTTGGGTTCACTAAACTCATTTCCTCATTAATATCTAGTAATTTTCCACATTTAATAAATCAAGAAAGGAATAAAATTCAACTCCAATGTTTCAGTTTAACTATTGTTCAATGATATCAGGAATTGTTTAATATCTACGTTTCAAAAATAAACGTTTAGAAGATTAAAAAGGGTCTATGGCAAAATCATTTGTTAATTAATCATATCGTCATTACATTTCCTGGCAAATCATGCTCAACATATCAAAATGTCATTGATTTAATATTAATATTTTAAAAAAAACATGCCATAGGAAAATAACAATAAAGTTGCACGATTAGTTCCCCAAGAAAATAATGCTCCCTTGCAAACGCAATTAAAGACTATTTAATTAATTATTCGACTCCCACCTTAACCCAAAATAACCAACATTATATTCTCCTAAGACATATTATAATTATAATATTATAAATATTAATTATATGAAAATATAATTATTAATATTATAATATTATAACTAATAATAAAATATTGTATTTTATTAATATTTTAATAACATATATATATACATATATATTATAATATTAAATATTAATATTTAATATTAAATATATAATAATACATACATATAATAAATATTAATAATAATAAAAAAATGAAATTTAAAAAAATATATAAAAAAAAAACAAAGTAACCTAACTTTGGTGGGGCATGTGCCTCCCCTGGCCGCGCCTCCCTAGGCAGCTGTGTTTACACACAACTGACCCCATTAATGGGGCAACTATGTGTAAACACAGTCGTCCAAAGGGACAGTTGGGCGACAACGACGGAAGGGGTGGGGAGTGGGTGCGCATAGGGCATGGCTCCCCTCACCCACCTCCCATGGGGGCGCGGTGGGGGTCGAGCCCCCTACGACTCCCCTCTGCATTTTTTCATTTTATTTTTTATTTTATTTTTAATTTTTTCCTGAGTAAAAATTTTGACAGTGATTTTTATTCGAAATTTTCGGTTGAAATTTTATTTTATTTTATTTTTTTTCTGTGTATTTTTTTTTTGAGAAAGAACATAAAAAAAACCAAACCTCTCTTTTCTTAAAATAAAGTTTTATTTTAACAATAAATCATATGAAAAAAAATAAACCATATGAAAATAAAGGTATAACCTCACCCCAAATAAATTAGCAATATATTTATATATATTTTCAACACCCATTTGCAAGGTTAAATTGAGAGGAATAACAATTTTATTCTAAAGACCATTTAAATCTCAAACAGAAAAACTCCATTGATTTCTTGGAGAATTTTTTTTTTTTTTTTTGATGATATTTCTCACTATAAATTCAATTTCCTATATGGGTTTTCTCCTTCCAATTCACAATCAGATTATTGAAAACAATATGCAACCAAGTTTTCAAACATCCACACATTTAAAATTTAAATTGCCAAAATCAATAAAACAAAAGATAAGAACCTGATAAAACTTGAGTTTGAAGAAGACCAGATGATGCTCAACTTTTCCTCTTGCTTCCAAATCCAATTCCTCAAAATTTTGCCACTCCAATCCAAAAACCCATAAATTACCAAGTTCACCTCTCACAAATTTCAAATTTTCATGCAAAAACTCAAGATCCAAAAAATTGAGAAGCCAATTCAAACCATAAGGATTTTACCCTAAAAGAACTCAACAACCCTCATAAATTCAAAATGGAAAATATCTATTTTTTGAATTTTTTTGAATTTTCAACTTTTCAAATTTGACTTTGCAATTCATTTCCCTTTAATTTTCAATTTTGCCCAAATATGCATAAAATTCCCAGAATGAGAAATTTAACTATTACAACATTACAAATTTAATCAATTAATAACATAAATTTAATCCATTATTAAATTATTTATTAATTTAGATTAAATTAACAATACAATAAATTACATTGCAACATAATCAAACAAGGTAATTGCCAATTTAACTATTAGAGCATATATTATATCATTTTCCTAACTTGCACATAAAACTTAAAATTTAAAGCTAGAAGACCCAAATAGAGCAACTTAACCCGACTAACACCAGATGACTCACTAGGACTAGGGTAATGACCTGACACGGAATCCTAGCTACTATCTCCCAATCAATTGCCATTGGGCAATTGACACACTCAAACCTGTGAAACCAAGTGGAGTCGTTGTCCTATACCTATCAACCTACAACAAAGAGCATATCCATATACATAAACATGTCATAATTAAAATACACCGTGAAGAGGAGATCACGAAATCACAAGGTGCTCCCAAGCGAGTGATGTGATACCGTCCTCTTCACCAATACACTCATTCTAACTGATGCATCTAACATATCAACAAAATCAAAGCATAAAACATCATAAACTAAATAACCACTTATGCTGATTTCATACATGCCAAAATAATTCACATCAAAAGTAGGATCATCAAGTCAAGATACATCACAATAACATAGAGATAAACTATAACCAAGTACAATGTCAAAGTACAACACAATACTAAAGCATAAAATAGGAACCAATAATGTTTGTACAAAAGAAAAAACGGAGAGGTATTACAAAATAACAAAACCCGAGGAACCAAAAGAATGAAGTCTGATTATTCCACTTACTTTGATTAGATATGTTGGCATAGACCTATTAAGATATCAGTGACATAATGATTTTACAGATAAATAAGGGTGTAATCAGCTCTCATTAATTAACAAAAATGATAAACTAATTTATTTAATTAAATTACTTAAATATTTAATATTATAAAAAAAGAAAGATATTTTTTTATTTTAAATTACACATAATTTTTAAATAATAGAAATAAAACAATATTTTCCTCGCATATTCATTCCCCTACATTATTCTCTTAAAAGATAAATTATAATAAAAATCATCTTAAAAGGGAGGATATTATCTTACCCTCTTCTCCTCATTAAGAAGTTTGTCTTTTATTAACTAAAGTAAGGAGTTACACGAAAATACTTAAACCAAGATCCATTCACGAGAGACACAACAATGCATATACATTGAACACCATTCATACAACAATTCCATCAAATGTGTGACATGAAACATAGGCAACGAATACAACACCATCCTACTCAGAAGATCAAACACACATAACTGACATGCTAGCATTTGCAGCCTTATGGAATTTGTGTGGGAGATGGATCACATCCTCAAAAATGGGAGATCTAATATAAGCTGGAGAAATTGATTTGACAAACGTTGGCAATAGGGTAATACCAAATTCAAGAGTTTACTAAATGCTGAGGGGAAAAATACACACAATAATCATGTGAATCATTTGCACAAAGGAAACAAAATAGATGAATAAATTGAATGGAAAGAGAGACAATAGCCATACCATAAAAACCAAAATCCCTTTACCCTTACAAACCCAATAAATTGACATTCTAAATATAGACATATTATTGTTAGACAAGAATTGAAATACAATGTTGAATAACATCAATTCCATTAATCGAGTACACGAAATAGAGCATGACAAAAGCTAACCTAGAATCCTTTGCTTTGTAGAGGGAGATGACAAGATAAACAATCTCCTTTGTAGTTCCAAATCATTTCACCTAGAATAATTTTCCCCAGATTCTACTAAATTTATTATTATTATATATTTTTTTTTCCAGAGAATTATTGTACAAGAGAATTCTTTTCTTTCCAAACTGAAAACTAACTCAAAAATCCCTCGAGAGAACATTATAAAATCAAAGAGACATTTTTGACAACCAAATCCGTAATAATAGCAAGTTTCCCATTATTACATTTGAAAATCCAAAAATTAAAACTAAAATCAGCAACTTGCACCAACTTTTCTAGTTTGAAGCTTTGCATGAGAAACTTTCCTTGATTAACATTATCACTTAAATTTTCCATTTCGAATAAATCCAAAATAATAATTAAATCTAATACTTTAATTGTATTAACCTCAACAATAATTAACATTTTAAAATTGAATTGACTAATTAAACACCATTTATATAGAAACAACAACTATATTAAATAATTATACAACACTAAGAAGACCATTAAAATTACTCAACATGACATCACAAAAAGAAAACACTAACACAAATGAACCAAAGACCAAAGCAGAGAGACACTACACTAGGCATCTATTGTGCCTTAGTGGGTTAGTAAACATTGTTTGTCATGTTTGGAAGGGTGTGTAGATGTATCCTTTCTAATTTTCCTTAGTGTGATCTTGGAGAGCTAAAATCTCATATTTTATATTCATTTAGCTTATGTTCTAAGTGTTATTCAAAGTCTTACTATTTTGTGTGTATGTTCTCCCCTTGTGCTTTAGGTGATCTTGGGTGATCAAAATATATAGTATAGTATTTAACATTAAGATGCATGCTTGGGGATTTGATCACCTCAAGGATGACCTCAACCACAGTTTCTAGTAGGGTATACAAAATGGGAGAGACTTAAATTTGTACATCAAAGTGTAGCTATTTATTTTTGAGCCAAGCCAAAAGACCCTTGGTCCACTGATACTTTTTTTGTGATGAGAGGAGAGAACCTCCATATATTGGGAACTATCAAATAAGCTCACTGTTTATAGATCTACTAAGAACCTTGTACTTATAAGCCTTTAAGATCTTTCCATTGTTTCTTCTAATGTGGTGCAAATTAAAATATCATCCTCAAAGTTACTCACCTTGTATCTCCCTAATTAGAGGTAGAGACTTATTGGGAAAGATCTTAGGATATCAAAGGGAAGAGAAAATATGAGCCCTTTTTCCATTGGATCTCTAGATATGAATTCTTTAAAGAGAGGTGTCTCACACCAATATTGAGATAGTAGCCTTTGGCTTGTGGTCCCACATTAATTTAACATGCCTACTTAACTAAATATATGATTGTGCTATCATGTTTGGCATGTTTTCATGTGTAAAACTAGTGAATCCATATATCCTTATCACCTTCAAAGTCAACTCAACCAATGCATCTTCTTGTTTGATTATCTCTTGCCAAAAAATATCAAATCTATGTTATACTATCAAAGTGCAATTTTTTGTATCCCTTGGTGCTTGTGCATCATCTTGAGGTGTTTCTTTGTATTTTCTTGTGAAACTACACCTCTATTCCATAAAAAGGTGCATTTATTTCATTGAGTGGTATCTCTATCACTTGAAGCTACACCTTTTCTATTTCACTTCAATTTGTCCACTTTCGAGCCTCAAATTGTCATCCTGGCCTTTTTAAACCTAGATAAAACCTAGGAGACACATTATTAGCCATTATTTCACCTAAAATATAAACAATTTCTATCAAATTTATCTAGAAACCCTCATATTTCCCTCATGTCATCATTGTTTCACTCATTAACATAGCCTATTCATCACTATCTTCATCCTTAGAGCTTGGTCCCATTAGCAATCACCCAATATTCTCCATTCTCATTATCTTCTATCATCATTTATTTCATCATTGATCCTTCTTATCTTTCAATCCAATCCCTATTATATATTATCCATCATATATCACTATTCACCTATCATATCATTCCTATCCATTATCTTTAATCCTTGACCAATCCTTATCATCATTATCCAATATTATCATTTAATCCTTGTCTGGGTCATTTATGTATCATAATCAATATATTAAAGAGTCTTATCCAGTTCTCAATCCTTTGTATCCATTAGGTTTATATATTTCTTGAGACAATTCATATCCCAAGTATAATATTGAGTTATCTTTATCATGGTTCTCTTATCTTCAGAGTTTGGCTACCCCGAATTAGCTATCAAAATCCTCATCCAAGCCTTACCTAAGTGATTATCTAAGCTTAGGTAAGAAAAAACTACCCTTTATCCAATCCTTTCTTAAGTGATTATCTTGGCTTGAGTAATAATATCCAAGGCTTGCATATGTAATTATCAAAGTCTAGTATAAGAAAAATCCATCATTATCAATCAAAGGATCTAGATTTTAATTGAGAAACTATTGGTATTCTATCACCTTTCCATCATTATCTGCTTTCTATCCATTCAATAATTTTTACCTTTCCATCAAGTATATCATTATCCCCTTTCTATTTGTAAATGTGAAATAAGTGAATAAGCGCAGAAGACACTTCTTAATATGACATTATATCAATAGACAAGTTAAATGAATCAATTCAAAGGAAATATCTATCAAAAGTGTCATATTGCTCTCTATCTCCAAAGATTTATTAAATCCTAATTGCTCTCAGATTGTTTAAGCAAATAAGACTGTTAAAATGAATATTCAAAGAACGAGATGATGCTAATACAATACTAAATGATAAACAATGTAAATTAGCATATATGAAACAGATAATTGCAGCTACAGGAGGCAGCCATGGTTGAAAAATTGATTGCTTGATGTTTGATGCTTGAATTCCTATAGAGTAAGAGTGCATAAACTTGATTATCTGGATCCTTTTCTTGGTTCAATGAGGCTATATTTATAGATTTCTTGGCTATAGAAAAGCACAGGGAAAGCTTTGAGAGGCTTGGATTCAATCTAGAGAATTGAATGGTGAGAGATGGAGGAGATTGAGAGAAAGACAAAGATTGTCTCTACCCGTGAAAACACCAGGCAAGAGAAGAGGAAGGATTGAGAGATCAAATTCCAAATTTGTCTCCAATTTCTCTCCAAAACTTCCCGTGAAGTTTCAATCAATTAATTCTGACATATTTTAGACATGGTTTAGACATAAGATATCTAATTCATTTTTGAGAGAATATAGATGGAATATTCTTTGTGCTTTAATTCAAATATTTTTTATTTATTTAAATTAGCAAAAGAGAGATAAATTATTTAATAAAATGAACTATAAAAGTTGTTTATTAAATTAAATAGAAGAATACAACAATTAATCAATAAAGTGTTTTGTCTTTATTTAATTAATTTAAGATGGATGCAATAGATTGAAATAGTTATTTGATAATTAAATCGAACAAAGTATTTAATTTTGTTTATTTAATTAAGATGAATTTAGATGTGAACTATATAAATAAATATTTCTATTTATTCAATATTAGAGGAAACTAGGAAAATTAATCAAATAATTTGTATTTAATTAAATAGATGCTCTAGACCAATTTTAGGTGTATCCATTTTTCCCCTCTTCGAAGTGATGTGTTTACGCGTTTCTTCAAAAAAAAATTTACTGCTACTGCCAGGATCAATGATAAAAAAAATAATTCCGTGTGCCCTAGACATGCCCCATATTTTGATTTTCAGATGATTTGATGATAATATGCCCCCTTAGGAGATAAATTAATGATTTAATGTTTCCCAAATTTTTTTCAAAAATTTATGATTTTCTGATGATTTTGTGATGTTTCAATATTGAAAATATTTATCTCCCGACAAATAATGAAGAAATCTAGCCTATAGATGCATTTCTAATTAATTTCTTGGATAAAATTAATTGAAAGATAATAAAAATCCACCAAAATACCTTTCCAAAAATTATAAATACTCCAAAAGGTGATTTTCCAATTCATTTTCACTATTTGATTAAAAAAAACCTTTGTGATAGAGACTTTTCTGTCAGCTGGAGGAAGATGCCTATCCCCTACCACACTCACCAATTCGAGCGTGTTCGATGTCACCAATGGCCGGCCACATATGGACCTCCGATATGTACCCCTTGACCTCCTCGTAATTCATGATTTTTATTTTTTTAATTTATTTTAAGCATTTAGGTGTTTTTTTCTTGTTTTAGCACTTTCAAGCTGCGTTGTAGTGCTTACACTCTGGTGTAGTGCTTCCAGTAGGTAGATTAGTGCTTGCATTAAAAAATATAGTGCTTCCATAGGGTAAGGTAGTGCTTTCAGTGATATAGTGCTTAGGAGCCGAATTTTAGCGCTTTGAGACTTTTACCATTTCGATTCGTTGGATTAGCGCTGTTATGGTATGTTATAGCACTTCTGGTAAAGTGGCACTTTGATGGACTATTGTAGCACTTTCATCTAGAAAAATATCGCTTTTGGACTTTTAGCACTTCGGATGCCTAATTTAGCACTTCAGAGTGCTGAAATAGCACTTTTGAGATTTAGCGCTTCGATTCTTGATTTAGCACTTTTAACTGATAAACTAGCGCTTCTGGATTATAGCGCTTCCATGTTAGAATTGAAGATTTTGACTTAATGAACCCTGATTTTGTCAATTCTGATCATGTCCATTCTTTGGAGTGGTATGATTAATAATCCAAATTCTTGATGTATTGGATTGATGCTTTAAATAAGACTAACTTCTCATGATAGGCGAGAAGAAAATCCTATTTGTGATGATCCTCATGATAGGTGAGGAGATGATTCAATATCCGATAATCTCATGATAGGTGAGATTAGATACTATTTTGATGAACCTCATGATAGATGAGGTTTTTTGATGTTTGCCCATGAATTTTGATCGAAAATTCATACCAGCATTTTGGAATAGACTTAATAGTAGAATGAATTTTGATTTCTTGACATAGTTCACTGATTTGTGGATTTTTTCGTTGTGATGATAGGAGCGTATAGGTACTCTCCAGATGCGAGAGAGGTTTCCACAAATGACTGACTTGATACCTCATCTGACACTAGATGAGCTTTAGGTGATAGGCCAATGCAGCCTTACTAGCTTGCTTGATATGCCCCAGATTAAGATTAATCGGGGTCTGTTGACTACTTTGGCTGAGAGGTGGCATAGTGACCACAACACATTTCACCTACCTACTAGTGAGATGATGGTCACACTTGAGGATGTGTGGCGTATTTTGCATATTCTGTTTATGGGTGAGATCATCGTATATGATTGCCATGGGACCGACAGTAGAGATGCTCTTCGTAGAGTGTTTCAGGATCAAGATATTGCGGGTCTGAGCATTCAGTGGAGGAGGATTGCCGAATCTTATGCTACACTACTAGCAGTGCTAGTTTGATTGATTGGATGTTTCCTTTGCCCTAATCACAGGTCAAAGGGATTCCTTGTTGGCTGGGGTAGGACTCTTGAGAGCATGATGGTACACGGTACTAGATATGCATGGGGGATGGGCATGCTGGCACATCTTTATCATAATCTACACTTGGTTGTGTTCCTTGGAGCTAGGAGCTTATCAGCAGGGATGACCCTATTATAGGTGTGGGAATGGGAGCATTTTTCTATTGCTCAGCCTTTTCTAGTTGTATACAGACCAGCCGGCAGACCTTGCATTTTTCGATATAGTGGTCGGTTCACACAGGTCCGTATGGGCAAGTTAGAGCACTGGAGGCAGGTTTTCGATGATACAGAGGTATTTACCTAGCGCCCATACCTTGACTATGAGGAGTGGAATAAGGATGGTGCAGTGTTGGGGTTCCTTTGGGATTCCATGTATCTCATCGACCGTACACCATTTGTTTTAGAGAGATTTCTGTTGTGCCGAGTGTACCGACAATATGGCATTGTGCAGTGTATGCCATAGGGAGTTGCCCCATATGCAAGGCGATGGATGGATATTCTTGATTGGGATCCCCATTTGTCATATGATGTTGTAGTAGAAGGATATCGAGCACTGCAGCCATCACCCTGGGATATGTGGAGGGATATTGTAGAGGCGCCGGTTATTGAGGAGTATGTCGCATTCCTGGCCTTGGTTCCACATCCTCATATCACCATTCTGGATGAGCCGATATCTTTACCTATGCAGGAGGATGTGGCAAAGGGTTCTGCAGATAGTGGGGTGGATATGATTCTCCATTAGGAAGTAGCTCAAAGAGCAGCAGCAGTGGTGACAACAGTAGTGATGATAGTGATGATGGCAGTGGAGGAGACAGAGGGGTAGGGCCAGCCATTAGTAGTGCCCCATCGTCTAGCAAGCCTCACAAGAGGCAAGCAGTGATAGTGCCAATAGAGGATTAGTAGAGACAAATAGCTAGGCTCTAGGCATAGGTGCAGACATTATAGGGGTAGTTGGTACAAGCTCAGGGTATGCTTGTGCAGACCCAGAATCAGATGCAGGCACAAGCTCAGGCTCATGCTCAGGTTCTATCGCAGGTGTAGGGACAGTTGGTCGCTATATAGACGCAGGTGGCCATTTTGACAGCCGAGAGAGATAGTACTCGGTAGATTGCTAAGAGGGTAGAGGAGATAGTGGAGACTCTCCAGAGAGTAGCCGATGGTACTTTGGTGGCAGAGTATATGAGAGAGGTCATGCAGGCTTGCCGAGAGGTAGAGTTATATAGAGGCAGATTTCATGATACAATGTCTACTGAGGGCAGAGTTAGCTATGCTGCATCGAGATCTGGGTGGACACACACATAGACAATGAGTGAGGGGGTGACACAACCTCCATGCAGAGATCCTAGAGATCCTGGTTCCTCCAGGGGTGGTGGTGGTACTAGTCCTTTTGGTGATGATATAGGTCTTGTTGGTGGTGGTACAGGTCCTGTTGGTCCCGCACACTCTAGTAGCAGTAGACCATAGATGCTATTAGGAGCCTCCATGTTGTATATTATGATGTAGCTTATCGTTTGATGATGTATTTTTAGACCAGACTTCATTGTATACTTGACACTTGATATATATATATATATATGAGATGCAATTTATATGATATGATGATGGTTTGTGATTTTTATGTGATTAATGCATTTATTATGTGATGTATGCAATATGCGATGATTTTTTTTTGATGTAATGATGTAAGGATAAATGCATGTGTAGAATAGATGATATATGGATGTATGATGTGATGTATGAGTCTCTTAATGATGATCTATATAGATGCCCAAAATATGATAATATGTATGGATGGATGGATAAATGTTTTTTTTTAATTTTTATTTTATTTTAATATGATGATGATAAAAATGATGATCTTATGATGAATGATAATCTAATGGATGTAATGATAATAATTTTGTGATTTTATTTATTAAATGTTTGGATGGTAAATAATGTATGCATATTTGTGTTGGATAGATGATAATGTAATGATGTAATGAGAATAATGGTAAAAATGAACATGATGTACCCTATGGCACAATTTAATTCATAATTTATTGGATGCATGAATGATAAAATGGATGATGAGATGATGAAACAAAATGATGAGATGATGATTCCTACATGTTTTTGATGATTTTTAGATTTATGTCAAGTATGCTCAGTCTGATTTGTGGATTAGAATCATTTATGGGAACCCTTTATGCAACAAATACTCTACAAATAATGCAAAATGGGGAATGAAATCTAATTTTAACATGCAACTATATGCAAAATGATTGTCATTTTAACAATATCTTTGTAATTTTTGTCATCATAGAGCTTTATTGAATGTTGAAATTGAATACAAGCATCAATGGTATATAATAGACCAATGACGACCTGAGTACTTCTTTCATGATTTTTGATTTTTGATATTGCAAGCAAACATAAGAATCTAGCTATGATTGAACCAAAATGACCTGAGTATTCATTGTGTAAATAGGCAGTGGTTAATCATTTCAATGTGTGAATTTTGAATGTCATCAGTGATACATTTGCATAACACATCCCTCGACAATTCATACATTTATATGATTAACTTACATACAATAGATAATAAAAACATCATTCTTCTTCCTTGTTCCTCTAGTTTAATACATCATTGAAAAACTCCAAAGAAATGATAATCAAAAGTTATTTTATCTAGTGTTTACTTAGAGTGTTTCATTCATTATTCAAATTTTAGATCATCCATTTTGATTTTGTGATGTTTTTAAATTTTTGAGATTTTGGACCAAAGACCTAACCTAGTAACCTATCTTAGGGGTCTCGAGGGCTGATCAAAGATTAGCCTTGCCTACATTACACATGAAGAGACCACGTAGTTCGACTGACACAAACCTATGATTTTGGATTTTTCTTTTTCAGACTTAACTTTTCAACATGTTTTTGGATTTTTGATAATGATATGGATGGTTGATGTCCTTCTAATGATGACTGATGTTGCTTTTTGATCTTTGTTTTCATTTTTCTGCTATACTGTTGTTTTCCCTTTTGTGAAATAGATATTATTGTTGCCCCTAGTGATATCCAAATGTTTCCCCCAAGCTTTGGAGTGATACTTGACTATGTGAAAATTATTTTGATATGGATGAAGAGTTGGCAATAATCTTGACATGTGATGGAATGGTACTGACTGCCAAACTAATGATCCTGATATATATCGAAATAGATGGGAAAGCTAATCGTAGAATCACATACGACACCTATATCCAGGTTTTCACCATATGCTTTGATTACACTCTTCGTGGTTTTTTTTTTGTATTTTTTTCATCATTTTTTTTCTTTTTCTTTCTTTCTTTGTAGTGTTCTATTTTTTATATATTTTTGTGTTGCCAATATGCCTATTTTCTAGGTTTTCATCAAGGAAACAATTTTTAGAAGTTTTTGACCCATGCACTAGGAGATTCAAGCATAGAATTTCGGGAGATGAATATTGTTGATGGGTTCATCAAACAAATCCCCTTCTGATGTTGATAGCTGATATGCACCTAATCCATATACTGATGTGATGACAAAGGGACCAAGCCAGTTAGGCTCAAATTCTCCTTTCTTCTCTTTATCTTGTTGATTCCTAGGGTTTTCTTTTAGTACCAAATCACCAATTTGAAAGACCCGTGGCTTTACCCTATCGTTGTACCTTCTTGACATCCTCTGTTGATAAGCCATTAGGTGGTTAATCGATTGTTGATGATGCTCATCCAACAACTCCAGTTCTTGCAGTCTAGAGACCCTATAGTCTTCATCTGATATGATACCTCTGAGTGATACACAAAGGGATGGAATCTCAACTTCAACTGGCAATATGGCTTCTAACCCATATACCAAGGCATATGGTGTAGCTCTCGTTGGTGTTTTGATGCTTGTTTTGTAGGCCCATAGTGCGGGATTGAGTTCAACATGCCAGTCATGTCCAACATTGTTAACCATCTTTTTGAGAATTTTGAGTATTGTTTTGTTTGAGGCCTCTGCTTGGCCATTCCCTTGAGGATAGTAAGGTGGTGAAAACCGATGTTGGATATGAAATTTATCACATAGTATTTGGACATCTTGATTATTGAATGGTCATCCATTATCAATGATAATGGATTGAGGGATTCCATACCGACATATGATGTAGTTCAAAATGAAATCATAAATGTTTTTCCTAGTGATAATAGTAAGTGAGACTGCTTCAATCCATTTTGTGAAATATTTTGTAGCTGTTATAATGAACTTATGTCCATTAGATGAAGATGGATTGATTTTTCCTCCTAGATCAAGGCCCCATTGGCAAAAAGGCCATGTTGATGTGAAGGGATGCAGTTCTTGTGCTAGTGCATGAATCAAATTGCTGTGAATCTGACACATTTGGCATTTCTTAACAAATTGATAGGATTATTTCTCCATGCATGGCCAATAATATCCCAAACGAAGGAGTTTCTTAGCTAGAGTCATATCACTCGAGTGAGTACCACAAATACCCTCATGAACCTCTTGTAGGGTTATTTCAGATTTGCTGTGTTCTAGACATCAGAGTAAAGTACCATCAAGACCTTGACGATAAAGTATGTTGGTGATTAAAGTATGTCTTGTGGATTGGAGGATGAAGTTTCATTTTTGGTTCTTGGATAAGTCAGGAGGAAGGACATCATTTTTCAGATAGGTATAGATTGTTTCATAGATGGAGGTGTATGTGCTTTCAATATGGCATATGGTAGCAGATTTATGATTATTATGGGAAGGACATGATACTTGTTCTACCATAAACTCATAACAAACACGTTTCTCAGGCAATTGTAGTAATGAAGCAATTGTAGCCATAGCATTTTCACCTTTATTCTCAGCTCTTGGGATTTGATCAAACTTGATACTAACAAAGGACTATTTCAGATTATCTATTTGTTGCTTGTAGGGCCTCAAATTCTCATCGTTTGTTTGATATACATCATTTACTTGATAAATAACTAGTTGAGAGTCCCCATATACCTGTAAGTCCATGATTTTCCATTGAATAGTTGTTTTGACCCCAATGATTAATGCTTCATATTCTACCACATTATTTGTACATTGGAACATTAATCGATATGACTTTGGAATGGTGTGTCCTTGTGGAGAGATGAATAAGATCCCTACTCCTAATCCTCACTGTGTATATGATCCATCAAAATATAATACCCATTGTTTGGGCATTATTGTCAGAATATCTTCATCTAGGAACTCCATTTTCATTGGTCAATCATCTAGTAGAGGATCCTCTACTAATTGTTCAATAATTATCTGTCCCTTGATTACCTTTCTCTCTACATACTGAATGTAAAATTCACTTAATAGCATGACCCACTTTGCCAGTCTACTTGTTAGGGCAGCTTTACTGAGTAGATACTTTAAAGGATCAATCTTTTCTATTAACTTGATTGTATGAGTTAACATGTAGTGTCTCAGCTATTGAGTAAAAAATACCACCATCAAGCAATATTTCTCTATGAAAGTGTAATTGATTTCATATCCATTCAATGTCTGACTGATATAGTAGATAGCATGTTATTTTCCTTCATTATCCTCTTGCGCTAAAAGTACCCCCAATGAGATATCTGTAGTAGCAATGTAAAATATGAGTGGCCATCCTTCTGTGGGTGGCATGAGAATGGGTGGTGTCATTAGATACTACTTGATTTGATTGAATTTTGTTTCACACCCTTTGTCCCATTTGAAAACAATGTTCTTATGCAATAGATGATTGAAAGGATGACTCTTATCCACTAGCTGGGAGATGAATCTCCTGATCGATTGGAGCCTTCCCTGTAGTGATCTGAGTTTACTTATATTCCTAGGAGGTGGCATCTCCATAATTGATTTGACTTTTTCTGGATCCACTTCTATTCCTTTTTCTGAGACAATGTACCCTAGCAGTTTTGTTGATGTGACCCTGAAGACACATTTCTTGGGGTTTAACCTAACATTGAATTTCTCCATCTGTGTGAAGATTTTGTCTAGGATATGTAGTTGTCCTTCCCTAGTACTATATTTTTCCAAGATGTCATCCACGTAATCTTCCATGAAGATGTGTATCATATCATGGAAGATTGTCTTATTGCTCTTTGATAAGTGGCTCCTGCGTTCTTTAGACCAAATGGCATGATGTTCCAATAGAAGGTTCCCATGGGCATGTGAAAGTTGTATTTTCCTAATCTTCGGGAGCTATTTTTATCTGATTGTATCTTGAGAAACTGTCCATGATTGACAGCATGGCATGCCTAGTTGTTAACTCCACAATGATGTTGATATTTTGCAGTGGAAAATCATCCTTCGGACATGCTTTATTTAGGTCCCTAAAATCTGTACATATTATGATATTATTGTCTAGTTTTGAAATAGGTACAAGGTTCAATATCCATTCAGCATAGTCTATAGACCATATGAATCTAGCACCCAATAATTTCTTTAGCTCCATTTTGACCATCAATGCGATGTTAGGATGCATTTTTCTTAAATTTTGCTTGACAGGCTTGATTCCTTCGGGCAAAGAAAAGTGATGCATAAGCAAATTTGAGTCTAAGCCTAGCATATCAGAATATGACAAAGCGAAGTTGATGCTTCTTTGTTTAAAGAATTGGATGAATTCCGGTCTTTCTTGTTCTATCATGGATTCTGCCAGATGTAGGATTTTTGCCTTGTCTTTAGTGCCAATATTCACAAATTGTGTCGGTTCTACTAGGACTAATGATCTTTCATGATAGTGTTTCAGAAGAGTGTCAAATCTTCCATCCTTCAGTGCCTCAGAAAACTTTTCACTGTTAGATGCGTTCTTTATTTTTTATTTTTCCAGATCTAATGCTATCATAGAATGGTTTTCACCATTAGATCTATTTTCCCTGTTGTTATTTTTGCAATTGGAAGATTTGACACCCTCCTGCCGAGTCGTGTTCTTATGAGTATTACAGACAAAAGTTGTACCAGGTTCAGCATGACATAGGAAGTTTATGATGGCATCATCATTTGTAAATATTGGTATATTCAAAGGTTTGATAGGTTCCCAGTCAATGAGTTCAGGATGGATTAATGGCATTTGGCTATCATATTTTTGCAAGACAATGGTTGTAAGGGTGTGGACAACCATTTCGTCATAATCGTTTATTGAAATATCAAGGCCCGTGATGGTACTTTCTTCCACATCGACTAGTCCACATGAAGTATGCTCATCCCCACTTGAATCATCGATATATAGTGAACCTTCCATGAGTGGTCTAGACCTAGATCCTTGGCCCTCCTCATGCGTGGGTGCATATTTTTGGATTACATCGATTTGAATATCAATGAAAAATAGATCAGAATACAATGCCCACTCATATTCATTTGAGTCTATTTAGAGCCATCCCGAAACTAAAGGATATTTTCAACAATTGTCTTTGTTATGTCCTGCTTGTATTCATCAAAATATCTTAGTCCTAGCTTCTCTTTTGTGTGGAGAGTGAGGGGTGTAATAGGCTCTGTGATTCCATCATTTCTTAATCTAACGGGTCCTTGTCCTTCATAACCCATTTTTTCTAAAATAGCCTTTCCTTTTGCATATTTATCGGTGTTAATGGTGACATGTTTGATACTGACATCTGATGTAGAGGGCTCCTCATCTTTGTACAGCCAATCCAGGATTGCTTTGTTGCTTGTTTCATCCTCTATTGTACCCTTTTTGACAAACCTTTCATGTAGAGCCGTAACTGGTAATGATGTTTGAGACTTCATCATAGATGGTTGACCATAAGTTCTAGGAGATGGCATTAAGTGTGATAGGTTAAGTGATTGATCCATAGAATATGTTCCCATTCCTTTGTCCTTCAGTTGGACTTGCTCTTGGAACTTGTGTGATAAAGAAGTTTGTTGATCTAGTTTATCTATTGATTGAATTTCAACAGGACTTGTCTCTTTTTCTTTACCCTTCTTTTCTACCCATTTAGTAGTGATGCTTGGAAGTTGTTCATCTTTGGATGATGGTGCTTCCCTATTGTGTGGTATGAAGGTATCTTGAGAGATCCTCAGGGTTTCATAATGTTGAGGGTGATTGTAATCAACAGATATAGTCACCTCTCGTCCATTTACTAGGAGCTTCAAACATTGGTGATATGTTGAAGGTACAACTTGCATTTCATGGATCCATGGTCATCCTAAGAGAATTTTGTATGTTAATTCCTTCTCCAACACTTGACATGTGATATGTTTCATCATGGGCCCCACTTGCATGGGTAATACAATCAAGCCTTTAAATGGTCTCTCATCTTCATCATATGTTTTGATAGTTATTTTTCTACGAGAATCAATAGCATCATCTAAATATTCCAGTGCATAGATTAACTTGAGACTACAAATATTCAGACCAGCTCCCCCATCTATTAAGACTCTCTTGATGAGGTGATTGTGGATTAAGACTTCAATATGGAGTGATGTATTATGGGGATGGTTTAGTGAGATATCATCCTGTTCGAAAAATGATAGACAATGTGGGGTAGTCAAATGTCCCACCATAGCTTGAAACTGACAAATATCTAGATTATTTGGTACCGTAGTGGCAACTAAAGCTTGTTCGAGAACCTCCTTATGTGATGGTGATATTTTAAGGAGTTTTAGTATCGATATCTGAGCAAGAATGTTTTGTAGTTGATCGATGATGTTATAGTGTGATGGAGGTGGAACTATGTGTGTAGACCCAATTCCTTTTAGCATGACCTTGGCTTGTCCCCTAGTCATTACATTTACTGTTTGATTCTCTTGATGTTCTCTAATTTTTATGACATTGATTTGATTATCAGAGTTTGATATGTTTGGGAGCAAGTCCAATGAAGTAGTGTTGTTGATTTTGGATCCGTCCATGTTGTGACCAACTATGTGATCACTCTCTATTCTAGATAGACAAAGGATCTATATGTCAAAGAAATGGTTGATATTCTTCCTTTTGTTGTTTGATGATGAAGATGCTCCTTTGTCATAGTTTGGCAAAGGGTCTTTGAAAGTTGAGTGATCATTGTTGTTTCGTGGTGTTTCCATGTATGCTTTTTTGTTGTCAATCAAATCTTGTATCGCATGTTTCAACTCCATACAATCGTTAGTTTTGTGACCCTTGTTATTATGGAAGTTGCAATAATCAGCGTCATTCCACCATGGTGGTTTGACCTTAGCATCCTAGAATCGGGCTTCCCTTGCAGTGATAAGGCCACTAGCAACTAGTTTTTTCATTCTGGACTCTATCGATTGGCCTAAAGGTGTGAACCTTCGCCGATTTGATGGTTTCTAATATGGTTGTCTCTTGATGATCCCATTGTTATGTATGATATTTGGCTTGACAAGTTAATCATTATTCTGATTCTTTAATGTAGATGTTGTCAAGTTAAAAATTGGTTTTACATTTGAGGAATCATTTGTTGTTTTGTTGATAGTCGTGTTGTGATTCTTTTGCCAAAATTTTGGCTTATCACTGTTTGAGTATTTATTTGAGGAGTTACTTATGTTTTTTGATTTATCTTTGAAATTTTTGATAACTCCTCTTTTGACCAATGCTTCCTCAATTTTGAGACCATTTTCGATGACTTTCTCGAACATGGGAGGACATTGTAGTTCTAGTCTATAACTCATTTTGTCTATTAAGTTGTCAATAAATAGCTCAATCCTTTCTTCCTCAAGAATAGATCTAGGATATCTAGCAAACAAGCATTGCCATCTTTGGAGAAAAGATAAGAATGTTTCCCCCTTGTTTTGCTTTAGATTATAAAGATCCTCGATTGTTAAATCATGTTGGATATTGAAGGAGTATTGAGAGATAAATTTGTTGACGAGTTCCTCAAAAGTTCTGATACCGGATTTTAACTTCGAAAACCACTCCATGCATGATCCTCCCAAACTCCTTGGGAATAGTCTCATTAAGTAAGTCTCCTCTTGGGAAAACTCAAGACTCATTTTTTTGAATTCTCAGATATGATTAATTGGATCCGTTCTTCCATTATATTTATCGTATTTTTGGATCTCACAATGTCTTGGAAAAGGTATCAAGCTGACCGTTGTGTTGAAAGGATAAGGACAAATGTCTTGTATCACATATCTTTTGATAGTCCCTTTCATCATATCTTGTATTTGTTGTTGTCACAGTTTCATTTGAGATGTTAAAGTGGCAACTGGATCTATCATTTGTGTAGGTTGCAAAATTTTATTCTCACTTGTGCTTGGTGCTTCTTTCAGATGGTTTACGTCAAAGTCTTTGGGAAGTTTGGCACCTGATTCATCCAACATCAAAAGATATTTCTCCATATCTTGTTCTAGAATCTTTTCCATAAATATATGGAACTTAAGATCTTGTTGAGCTGTTTAGATGTCCTCTAGAGTTATTTCATTTTTATCACTTCGGTTCAGATTCTTCCAAGGATTTTCCTCTGCCATTTCTTGTGATTTTAAAATTTCTTTCTCTAAGAGTCTCTATTTTTGGGACCTAGTGAAGATTGGCATAAAAAATTTAACCCTTTCTTCTGAAATGTTGATTTTCTATGCTGAAAATGTTAATTGGAACTTTTAACAAAGTTGAATAAGATGACAAATTTTATTGATGAGACTATGTTAAAAATTTGATCGCTATACTTAGTTTCATGATGAAGGATGATAATATCCTAATGATGAAACTTCAGTGTAGTAATCGATTGTGTATTTTATTTTGACACTTCTGATTTGCAAGATCTTGTTTTCAGTTGATAAGATTGAAAGTTTGTATAATCCTATCTGTTTTTGGTCTCTACGCAGTGATTCGGATAAAAAGAAATTTAATTCTCATGAAAACTATGGATAAAATGACAAACTGATTGACTAGTAAAAATTTTGAACTCTCTATTTTGAAAGCGCTAAAATAGAGGACAAAAGTGTTATTTCATAGAAGCACTAGAATAGAGTTCTGAAGTGCTAAAATAGGTGACAGAAGCACTACTTGATAGAAGCGCTAAAATAGTGCTCGAAAGTGTTGTAGAAAATGATGGAAGCGCTACTTTACAAAGGTGCTAAAACAGTGTATGGAAGCACAGTAGAATCTGATGAAAGTGCTATTTTAATGAAAGCGCTAAAATATAGACTGTAAGTGCTGAAACAATGCCTAAAAGCACTATTTCACAGAAGCACTAAAATAGTGACTAGAAGCACCGAAACAGGTTTCTAGAACGCTTAAAAATAGAAGTTTAAGATTCTCTATTGTAAAATATGATCTGGTCTTGTGGTATACTGTATCAAGGATTGTGGAAGATAAGAAGGATGTATGCATTGACTATGGTTGTGATATTGAGTGAGAGCTCTTCTCTGAAAGAAGGCTCATGAATATAGTGGTTCTATCATGTAATCTAATGTGTGACCCCTAGAAAAATCATGATATCGGTGAATGAATGTTCTATGTTGTAAGAAGAGTTTTCGATTTTGATATAGAAAACGTTGTTTTCTCAATTTATTTCTATAACCGAGAGGTTTGTTGTGTTTTGTGACTTTGATTTTTCTCTTGACAAACATGGTGGACTTCCACTTTCGTAGCATGGATTTTCTGATATAGTTTTACTTTTTTGGTTTTCAAGATGATCTTAAATCTGATATTTATGAATTTGTGAAAAGACAACAAGCAATTGTGAATATTTTAAATTGAATAGATCGTGTATGTTCAAGAATCATGAATGATTCTTATTGATTTTGATAGGTTATTTTAACAATTGTACACAAATCAAACAGACTCACACTTAAGGACAAGTAGGTCATCATTATACTCATAGCCCACATCTTGAATTATGTTGACTCACACAGCCATGTCACCCCCTAGAGGGTGCCCGCATTTTTGTCGTTTCCAGGCACATACTCAAAGTGACAGAAGTTGATACCGAATCCCTTGAGCAAGCAATCCTTGGTAATTATATGGTGAGTGTCTTGGGGGCAGATTCTTCCCTCCCCTTGCACTGCAAGTATGACAATGTATGGATACTGACTCGGTGAGAAAATACTCTATGCTTCATAGATAGGGTTTCCGTTCGGTGCAACAAATAGATAAACTCCCTCAGGAGACCTCCCAATATTTAGAACAAAGATTTCGAGGATGGTTATCTTGCTCACTACCATCAAGTTGGAATTTCATCAACAACTTGCATTTTTATTGTAGTGGGTTGGAAAACCTGGCTTTGGTTGTTCCCATTTAGGTTGTTCCTATAGGGTGAGTACTTTTTCCCACTACACCAGGCCTGCTAAAGGATTTAATAAAGCATAAAAAACATGAAGTAAAAGTGAATCTGGCACTTTGGTCACTTAGTTAAGGGGAGAGCATAAGCCTAATCACCACAAGCACAACATATAAGTTTGTCTTGTTTTAAGCCCAAAAAGAAATTTTCTAATCTAAGTGAAGGTGTTGCTTCACATAAATTACGTTTTCTATTTTCAACTTGTACTATAAGAATGTGATGACTATCCTAGGATTGATATATTTTAGGAACTTTGAAGTGGCTATCCTAGATTGATCAATTTTAGTCCAATTGTGAATAAAAATAAAATCTGGCCGCGAATGCATCAGATCCAGACTGATTTTACAAGAGCATTGGAATATTGCACTAAAGTGCTTAAACAGTTACTTGATGCGCTAAAAGCTGAAAGCACCGAAACATGACACCAAAGCACCGAAGTTTTCCCTGGAAGTGCTAAATCACCCAATGCACTAAAACAGTGATCGGAAATGCTAAAACAACAACCAAAAGAGCTAAAACTTTTAACAGAAGTGCTACAAGAAAAACACACTGAGAACCTATGTGATACTTTCCAAAAAAATTGCAAAAATGGGAAGAATTGGGGTTAATGCCCCACTATGGGTGCCAAATTGTAAGTGTGGATTAAGTGAATAAGCACAAAAGACACTTCTTAATACAAAATTATATCAATAGATAAGTTAAATGAATCAATTCAAAGGATTTATCTATCAAAAGCATCATATTGCTCTCTATCTCCAAAGATTTATTAAATCCTAATTGCTCTTAGATTTTTTAAGCAAATAAGACTGTTAAAATGACTATTCAAAGAACGAGATGATGCTAATGCAATACTAAATGATAAACAATGTAAATTAGCATATATGAAACAAATAATTGCAGCTGCAGGAGGCAACCATGGTTGAAAACTTGATTACTTGATGCTTGATGTGTGAATGCTTGATGCTTGATGCTTGAATTCCTCTAGAGTGAGAGTGCATAAAATTGATTATCTGGATCCTTTCTTGTTTCAATGAGGCTCTATTTATAGATTTCCTAGCTATAGAAATGCATAGGGAAAGCTTTGAGAGGCTTGGATTCAATCTAGAGAATTGAATGGTGAGAGATGGAGGAGATTGAGAGAGAGATGGAGATTGTCTTTTACCCATGAAAACACTAGGCAAGAGAAGAGGAAGGATTTATGGAGGAGGATTGAGAGATCAAATTCCAAATTTGTCTCCAATTTGTCTCCAAAACTTCCCGTGAAGTTTCAATCAATTAATTTGACATATTTTAGACATGGTTTAGACATAGGATATCTAATTCAGTTTTTGAGAGAATATTATTTGTGCTTTAATTCAAATATTTTTTATTTATTTAAATTAGCAAAAGAGAGATAAATAATTTAATAAAATGAACTATAGAAGTTGTTTATTAAATTAAATAGAAGAATACGACAATTTATCAATAAAGTGTTTTATCTTTATTTAAATAATTTAAGATGGATGTAATAGATTGAAATAGGGATTTGATAATTAAATCGAACAAAGTATTTAATTTTTTTTATTTAATTAAGATGAATTTAGATGTGAACTATATAAATAAATATTTCTATTTATTCAATAGTAGAGGAAATTAGGATAATTAATCAAATAATTTGTATTTAATTAATCAGATGCTCCAGACCAAGTTTAGGTGTATACACTATCCATCCTCATTATCCTTTCAATCCAATCAAATCTGAGGTCTATCCCGTCATCATTAATCATTTTTTAATTTCATCACTCCTAGGTCTCTTTTTTCGATTCATATTACAACATACCAAGAAAGAAAACAAATCATGGACTCCTAAGAGTTCCCATAATCCTCCAATGATACATTATTCGAAGAGGTATTCCATCAAATCCCCATGGAGAACCCATTCCCATCTCCATCCTACATCATACATGATCATGATTCAAGTGACAAAGACTCACCCACATTATTAGAGGAAATTTATCAAGATACCCAAGCCATGAACTTAATGCATAGAAATATCATGAACCATCCCAACCAATATATTCTTATGCTAGAAAATAAGTACCAAATTACCAAATGATTTTGTACTCAGTCTAATCACCCAACAAAATACTTGTACATCCCCACCTTCTATTCATCATATCCTTTACCTTCTTCTAATCATCATGATCCTTTATCTTTCCCATATTCTTCTACTATCTCCATTTTATCCCAATCCGTCAACCCCATATCCAACTTGCACATCAAAATTCCATTTCATACCTAAAAAAATTCATCACCCATCCCACAACCTCAAAATTATATCCCTTCCCCTAACATTTAAACATCTATCCCATTCAAGACATTATATCACTTCCAATCTTCTAACCCCATCACATCCTCCAATCAACACCTCTAATCTTATAATCCAGTTTCATCCTCTTATCAATACCAACACATATCATTCTCTAAACCTACCATATCAAACTATCAACCACCACCCCTCAATTTCACAAGTAGTTTGGCCCAAGATGTGCAACAATTTAAGGATACCCTTAAGGGACTTCAACTAGGAAACCAAAATAAATATTACACCTTCCAAGAATTATGTCTTTATCCTTTCTACAAATCCATCAACATGATCCTCCTAGATTCCCTACTAATGTTCAATACACTTGGTGTCAGAAACACAATTAAGAGGAAAACCTAGCTAAACAATCCATTAAACCCTTGGAAAGACCTTCATTAAATTATCAACCAAGGATAACTTAAGCTTGTGTTGATACTAGAACTGTATGTGCTTCCAAAGACTCAAGACTACCTATATCATCCAAGCATAGGTGTTTACACATGGTGAAAAAAATCATAAACTACATAACAGTAAAAGAAGTAATTCTGGCACTATTTCTATGGGTACCAACAATCAAAGATCATGACTAATTGAATATCAAGAAATGAATCCTAGAATTAACCAATATTGTTAATTAAACTTACACTTTAAAGTAAAATAGATTGAATCTTTAATTAAAGCATGAATGTAAGAAAATATTTTCTCATAACATAACGAATCTAATGAAGACAACATGGATTCATGGAGTAACTACTACAACAAAAATAAATGTACAAAAAGTAAAGTGGGGAACAATTACCTTGAGTGGCCCTTTCTCAAGTGATTCTCTCCATAGGTTTAATCCAAATCTAGTTCCTCAGATTAATGGAATCATGATAAGAAATGAAAACCGTTCATTGCATAACTCAAAATATCATAATTGAATCATGAGCTCTTTTAGGGTTTCTTGTGTTTGCAATCATTCTTGGCCTCTCTTGCATCATACAACGCCTTAGGTGTAGGATTTTATAATTTTTTTATGTGTAAATCTACCTATACTACAAACTTATTCATTTTATTATGCCTTCAACTGGCTCTAACCCAATAGTTCTTGCTAGTTTTGTTAGTTCGACAACTCCCCCTCCGAACAAGTGACCCCAAAAATTGGTTTCAAAATTGTTTCACGAGGTAAGTCTTTTGACTCCTCGGCTGATGTGGTCTTACCCTTGCCATATTTTGTTTTTACATTTCAATGGCTTGAGAGACATACTATTGTTGGTTACTTTTTTTGGAAGAGTCCCCTTGAAAGTGTGCTTAAATAATGGGTCCACAAGGCTTGCGTACCTCATGGGGCCTGCCTTGATATGGTCTAGAGTTTAACCAAGAGTTTTTTATTTTTCACTCTATGGAGGTCACTCATGTTCAAGAAATCCTAAAACATGGTCCTTGGTATGTTCAGTCATCCTTGTTGGTCTTCCATTCACGGACCTGGGATTTTTCTATCAAACGACACCAAGTTGCAGGTCCTATTATAGATTGAGTTTCTTGGTTTTCCTTTGTCTTGTGTGCCTTTTTTGCAACATATTGCGTCATCTTTAAGGAAGGTCATTTGAGTTGAACTAGAAAGGTTCTTTCAGGATCAACCCCAAATAAAGGTCTATGTCGAAGTGGACCTTTCATAGGATTCTAAAGAGTCCATTGACATCCAAAATGGAGCTCTCGGCATACCTAGAAATTCACTTATTTTAATTTTCCAAAAATGTGTTATAGGTATCAGGCCATAGACCACAAGATTAAGGATTTCCCTCTGACATTTCCTCACAATCCTTCACCATCATGGGATACTAAAAATCCCCATCAGGTAGATAGTTCCACTAGTTAGAACCGAAAATTCCCATTAAAATATAAATGATTTTTACCATTTTGAACCTAATATTTTCACTTTCTTATAAAAAAGCATTCACCATCCTCTATAATGCTAAAATTGGCTTTTACCCTTGTATCGTTACCTTATTTTTGGCCTTTGTATCCTTCACACTCCCCCCCTATTTAATTCCATAATATTTCTTATATTTTCATGTGCTCTTATTATTCATATCATACCACCTTACTGCGGCCTCCCACAATGGGATCACGGTATGGCGGTGGCAGTTAACAAGCAGTCATAAAACGCTTATTGTGCCACCGCACATGGTCTAAACATAGACCATAGTAGCACAATGGTTGTAATTCAAAAACTAAGCAATGATCAAAAGTAGCCACCGTAGTACCATGCATAGTTAAACAACAGACCACGGTGACCATGGTAGGAGTTGGAAGATAGCAAAGGGGAAGCCACTGTGGTACCACAGATGGTATCCGAGTAGACCATAGTGACTGCAATGGATGGTTTGTAAGTGGCAAATGAAGTTGTCAATGAGGTTACCGTGATACCGTGGGGGGCTCCAATGAAGACCATGGTAGCATAGTAAAATCGTTAGTAGTCAACAATGTGGTTACCATGATACCACAACCGGTCAAAATGATGACTGTGGTGGAGCGGTGGGCAGAGCTAAGCGGTTAGAGAAGTTACCACTATACCACAACCGACTAGAATGAAGACAGTGGTAGCACAGGTAACGATGGAGGAACAGACCACTATATCACGGTCGTTCAACATATTGACCATGGTAAAGTGGTAGGAATAAAAGAAGACTTCGCAACAATATTTTAAATAAAATATGGGCGGTAAAAGTAATAAAGTGAAAAATCAAAGGAAAAAATATAATTTTAATATTTGATTTGTCGATAAGGAAACTAATCAAATATTTCATTTTTGTTAAGGAAAGTGTTGTTGTAATAGTCATATGAAGGGTTGTGACCCTTGGATTTTACTGTATAAATATTAAAAAATTTGTTAGAAAAGAGAGCGAAGGAGGAGAGAGGGTAGGAATTAGATTTTTCTAGCTAGGAATGTAAAAATGTACAGTTCTTTCTTGAAACAGAGCGATGGAGATTAATGTTTTAATTGATGAAAACCTTCCTATTTTAGTTGTTGTGTTGTAATAATTTACTTTCTTTTATTTGGTTCTCTCCAACTTGAGATCCTTTAATTTTTTAAATCAGCATATCAAGTATACTCTCTGATTTATCAGAATGTATTCCCATTTTGTGTAATTTTTATTTGTTGGTGTCTGTAAGTCAGAATTAAACCCCTTCATGTAAGTCACTACAATTTTAGCATTTCTTATGGGTAATTAAAATAGAACCTGATAGAGAAACATTCTAGTACTATTTTTGCAAAGCATAATTAAGAGAAGTTGTATGCCAGTCATTAAAATTTCATTTTCAAAGTGCCTAACAACTAGAGTTAAGCCAAAGAAGTAAAAACACATAATTCATGATTTTTGACTCCATTTCCCATGTGGACAAAAGGCACTGATCTACCTCAACCCATAGATAAAATTTCATATCAAACAATTTATTCAAAATCCTTTCTTTTGTGCAGTAGGAGTAGGAGTAGTTATAGTGATTTTGTCTATCCACTTCCATTTTCCATTGTAGGTAGATTGTTTCACCAGGAAGTACATTTCAATCTGCATCATTCACATAGGTTCACCCTCCTTGGTCTAGAAAAAACTAAAGAGAAGTTTTAATTAAATCAATTGGCCTTGTACATTGACCAAAAGCATTGTGAGAGCTTGGTAACCTCTCGTGGTTCAAACCTATGTTTTTAAGACCCAACAGTTTGGTGACTCTGCTGGCGACTTACTTAGAAAAATTTCCGACCTTTTCATTTATAGAGTTAGCAAAGTTTCACATTTTTGTTTGGAGATTCCACTAGGGCAAACAAAAACAACATAAAATTTTCCTAGTTTTCCTACTTTTGGGAAATAGGTGGTGACTTTGTTTTATTTGATAAATAATGCATGGGTGTTGTGAAGCAGTAATATTTTGTCAGCATGGCAGGAGAAGAGAGAAGACAATGATCAATAAGAGAGTTGGAAGAATTGGAACAACAAAGGTTACACTAGAAACAAAAAACACTAGAATTGAAACAACGAATGTTGCAATTGAGAGTTGAATGTGCTCCAAGTACACCACCGAATAGGCCATCATATAGTAAGAATGAAGACAAAAATTCCAAGAGATCATGGACACCATAAATACCACATGATGCAACTAAGAACTTTGGTAATAAAGGTAATGTACTCTATTCACAGAAAAAATCTTTTGATGAGTATACTCAAGCTCAAAAGAGAGGTACAGGTCTTATGGATGCCCTTTTTGACATTAGGAAATATAAGGGAGAATCTGTAAGTTTTTTGTACAACAAGATGGTAGATGTCTATATGCAATTACCTCCTTGTTATAAGCCTACAAGACCCACATTTGTTGTGCAAATTCTAA
The DNA here is from genome assembly GCA_007115665.2 of Sequoiadendron giganteum. Classification (NCBI taxonomy): domain Eukaryota; kingdom Viridiplantae; phylum Streptophyta; class Pinopsida; order Cupressales; family Cupressaceae; genus Sequoiadendron; species Sequoiadendron giganteum. The sequence goes on from CM021109.1 coordinate 479,773,464, forward strand.
GAGCATTTGAGCCTGAATCAATTTATTGGTTAGAATCATTAAAACAAAAATCCTTTGATGTAGTAAGTAAATTTATTGATTCCATTCTTGGGACAAGGTACATGGATACTAGAATAATAAATCTAGTAGTGATATCGTGGATTCTCAAATAATGCAAAAAAAAAAGGAAGCATGTGCTACTAGGATTTCTAATGACTATTTTTAAGATTTGGAAGATGATAGGGACACACCATCTGGAGAGTACATCAGCAATTTTTTAGAAGCTGAAATAGAAGAAGATACCATGCCATCCAATAGTGAAGATATGGAGAGTTTTTCTTGCATAGCATATTGTGATTCAAATTGTGAAGAAGAAACTGTTAATGTTGATCTTCAACAGAGTGATTGTTGTAGTTATTATGAAGATCGGGAGGTTGGAGACATGGTAGAAGATATGGAAGCAAAGACTTGTTCACTTAGTAGTGAGAAAATTTCAAATGTGTTAAATCTTGAATACCAAAAGTATGCACATAAAGATGATTCTCGAGTTTTGGTTCCAACCTATATTTGTTTTGATAGTGAAAGTAAAATTTCATATGAGCCCATTTGCATCTCTCTGAGTGATGAAGAAATCATTGAAACTAATCATGAATCTATTTGTATCCAAGAAGAGGTATGTGATTTAAATAATTATTGCCTGCAAGAAAAATATTTTGGTTTGCATGTTGTTGATGATAAGTGTGAAATATTTTTTCATTCGAGTATGTATAAAGAAGACTATATGGATTAGAGGTATGTTTCAATGCCAACTGGTGATAGAAAAGAAATGGAAAATAATTTTGATTTGATTATTTCAAAAAATGTTGATGAGATATAATTTTTAGATTCCCATGTGAAGCATTCAGATTTTTAGGTCCCGGTATAGTTCCTTGATCATTCAACAACATATGACAGTGAGCATGCTTATGAATGTTTTGTTGAATGTGGATACACTTTGTATGTTGAGGGTGATAAATATTTTTCATATTATAATAAGAATGATGAAATGTAAAGTGATGAAATGAATATGAATCAAGTTGAATACAATTATTTCCTGAAGGTTTTGAATGGTAGTGCCTAATGTAGGGAAAATGGAATGGAGAGTTTCAAAAGAAACCTAATGAGATCTATCCAGAACAAATTCTATGATAGAGGAAAGTGAAAGTTTTTCCTTTTGGGTGGCCTGGGGCCATTCTTTATGGTTTGATTATTTAACCATGGTAGACATAGAGGATTAAGGATTGTTAGTGCATGGAAAATTCTTAGCAAAACCTCTTAAAACTATTATTTTCCATGCACAGTAATTTTAGGAATTTTTGAAGGGTCTGGGTTTGCCAGTACATGGAAAATCTAAGGAATTCCATTATTGAAAGCATTGCTTTCTTTCCATGTACAATAGCTTAGGGTCATTTTCCATTCTGCTTTGCTCCATTTTCATATCCTTCACTTTTTCATTCCCTCTAGCTGCCATTGCCTTCATTTTTCATATCATTTACTTGGTCTACTCTCCCAAAGATATTCTGGATTCTTGTAGTGATTTGCAAAATCAGTCATCCCCAACAAGAGCCATTGTTAGAACCAAAAATTTACATTAAAATCTAAATGAATTTTTCCAATTTGAACCTAATATTTTCACTATATTTCTTATAAAAAATCATTCACCACCCTCTATAATGCTAAAATTGGCTTTTACCCTTGTACCGTTAGCTTATTTTTGGCCTTTATAGCCTTCAAATCCCCCCCCCCCTCATTTAATTCCATAATATTTACTATCTTTTCATCTGATCTTATTATTCATGTCATACTGCCTTACCACAGACTTCCACAATGGGCTCGTGGTATGGTGGTGGTAGTTAATAGGAACGCATAAAACACTTACCATGCCATCACACGGTCTAAACATAGACTGCGATAGCACGGTGACGGTAAGTAAAAAATGAAGCAGTGGTCAAAACTAGCCACCACAGTACCATGCATGGTTAAACCACAGTTTGTGGTGACTATAGTAGCAGTTGGCAGACGATGAAGGGGAAACCACTATGGTACCCCAGATGGTCTTCAAGTAGACTGCGATGACCATGGTGGAAGGTTTGTAAGTGGCAAAGGAAGTAGTCAATGGGGTTACCATGTTACCGTGGGGGGCTCCAATGAAGACCGTGGTAGCATGGTAAAACCATTAGCAATCAGCAACGTGCTTACCATGATACCATAGCTAGTCAAAATGATGACCATGGTGGAGTGGTGGGGAAAGATAAGAGGTTAGAGTTGTTACCGCTATACCACAACCAACTAGAATGAAAACACCAGTAGTGCGAGTAATAATGGAGGAAGCGATGGTGATTGTCACCGCTATACTGTATCGGGTCAACATGTTGACTGTGGTAGAGTGGTAGGAATAAAAGAAGACTATTAATATTTAAAATTCATTTATAAAAGAGAGCGAAGGAGGAGAGAGGGTAGCAATTAGATTTTTCTAGCTGGGAATGTAAAAATGTATAGATCTTTCTTGAAACAGAGAAATGGAGATTAATTTTTTAACTGGTGAAAACCTTCCTATTTTAGTTGTTGTCTTGCAATAATTTGCATTCTTTTATCTGGTTCTCTCCAACTTGAGATCCTTTAATTTTTTAAATCAACATATCAAGTGTAATCTCTGATTTATCAGAATGTATTCTCATTTTGTGTGATTTTTATTTGTTGGTGTCTGTAAGTCAGAATTAAACCCCTTCAAGTAAGTCACTACAATTTTAGGATTTCTTCTGGGTAATTAAAGTAGAACTTGATAGAGACACATTCTAGTACTATTTGTGCAAAGCATAAATAAATGAAGTTGTATGCTAGTCATTAGAATTTCATTTTCAAAGTGCCTAACAACTAGAGTTAATCCAGAGAAGGAAACACACATAATTCATGATTTTTGACTCCATTTCCCATATGGACAAAAGGAACTGATCTGCCTCAACCCAGAGATAAAATTTCATATCAAACAATTTATTCAAAATAATTTCTTTTGTGTAGTAGGAGTAGGAGTAGTTATAGTGATTTTTTCTATCCACTTCCATTTTCCATTGTGGGTAGATTGTTTCACCAAGAAGTACATTTTAATTTGCATCATTCACATAGGTTCACCCACCTTGGTCTAGTAGAACCTAAAGAGAAGAAGGTTCAATTGCATCAATTAGCCTTGTACATTAACCAATTTAATTGTGAGAGCTTGGCAACCTCTCGTGGTTCAAACTTGCATGTTTGAGACCCAACACCACTCTTAAACCAGAGGAGAAATAGACAACAGTTATGAACCATAAGAATAAGTCTAATTGCTCTAGGATGGTTTCAAAATTTGTTGAGCCAACCAAAGAAGTTTCAAACCCTTCGGTGAAGGGGAAGGAAGCCTAGGTTGGGTCTTCCACTATTTCTATATGGCCAAGGCCTAAGGCTATACCTCAACCTACTGTCATCATGATAGCACAACCGAATGAATCTTCCCCCATGTCAAGAGCTCATAGGAGGTCTCACAACCCTTCTTAGCCTCTGGAAGAAGGATAATATGTTCAGGAGAAACAAATATTTTCTTCTCCAACCATTCAAATTGTCTCAATTCTACTAGATATTTTATAGAATCGCTTCTCTACTTTGAATTAGGAGCCAAACTTCGACAATATGGAAAAATTTCACTCATGAATTTACTCTCATGGAATGTTTGAGGTATGATAGACCTCTCTAGGAAGTATTCCATTAGGTATTCTTTGTAGAAACATACTGATATTGAAGTGGTTTTTCTCTAGTAAATGAAAGTTACTATTTTTTTTCTTGTGTCGACGACTTGGTCTATTTGGCCAACTAGTAAAATGTTTTGTATTGAACATGAGGTTTGGTGTGGTAGAGAAGTCAATCTTTTTTCCCCATGATGACATGCTTGTGTGGTTGACCATGGGTCTGACCCATGTATTGGCTCATTTCGATTCTTCTTAATATTGATAATAATTCTTTAGGGATTATTGATGTTTATGCCTTGAATGATGTTGTTGAAAGATCTCTTCTCTAGTTCAAGATTGTTGATTCACTACCAGTTACTACCTAGCTTTTGTGTGGGCATTTCAATATGGTTGAGATGGCATACAATAAGGATGGTACTTTACCATTTAGATGGGCATCTGGTGAAGGGGAGGCATGGTATTACATGCATAATAAATTGGAGATTTTTTATTCCAATATTGGTTTCTGCCATTCTAATTAACTTTGGCACACTTGGTGTGATTATCGAGCTGGTTTTGATAGGATATTTAAGTGCATTGATTTTTCCATGATCTCAACTCAATATTTTCTCTCCTTTTCCAGCTCTTCACTTTCAGTTAAGCTATTGGTGGATGTGACATTGTTAGAACATTTCCCCATCTCTTTTTGCATTGAATGGGAGTTAAGAAAACCTCATGCTAGCAAGATCCAATTATTTCTAAACACATCTTTGATGCATCATCAGCCCATGCTAGCCCACATTCATATGGTTTGTAATTTGGAGTGTAGGCCACCTCTTAATACAAGTTGTATTTATTTGTGGAATGATTCAATCACTCTCACAACAAGGTTTCTTTGTATTTATGGGTGCTAGAAAACCATCATTCCTTGCAGGTCCGATGAGGTGACCAAAGTTGACCTCCCCTTAACCACCAAGGCTCTAGCAGTTATTCCTTTTTCCCCTCATTGAAATTCAAGGTGATAGAATTAAGGCACAAAAAGAAAGCAGATGATAATTATACTGCTAGAGGGGTGTAAATTAAGGCTAAGTTACACTGGCTTAAAATCAAAAATCGTGCCTCCAAAGAATTTTGTTTGGCCCTTCATGTCAAGCACTCATCTCCTGGTATCAAAAATATCAAATATGGAACCGAAATGCTCTCTGAGCTACTTGAAATCCTCCAAGAATTTGTTAGGAATTATGAACATGTTTTACTGCTCATGATTACACACAAGAGCATCAACAAGCTCTTCAACATTGTCTTTTTTTTGTGCCAAACAAGCTATCTTCAGCCCAAAAATTCTTTCATGAGAAAATTCTCATACTTGAAGACCTGAAGGAGGCTACTCAGACCATGGTGGATGGAAAAGCCCTTTGGGATTATATTGGGCATGATTTACATAAATTTTATCTCAAAGGTTTTCATTCTTAAACCTTAGGAAACATAATCAACAAAGGAAATATTAAATTCATACCTAAGTCTGACAATCCTGAGGATATCTAAAAATGGTGGCCTATCACGATCCTCAATGTTTCCTACAAAATAATTGCTAAAGCCCTTGCCTTATAAATTTTTCATATATTTCCCCAGATTGTGCACCTAGAACACACTAGTTTCATTAAATAAAGATATATTTTGGATAATATCATTGTCATTTAGGAAGGAATGGAATGGGCCAGGCATTCTAATCAGAAAACCATTGTCCTTAAAATTGACTTTTCTAAAGCATATGACCATATTGAATGGCCTTTTACTCTCACTATGCTAGTTTCCTTGTTGTTTGGCCCTAATTTTATTTAGGTTGTCCAAATGATTTTATGAAATTCCTATGCTTACATCACCATTAATGGTCATCATTCCCCTTCCGTTAGCTTGTTCTACTCCATCCAGCAGGGCTGCTTGCTTCGCCCCCTCACTCTACATGATTTTTGTTGAAGGGTTTGGTTATTTGATGGTTAATTTTGTTTCCCAGTGGTGAGCTAGAGGTATTTCTTTTCCCAATTCATAGGCTCAACTCGTTAATGTCCATTTTTTTATGACTCTTTTCTCACTCTTTTGGAAGAGGAAAATAATATCAAAGCGACTTTGGATTTCCTTGAGACTTTCTTCCTTGCCTCTAGTTCCACCATTCAATGGCATAAAAGCTTATGCTATAGGAAGTCTATTTTTCCCATTCCTTAATGGTTTAAATAGTATGGATAGAAGTGGATTGGCTCAAAGGAAATATTTTGTGTTTTCGGCATTCTTTTCCTTCCAAGCTTCTCCATGGAGTTGTGGCAAGCAATTATTTATTAGATTGAGAAAAGGTTGGCTTACTAGATTACCCAGCCTCTCTTTGGTTGGGAAATTCCAAATATATTCTAAATTTTTAGCTTCTATGCATGTTTATTACTCTTCTTGTTGGGCTCCTTTGAAGGCCACTTTGGTAAACTTGAAAATATTTTACACGAATTTCTCCAGGCCTCTTTTGAGACTCATCGATGGTTTTATTGCACAACGTAGCATTTTTGTGGCCTACCTAGAGACTTTGGAGTGCTTGGCCTACTCTCCACTCAATGACAAGGGATTTACCTATGTGTGAAATAGATGATCAGAGCTCTTAATGGCGAAGAATCTTGGAAAATCATCCTCAAAAATTATATTCAGTTTGACATTCCTATTCATAGACCAACATGGAAGGCGGTCAAATTTCAAGCCCTTCTAGTTATGAAGGAACTATTCCAAATAATGGAAAATTTTGTGGCCAAAATCATTTGGAAAGCTTGGGAAGCTATTAATCCCTAGCTCCATTGGGCTAGCTCTGGTTTCTATGATGGGATTTTTCTCAATAAAAAAATTTGTGGTGGTCACCCCTCTTTACCAAGAATGGACAACCGCTGACCAAATCACCTTGGATCAAGGCTTTAAGAGTTCACAAGAAAGGTATCTAGACCTTGCAACACATGTTTCATAGACCCATGATGCATTTTATTCCATGGGAATATTTTCATGCTCATTACAGACTTCAAAACTAGGACCGTGATACTTATGATGGTCTAGTGAATGCTATAGTTGTAGATATACTTCATAAGGTGGGTATTCATGGAACTAAGGCCTAGTGGAAGGACTAGAAGTCATACCCAAACACCCCTTTTAGAAATTAAAAGCCTATTCTTGTATATCTGTTGCGTTAATCGCACTTTTCTATGGTTTATATTTTAAACCATCGGTGGCATCTCTAGTCTTTGGTGTTTATTTTGTGAAAATGATTCTCTGCCACTTGGTCTGCAAGTGTTGAGCCTAAACTCACCCAATTTTCTTGGTGTAAAATTTTCCAAGGCTCAGCAGTGGGGTCTCAACTTGCTCACTTGGGGGTCTATGACCCTCATTTCCTATTATGTGGGCAAGCTATGTCTTTTAAGCATCTTTTCTAGTTTTGTACTAGAGATCAACAGTTTTGGAATTGGATTCATGAATTCTTTCAGCCATTTCGGCTAGAGCCATTCTCTTAGCATATGATTATGATCAAGCACACCCATCTTTGGCACACTTTGAAGGTGGAAATCCTCTATAGCATTTGGAAATATATAAATTCTTACATTTTTTCTCACATCCAGATTGATAAAAATGTATCTTTGTATTCTAATGATATTATTTATCTTAAGGTTCTTTTATAGATTCAACTTTGAGAAAAAAAAGTTGCACTTGAGGTATCTCACCTCCAAGTGCTTTTGGGGCATTGGAGAAATGCCCCATGTGGTATGGCTTGGGTGCCCTCTTCGCCCACCTCCTCCCATGGCTGGTCACCTTCATGGGGCTGGAAGCAGAGTGGTTTTGCTCATCCTTGCTCTCAGGCTCCTCCCATCATGACTCCCACCCTCCTCGGTAGTTGTGTTCTCCTCCTCCATAGTCAGCCCTAGGGTGGCCTTATAGAGGGGTGGTGAGGAGTGGTGGTAGAACCTTTGGGTGCCCCTCTGATCCTACTCTTGGTAGCAGATCTAGTTGGTTGGACACTATGAAATTTTTCCCTCGGTTGGCTTTGGAAATCTCTCCCAGACATGAGGATAAAGAAAAAGAAAATGAGAAAGAATAAGATGATGGTTGGGGCCCTCCTAATTTCACTCTAGACCCCACTAATGTATGGGGCATGAAGATGGATGAAATGGATCCTCCTGGTTTTTTTGGCACTGCTCTGGCTATTTAATGGCCCTTTTTTTTAGTGTTTGTAATTTTATGGTTTTCTGGGCTAGGCCCAAGTGACTCTTCTTTTCTTCACTCAACCCATGTGACTCTCATAGTGTGCCTTCTTACCACCCATATTTTTTTTATGAATATGTATTATTATATTTATAATTAATATATAGATAACTTCCTATTCATCAAAAAATAATCATAATTGGATAAGATTCTACTATAATATCTTATTCATAAGATCATGAATATTATCTATATAAAAAAAAAACTTAACTTAAATTACCTTATTCCTATATCTGTTATTGAACAATCAACCAACTCACTAACACCTTGAACACCAAACCATACATATAGGAATGGGGGAGTTTATTAAAATAAGAACTCTAAACTAAAATCATATATCACCACTCCCTACATAACAAAGTGTGATAAACTCTAAGCAACTAAATTATAATTGAAAAAGGAAGAAGAATCCAAATAGAACTTCGAATCTACAACAACAAGAACTAGAATGTGTATTATTGAAATAGTCACTAGAATTCCTACTATAATAGAGTTCTTCTCCTTCATATTTTTTATTTAATATTGTGCTAATTTAAAATCATCTTCAATAAGTTCCTCCTTTTTTGTAATTTCTATGCTCAACTTATTCTGGAACCTCTGCTGCATCACTATCTAGAAAATCCTGTTGTTGCGGGTTGCACCTCCTAATTGTTATGGGCTACATTATACTTCCTCTAGCTCCATGGATGCAAGGGCTTATTTCAAATAACATCTACACAATACCAATAGCTTAAGGACAAATAGTCATTGAAATTCATACATACTCACACAATAACTATACAATAACTATCACATTATAACCATATTTCTATATACATCAAATTAGGTTCAAGTTTGCATAATGAACATAAAAGACAGTAAAGTCTAGGAAAATTAATGAAATATGTGTCTCGAAATATTTATGAGTATGCATTAAAACATTAGAAAACTAACTAATAACTAGACTCATCATTCCCCCCCAACTACCCATTTTCTTGTCCTCAAGCAAATCAACTAGGGATAGATGTTATAATGTAAAGTTATCTCCTTGAGATCTGTGATAACATACACTCCTTTGATTGGTTTCAAATAAAATATTCCATAGCATGCAAGTCTCGCCATTCTGATAAACTCAACTTCCTCATTTTCCTCATTCTTTTCCCCTATCCAATGTGGCACTAGGTAGAGAAGCATTTGTGGTTAGAATGTCAAAGGCACCAATTTAAGTCCTCTTCCTTTGGCAACATCCACGTGCATAAATTTTCTCTCAAGAATGGCTATGAAATTATAAACAGAGTGGGAACTTTTCTATAAAACTTGGGGGTTAAACTATCCCATCTTTCTTGCACAAATGGGTAACAACAATGGATTAGTACTATAGCTAGTATTTGTATTCTTTCATAGTCCTTGATCCTCAAATTCATGATTTTTCTACCCACACCTCTATACTGAAGAATTTCTATCCAATCCTCTATTATTTCATGGGGGTTGTGGGATTCCTTTCTAATTGGGAGAGCAACTGATTTCTCTCTCTCAACATATTCTTGCATAATCTCACCCCTCTATTTTTTATTCTTGAAGTATGACGCTAGTGCCCTAATTTATAAATCAACCAAAAACATTAATGGGTTCCACTATGTATTATTTGCTTAATATAATTATTTAAATATAATTCACATAATTAGTATTGTTCATCAGGTGTTGTGTCAGCAAAAAAATTTAGAAAATAAAACCTCCTACTCATTGCAACTAGTAGATTACTAATCAATTTACTAAACTGATAACTCAAGATTTTTTCTTGTAATAATAGAGCATATGTTCTAGAAGGAGGTTTGCACCTAGAAATCTGAGGACCCTTGTCTAGTACTTCCTCAATCTCGACTATTAAATTTTGAAACTCAATTTCTTTACTTTCTAGTACTCTAGTATTCTCTAACAACATTCTTTTTTTTTTTTCTCCCATTTTTCTTTCTGTTGGGAGAATTATTGAGTGGATTTCCATAGATGACAACCTATAGACATGGTTGTATGAGATGTTGGAATTTTTATAATAGGGGGTCTTTTGTTGTCAGCAACTTGATCTATATATTTCATGCCTTTACCATTGCAAGTTGTGCAAGCAAGTCCAATTTAGACACATGCCCATAAGTATGTAATTTCTCCTCTAACTCTTGAATCTTCAAATCTCTTTCACTATCCCTTTGTTCATAAGTCTTTACCAGTTATTCTAATTGTTTCAGCCTTTTCATTTCTTCCTATAATAACTTCCTTAAATTCATTTCCTCTATAAAAAAATTCCTCATCTTTCTCCAAAAATTGGTCATTGCCACCCCTTGTGTACTCACAACCCTCACTATTAGGGATTTGTGGTGTTCTTTTCCTAGTTTTCTTTGCAACAAAATAATCCTCTGAATATGATTCAAAGGTAGTTGATATGTACCATTTCCTTTTCGTAGGGACATGCACATTTTTAGAAACATTGTATTATAGTTATGAACTAGTCCCTACTTTTACAGTTTCTTGTTTTTGTTGTTTCTTAACACTACCCCTCATGACACCTTTATTTTTTCGGCGATGTGAATGCCTTGGATAGGTGGACTCCTTTTTCTACACCTTGGAAGCTGCAGATGGAGAACCACCTCTCTTCTTTATGTTTTTTGGAATTTTAGAAGAAGTTTGGGTTTCCTGGACATCTCCTCCTGTAGGATGATCAAAGGTTGTAGGTGGTGACCTTAACAGAATATGCTCTTCTATTTTTTATTTTCTATGGGTAGGTGAAGCAACAAGTGAACCAAGGTCATTGAACTTAATGATGTAGTAGGTAACTCTAAGTTTTAGGACAACTAGTTCCTCAAGAATGTTGCTAATATGTTCATAGATCAAAAAGATTTCCTAGGAAAACTAGGGGTACTAAACCCTAAGACTTATTTTCACTAATTGGGTTACCAATCAATAGTGTGACAATTTTGAATCATTTATTTTTCTTTGATACTCAAACTTCATTCTATTTAATAGGTTATAGAGGATATTAGGTACATTAATCCTTTTATTATGACAAAGGTGACTTAAAATCTTTAAATGTACTGTATATAGAAGATATTTAATATCATCACATGTAATATATTTGACATTGTAAGAGGAAACATAATTCCATACCCATGGAAGTGATAAATTTTGGTGCCTTGGGATTTCGAGTTAAGGTTTTCTCAAGGATCCCTGAATTCATCCATAGTAGCTATTTTATTTTAAATAAAAGGGAATTCAAATCCATTTCTTGGAAGACTAGATACCTCTACAATTTGATCCTTTAAAGCATCTACGATCTTCAATCATCATATAGTGGGTTCATCATGCTAGATTGTTTCTACAAACTGCCTTGTCATATATTCATTATACTATGTTATGCTCAAGAAGCAATCTAACCACCCTGCTTGTGTGAAAATAGGCAAGAGTAATTTTTCTTCCAATATCTACTGGTGTAAAAATGTTTCCCTCCTAATGATATCTCCTCCCATGATTGTAAACTTATTGTGTTATGCTCAATCTCTATAAATTTCATCTGAAAATTTCAATTTCACCAATTCTCATCTACTATAATTTCACTCTTCAGCTACAATCTCAATTTCCCATGTCTTCTACATGCTATAATTGCACTCTTTAAATATAATCTTAACTGTCCATATCTTCTTCCTCTATTTCAGCTTGAATTGTTTTGGACTTGGGGAATAGTTGACATGAAGTTTGTAGAAAGGCATAAAGGGAAAAATGGATTGTGTATTTCTTATTTTTGAAAGGGGATTTTTGAAAACCTTGGATCATATACTATCTTCTACCCCCAACTAAAACCTTGAAGTGACTTCACTACAATATAATCTTCTAGGTGAAGGGATTGATTATAAATTATGGAAATACTATTAGTAAATATAAATCATGTATAATTATATGCAAGGACATATCGAAATAAATTGAAATCTATGTTAATAAGTGGAAAATTAGTATGTGTACTTTTCACATGAAGTGAAATTAAATCTATACATGTGATATTATGTAAGAGTGTTTATTGTTTGATTTTTATTTTATGTTGGTTAATTACAATATGTGATAGATGTAATGATATTCAGGCACATGAGAATTAAAGGTTGTGAAATGTACGGTTCATGGAATGTGAAGTGATCTTTCAAATGCATGAAAATTGAGATAGGTGGTGTGGAATGGAGTGGTTAATCTACATCTAGTGACATGATAGGCTAGTGGTTGCATGTGTTGAAAAAGTGGAATGGATGTGGATGATATGTAATTAAGTTGACAAAAAAATTAAATATTGTGACAAGAGAGTGTTGTGGGTACCTTCAACAATAGCTCCCTATTTGATATTTTTTAGCATTTATTCATGAATTTATAGGTCCTTACTACATCATGGAGTGTACTTGAAAAATATAGTTGATTTTTTCACCCGTGTAGTGTGTTCATGTGAAGTTGGATAAGGAATTATACCTGAGTGACCTTAAGAGGTGAGATATGTATCTCATTTGTTGAGTCACTATGAGAAATTATATTATTTACTACTAATTTTTTAACTTGTGGTAGTATGTTTGTATTAGAATCACTTCTTGGGCCATATTGATGCATTAGAGAAAGAATTGAATCATCCTTTTTTGTTGGCTTATTGTAAATTTCTAGTCTATGGCCATTGACCAACAGTGAAATCTAACTACATCTATGGTCTGCAATTTGACTGCCACATTTGGAAAATTTAATGTATTTCATATGGTCCCAACCATATAGATTGTAGCCTCCCTTTATAATATTTATACCTAGAATCATATAACAAAGCCTAGTCACCCATGTTGAACTATTTAGTCTTTATAAACATATCATGCCACTTAGTTCTCCATTTGTGAATTATCTCTATGCGATGCATGGCTTCCATTCTAATTTTATCTAGCCCATTTAGATTGTGTAACCTCCCCTTCTGCATTGTTTTCAAGTCCATATTTGACTCAACCATTGTTCTAAGTGTATTTTATTCAAATTCAATTGGTAGAACTGCTATTTTACTATAAACCAACTCATAAGGTGTGAAGCTTGTGGTTGTTTTCCAAGGTTTCCTATAGGCCCATACTACCTCAAGTAACCTGGCTACCTAATATTTTCTATGAATCTACACTCTTTTGGTCAAGATATTATCAATATTTCTATTTGTGACCTCCACCTACCTATTGGCTTGGGGGTGATAAAGTATTGATTTTTATGCCTTATTTCATATTTTTGGACCAATCTAGTAATGAGCTATGAATTGAATTAGGGACCTTGATCATTCATAATTTCTCTAGGTACTCCATACTTGGTAAATATGTCTTCATATAATAATTTAGCTACATTCCCATCTCTATCAAATTTTAATGTCTTGAATTCAACCCACTTTGTCAGACAATCTGTACAAACTAAAATATACTCCTTGTGATTGGATGCTAGTGAAATTAGGACAGTGAAGTCTATGCCTCATTTATCAAATGGTGCTAGTTCCAACTATGGTTGCAAATGCATCTCATTTTTCCTTGTTAACTTTCCCATCCTCTAACATCTATCACAAATCCTTGTATACTTCACTAAACCCCTATGAGGAGTTAGCGAATAGTAGCCATTTGTTGGGATCTTGACAACAGTCCTTTTGACTGCAAAAGCACCCCCATAGGGCTCATAATGGAAATATTTTAGGATTTCCAATACATTATCCTCTCTTATGCATCTTCTCATTATATTATATGGAATTGTATAGAATAGATAACCAACTACCCTATAATATGGAAAGATTTTGTGCACCATCTATCTCTTTAATCTAGGAGAGAAATGTGGTGGTATTTTTCCTACCACTAAGTAATTTTTAATATAAACAAACCAATGTGAGTGTACATTGAGATAAAAAAAAATCTCATCTAGAAAAGAATCACCCATAACACCTTTTTTCTCGCTATGTTGGTAATCTGAATAGAAAATATTCCACCACATTATCCTTCCTAGGCTTATCCACTATGGTTATATCAAATTCAAGTAGTAATAGAAAACATCTAACTAGTCTACCTCCAACTATAGGTTTATTCATTAAATACCTTATGGCAATGTGATCAGTGTGGATAAAGACTGATACCATGTGATATAGTGCCTAAACTTGTTGATTGCATAGGAAACTATCAATATCTCTTTTTTCTGTGACTGTGTAGTTGATTTATACTCATTGTATGTTCTTGATAATATAGTAAATATCATACTACTAATTACCTTCTTTTTCTCCCAATGCTTCTCCTTCAGAATAATCAAAAGAATTAGTGCATGTATATGAAAAGACAATATCTAGTTTGTCCCTTTGAAAATAGGTGCTTTTTTCAAGGCTATATTAAGTGCTTCAAAAGAGTTCTAAAATTCTCTCGTCTTGTCAAATTCTATATCCTTTATGACTGCAAAAATAAAGGTGTTGTAATTTTACTCAAGTCCTAAATGAATCTTCTATAGCAGCCTGCATGCACTAGAAAACTCCTTACATCTTTGTGTTTTTGTGGTATAGGGAGTGTGGATTGTATTTGAATATTATTTGGATCCACTTGAATCTTGTCACTTCACATAAAATTTCCTACAACAATCCCTTGGGTCATCATCATGAAAATTTTCTCATGACTTAGGGATAGATTTTTTTCTTGACACCTTTTCAAAATCTTCTCTAGATTGTTGAGTGCTTATTCATATGTTTTGCCATAGGTTGTGAAGTTATCCATGTAGATTACCATGGATTCATGAGACTAATAGGAGAAAATACTTAGCACTACCCTTTAGAATGTGGTTGGGGAGTTGCATAGTCCAAAGGGAAGAACATAATAGGCATATGTGACCCAAGGGCATGTAATTTTTTTTTATCTTGGTCCTCTAGAGATATTTTAATCTAGTTATTGCCACTAATTCCATCTAGAAAGGAGAAATTATTTTTACCTGCTAGGGAATCAAGCACTTGATCAATGAAAGGTAGTGGAAAGTGATCCTTTATAGTGGCTATGTTTAGCTCTCTAGAATCCACAAATAACCTAAATTTTCATCCTTTGTTGAAGACAATAACTAGAGGTGACATCCATTAACTATTAGAAATAGGGTAAACGAAGCCTGCATCAGGTAATTTGTGTAGCTCAATTTTAATTATTTATCTTAAGGTAGGATTTATCCTCCTTTGGGGTTTCCTAGTTGGCTTGAAACCATCATTTATTTAGATCATATGAATGCAAAGTTCTAGAAAATTCCTCTTCATTTCATGGCAGCCCCATTCAAATGTTGTTATGTGAGCCTACAACATAGTGTTTAGAGAATTATGTTGTTCTATAATTAATCCATTGCGAAAATTCAGAATTCTACTTGGCATGATTTCTAATGTCTTGGATATCAATTGTATAGATGAAAGGTCAAGTCCATTGATATTAAGGACATATTTTTTTGGCAATAAAGAATGGAAAACATGGGACACTTCTTCTGATGAACTTGAAGTTGTAATATTTTGTAGTGGATCTTGGAGATGTGAAAGAAAGTGATGTTGTTGTGGGTTCCTGCCAAATTTATTCTATATTATGTGGGAAATAAAATCATACTCATCTTGATTACTCAACAAGGGTCTGCATTTATTATTCATGATAGTTTCTAGGGAGTAGTGGTATTATTCATCTGGGGTAGGTCAAATGGCTTGGTATAATTTGCATTAGGTTGGGTAGGTGGATAGAGGACCAAATTCTTAATCACAAATCCATTTGAGATAATCAAGTTCTCAAACCTACAACCTATAAATGCATCAACTATTGCTAACCATGGTCTTCCTAAAATAATTGGTTATCCTAAAAGGTTGGCCTTTGGCCGTAAGACTATGAAATTTGAAGGATACTCCCATGAATCTAATGTTATGACCAACTCCTCAATGATTCCCTCAAGCTTCAATATTGACCTATCTACCAACTATAAAATAGTGGGTGTAGGTCTAAGATTTACTATATGTAGTAGTTGAATTGTCTCCTAAGTCATCACATTAATGGGTGCCCCTAAATCAATCAAGGTGTTTTTGATAAGGGTTTGATTTATCTTAATGTCCCCTACTGGACTTCCAGGGTCTGTATATTTATGAACAATTATATTCCCTAGCATAATGTCAGCAAGGTTCCCTTGGAAATGAATTATCTAAGGGTCCTTTTTCTTTCTCCTTAGCTTCTTAATACAAAGGTATCTTACTATCTTGGTATAAATTGGAATATCCTTGATGGCTTGTATGAGGGGAATTTTGAAACATGCATCCTTAAGTTGACTCGATAGGTCCATCTCAGCTTGGCTTTGATGTCTTGGAATAGATCAATGCTCAAGAAATGGAGGTTCTAGAGTTGAAATAGTTTGGTTTACTAGATTTGAATCAAGCTTCAAAAGTGAATTTTCCAAGGCTTTTGTTGTGGGTTCCTCATCCACCATCTCAATTATTTGAGGGGATGAAGGCCCAACCAGTGTTTTCCCTAACCTAAGGTGGACATAACTTACTAATACACAATAAGAATGGTATTGAATAGCCTCTTTAGTGTAGGCCTATTGAATAGGCTTGTTATTTGGGTTAGGTGCAAGTTGTGAAGGTAGTTGAGGTGCTCTTGGTGGCTAAGATGTTGGGTTTGATGGATTGGGAATGATGGCCTATTGTTGTGGCTATGAAGGAAACATAGGTTGTTGGTAATTTATATTTTGGTTCAACCTTTGGTGGGAATTTTTACATTGTGGTTGTCATTTATTTTGATGTACTAGCCATTGGGGGTTGTAATTAGATCCTTTAAAAAAAATTGTGTCCATACATTTGGTTGTTGTTGGTTTTATTTTTGTTGAGGGTTTGGCCATTGGTTTTGGGTGTTTACCCAAGGCTAGGGGTTCCAGCTAGAGAATTTTTTATTACCAACTAGAAATTGTGCATTGAAATTTAAATGGTCTTGTGTCATACCTTGTACTGTTTTCCATGGAATTCTTTGTGAAATGTAGAGTATATGTCCATCTTCACCCTCCAGTGGTTGAAAATCTAGTTTCCCTGGTTTTTCTTCTATAATACTAGCCACCCTTTTACACTTGTAGTTAGCTTTCCTTTGTCTACAATAGGGGTAGTATATAGTGAGTATTTCCTCAACCTCTTATTTATTTTTATTTACATGTAGAGTGTCCAATTGAATAACCAAATGAATTATAATATCTTCTTTCATGTTGGAAAACAACTTACTCAATTCTACTTTGGAAACTCCAATGGGTGTTTTGCAAATGGAATATGTTATTTCCCCCCTTGTACTCTTGGTAAAGCTAATTGAATAATTTGTACAAACATTGTATATTTATTAAAAGGGTAATTGATACACATCCCCTAACCCAATAAGTTTAAGGGAATCCATGCAATCATCATTGAATCCTCTTAAAAACACCAAATTTAGGGATTATTCTAAGAGTCTATCTTATGGATTATTCTTTAAGAAGTGAAACCTTTCCACATAATCCTCCAATGGTTCATCATATTTATAAGTCATTCTAAAAATATCATCCCTTCATCTATCAAATCCTCTACAATATGGAACATCATCCCTATCTAGTCTCATAAACCATCTCATCAAAGAATCCTTAAAATATTTAGGAAATAGTTTGAGCCTATGGGCATCAATTGTGTAGCCAGAGCTCCTACAAAGGAAATCAAAATTGAACAAGAATGTGTCTAGATCATCAGTCAAAAAGCCATAGAAGATAGGAAACACTAAAGGATGTATATTCTTCAGGACAATGGCCCTCTCTTGGCTAGCAATGGGAAATTCAAAATTCATATTTTACAATGGATCATCCATCGTTGCATCAGACATGGTTTGGAAGGTATCCTTTTTGTTTGTAGTGGATGTTGGTGAAAGGGAAAGTTATTTGTTAGGAATACCCTCACTCTTATCACTATGATCACTAATATCCATTATATCTTGATAGTTTGAGGGGATAAATATTCCCAAAGAATATTTTTACCCCCAAATACAATAGGTGTGACTTCGCAGAGACACATATTCCACACAATTTTGGTTAAATATTTTAGTATTTGAAGGAATAAAACCTAATTGTCCTAATACTGAAAGAAAAATTTTAAACTATGAAATATTGAAATAACACAAATAGTTCTTTGAAAGTAGCACCACCCCTAGCAATAGTGCCAAAAAAGTAGAGTCTCTACTAGTGTTTAGTAGACTTGGTGCCAGACACACAATTCAAAGGAAAACCTAATTAAATAGTCCACTAAACCCTTGTAAATACCTTCATAAAATTATCAACCAGGAATAATGTAATCTTGTGATGATGTTTGAACTATATGTACTTTCAAATACTCAAGACTGCATATATCATCCTAGCATAGGTGTTTACACATGTTGGAAAAATCATAAACTGCATATGTAATAGTAAAAGAAGTATTATTGTCACCATTTCTATGGGTACCTATAGTGAAATACTATGACTAGTACACTATCAAGAAATGAATCCTATAATAAAAAAATACTATTAATTAAACTTAAACTCTAGAGTATAATATATTGAAGCTAATTAAAGAATGAATGTAAGACAAGATTTTCTCATGAATTCACTCATAATTGTATCATAAGGAGTCTAATTAAGACAACATGCATTCATGGATTAACTGAATCTAATTAAGACAACATGCATTCATGGCATAACTACTACAAATAAAAAATATATATAAAAAGTAAAGTGGGGAATAGTTACCTTGATTAGCCCTTGCTCAAGTGACTATCTCCACAAGTTTAATCCAAATATAGTTCCTCAGATTAATGCAATCATGGTAATAACTAAAAACCATTCATTTCATAACTCAAAATATCACAATTACATAGGATTTTTTTGGAATATCTTATTCATAAGATCATGAACAATGTCTATATAAAATAAAGAAATTTATTGAAAGTATCTTATCACTATATCTTCTACTAAACAATCAACCAACTCACTAAAACCTCAACCACTGAACCATACATATAGGAATAGGGGATTTTATTAAAATAAGGACTCGAAACTAAAATCATAAATCACCACTCCCTACATAATAGAGTGTGATAAATTCTAAGAAACTAAATTATAACTGAAAAATGAAGAAGAGTCTAAATAGAATTATAAATCTAATACAACAAGGATTATAATTTGGATAGTTGAAATAGTCACGTTACACTCCCAATTGTAATAGATTTCTTCTCCTTCAACTTATTTATTAAATGGCATGACGATTCACAATCATCCTCAATAAGTGCCTCCATTTCGGCAATTGTTGCACTTAGCTTATTCTAGAACATCCATTGCATCACTATCTAGAAACTTATTTGGCTACAGACTGTGCTTCCTAGTTGATATAGGCTACAATATACTTCCTCTGTCTCCTTACCTACAAAGGATTTAGTTCATGAAACATCTATACAATACTAATAACCATAGTTTAAGAATAAATATTCATTTCAATTCATACATACTCACACATTAATTATACAATAATTATCACATTATAACCATATTTCCATATACTTCAAATCAGGTTCAAGTTTGCACAATGAGCATAAAAGATAGTAAAGTTTAGGAATATGTATGAAATAAGTGTCTAGAAATGTCTATGAGTATGCATGAAAACATCAAAAAACTAACTAATAACTAGACTAATCAAATCCCTTTCCCCAAATTTTTGAGATGTCAAAATTTGAAAAATACAAGGGAAAGGGAGATCCTAGCCTAGAGCATCTTAAATAATTCTACATATCAAGCCAAGAGGTCTCTTATTGTGATGCCTACCTCTTCAGAATATTCCCTATAAGCTTTGTTGGAAAAGCCTTTGATTGGTTCACTCACCTCCCTCATGGGACAGTCACAAAATTTTTTGAGCTAGCAACCTAATTTGTCACTCTTTCTTCTTATAACATATATCATAATATCACAATGAGGGACCTTTAGAACATGAAAAAAAATAATGGTGAAAGCTTTGAATTATTCTTCTAAATATGTAGATATCTTTCTAGTCTCTTTGTATGGCCTATAATAGGAAGAAAAAATCATCACAATATTTTTCAAGAACTTTAAAAATCAATGAGACTTCCATATATAAATGAAATGTGCTCACTCCTTTTTTGAGATCATAGAAAAAAGACTAGTAAATATATATAAAGAAGGAAAAGATAATAATCAATCTAGTGACAAATTTCATTTTTGGAATAAAAACAAAAACGTAGTCAATGATGGTGTGACTGATGCCAAACATGTCCAAAACACCGAAATACCTCCAAAAATATCAACCCAAAACAATGCATCTCCCCAACACAATGTGGTTATATCTAGAGGTTAACCCAACTGATACACTAAATGTGAATATACTCCCTTGGGTAAACCAATTGAGTCCATCCTCCAAAATATTGTCCAATCTTACGTGATCCAATCACCACCCATCAAACCCCTTTCTCCTAATATGCCAAAGGCCTCTTTATACAAATAGCATGAATTTTGTGACAACATAGGGTATATGGTCATAAAAAATCATCATTTATAAGAATTAAGAACTTAATCCAAGATCTTATTGATCAAGGAGAGATCTCTATTGAAGGCCAAAAGTCCCCTAATGAAAATTTTTGTATATAGAAGAAACTTTTATATTAGCATAATGATGGTAAACATTTTACATATTACAACACAATGAAATATAACTACAACAATAATATCTCGTATGATTCTATTATTTTTTGCACTGAATAAATTCTTTCCCAAGTAGCTAATATTACCATTGAAGAACCTAATTGTGTTGTAACTACCCAACATGGTCGAGTCACCATCGAAGGAGCTTCATCCTCCTCCCAAATTACAAACTAATATGACATCCTTGACCACTTAAACAAATGCTAGAAAAAATATCTATCCTTAAGATACTTAAAATATCCCCCATCCACAAGGACCTTCTTGAGAAAGCACTCCATAAATCCCATGTCCCTAATGAAATTGATCTTTCTCAATTTCAAGCCATGTTATCAAACTTATAATCCCCACAATCCCTTACCTTTTCCACTACATACATGCCTTCCATCAATCCATCTAATGAAAAACCACTATACCTTCAAGCCCATATCCATAAAACCACAATAAAACACATCCTAGTAGATGTTGGATTAGGATTTAATCTTTGAAACTTAATTATTATAAAAAAATTGCAATAATTTGATGATGTTGTCAATCCCCAAATAAATAATAAAAAAAATAAAAATGATGAAGTTGAGCATGAATTAAAATTCTCTATAAATCTACCTATCTAGGTCCTTGATCAGCCACAATAAAAACTACTTGCCAAATCTTAGACCTTGATCTCCCATAGAATATCCTTCTTGGCTGCCAATGGATCCATATCATGCAAGCCATTTCATTGGAATTTCATCAATGCATCAAGTTCTCCACAATGGAACTGAAGTGTCTATCCATGCCAATCAAAATTCATTCCAATATTGCAAATTATTTGAAAGCATTCATGGCCTTTTGTAGCATTTTCCTACCAGCACCAAATCATATTCATCTCCATAAATTTATCCTTCATCACTAGATATATCTCACACTATCTATAAGATCAAGATTAAACACAAAGACATTGGCATTAGAGAATATGAGATACAATTGTTTTGTATTGAGAATCCTGGGATAGATTATGCATCACCTAATACCAAAACCCAATTAAACAAATGAAACACCTTACCATTCAAGTGAAAAGCTAGAATCAAATGAAATAAATAAGGAAAAAGAGTATTAAAAAAACTAAACCCTACTTTTAACTCACCCAAGAATACAAGTCCTTACTTCATTATTGAATTATGCTTTAATATGTTGGATTTTTCATGCTTACCATAGACCAAATTGTGAAAAATCTTCAAATATTGATGTCTATGGAGGATTGATCACAATGGAGCTCAAATTGGAAAAAGAGAGGTCCTTTTAATGAAGGAATAATGCTTATTTTATGGATTTTAGCATATCTGATTAATAGTTGAGATTGAATGTGTAATGCCCCATTCCCTAACTCTAGAGGAAGTTGCAATATCTACAAAAGCGTACAATTTTTTTTTTCTTTAAAGTATAACATAACATGAAAAGCTCACTATCTATCACCAACATCCTCTAAGGCTATGAAACTAAGGTTACATAAAACTCCCGTGCAATCATCAAAGAATTTTCTTCCTAATCTTTTTCCCCAACACACCAAATATTATTCGTGCTTCTACCATAAAGAAGCTTCTCACTTCTACCCAATGCAAAAACAATTTTCTCCTCATGAATAAATTTCCTAGCCAACATCATAAATTTTCCCACACATCTTGTAAACCCAAAATATCTTTAACAACCAAATTGCATAAAATCCTCCAGATATTTTAAAATTAAAAAATTTAATAATTCTAAAATATTAACCATTTCAAATTTAACTTAATTAAACTAATTTAATTAATTAATAAATAATATAATCCTAATATTAGATCATTCACCAATTAATTAAATAAATTAATTAATTAATTAACATCTTCTAACATTAAAACCAGATTAATTTAATAATCATCTTAAATAATTAAATCCATTAAATTACCTTTTTACAAAAATTTCAACACAATAATTCAAAGAAAAATTACACAACTTTTAACAAATAAAACAAACTAGACGCGACAACACACTAAGACTAGGTTAAAGGCTTGAAACAAGAATCCTAGTTACTATCTCCCAATCAACATTACCATTGGGGAATGGACATGCTCAAGCCTATGAAGCTGGGTTGAGTCGATGTCCTATACTTGCAATCCTATAAAAAAAGTATGCATATAACTTGCATATATAGATCATAGTAGAACACACTGTGAAGAGGGAATCATAGAATCGCAGGGTGCTAGCATGCAAGTGATGCAATTTTGTCCCCTTCACTAATACACTATCGCAAAATTGACAATTCTAACATATATAATCTACTCATATACATTTAACAATATTATTACAAAGAAACATTATGCTAATAAAAGGCATATCAAAATGATAACATCAAAATAAGGTAACATTATATCATAACATATAATCCACATCGCTCTATAAATAGCGATCAAATAATAAACAAGAATCATAGTATATCAAAGTCTAATTGCAACAAAAAACAAAGAAAAACAAGGTAGGATACTATCCAATACAAAGAGAAAAATGGAGGGGTGTTACATCCTCCCCTCCAGGGTTAGGCTTACAACTAGAAGCCTACAAAAAAAAAGGGATAAAGCTCCTTCATCCTAGTTGCATCCTCCCAAGTAGCAAAAGTACCATTCCTAGGATCCCACTAGATCCTCACCTGCCCAATACCTTGACCCCTAAGGGCGAGTATCCTATATTGCGCATCCACTACCGAAATCCTCAAAAATTGCTCCTTGATATCAAACCTCGAGGTTATCAACCACAGTAAACACTCAATGAGACCTACCTGCATCACCTACCATTGGCTCATAAATTTTTTCCCCCTTACCAAAGCCAATAGTGTTCCTTTGCAAAAAATGCCTCACAATGTTGCCTTGTTGGCCAGAAGAGTAACACCATGAGTTACGTCCAAAACTCCTATCGCCTAAAGGTGCACTAGACTATTGTACACCACCCCAGTTAGCTATAGAATGTGATCTCTGGCTTGACTTCTCTTGATAGTTACACGTATTACACCTCCAATCCTGATTCCTCCTAGGTTAAGAACTACCATCATCTTGATGAGACTAGGAATCCTTACATTCCCCGTGTGTATTCTATTTCTATCCACTCTGAGTAGGAACCTGCTAAGTTCTGGTTGGTGCAACTCCTTTAGCCTGACCCCCATGAGAACAAGGCCCTCCAATTGATCTATTGCCAATCTAAACTACTGTGTGGCCTCCCATTTCCATGGCTAAGTTCTCCTCAACTAGCCTCCCCTTCTCCACTGCCATCTCCATGGTTTTGGGTTCAAAAACTTCCACACCTCCAATGATTTGGGTGTTTAAGCACTTGAATTTTTTTTGGACGAGCATGCCCTCATTAGCTAGATTTCTTGTGAACAACTTGAGCTTGTAAAAATGACGCTCATACTACTCTACTGACATTGCCAACTTGTTCAAGGTATGGAACACATCACCTTGGAAATTTTTGCCACTAATCTGAAAGAAAAAGAGATTTGAACCTCTCGAAGAACATGTCCCATGACACAAAATTAATATTGATCTGGAGCTTCTTCTCCTTTGACCTCCACCAGATGGATGTGAATCCTCTCAAATGTATAATCACACATCGATCTTTGGTATTGCTACCATACCTGGGTGGATCACAAAGCATTGGTTCAGGTCAATTAACCATGTCTTTGCCTCAAGACCACTACCAGATCCGTCAAAGTTAGGTGGATGTGGTATAAGAAAATCCCTCATATGTGCAGCTACTACTGCCTCAGATTTCACTAGTACTTCCCTTTCTCGAATATTACCCTGATCATCACCTTGTCTTGGCCCAAGGCAAGCCAGTGCCTCCTCTAATATACTGTGTAGCTATGCACCCTTGATCCTTGGAGGATCCTGCTATTGCTCTATACCCCTTGGGATGTTCTAAGATGCATGATGCTCATCATGATTAGAATCATGTGGAACTTGAGGAGAATCATGTTGATTACTTCCATGACCACCTATAGGGCCACAACCTCGACCTCTATCTCCTCCAAATCTAGGAGGCTTTATTCTATACATAAACACTAAGGTATCAAACAAGGTACACACATAAAACCTATGTAACTAGAAACTTAATGGGTTCATGATAATCCTAGAGCACCCAGTGTTTAAACCTAGGATCTGTTACCATGTGTAATGCTCTGCCATGTAACTCTAGAGGAAGTTGCAAGATCTCTTAAATAATACATATTTTATTTTCTTTAAAGTACAACATAAACTAAAAATTTCACTATGTATTGCCAACATCCTCTAAGGCTATGGGACCTAAGGTTACATTAGATTCCCATGCAATCACCAAAGTCTTTTCCTCCTAATATTTTTCCCCAACACACCAAATATCCTTTTGGATTCTATCGTAAAGAAGCTTCTCACTATTGCCTATTACAATAACAATTTTCTCCCCATGAATAAAATTCCCAACCAACCTCATAAATTTTCCCACACATGTTGAAAACCCAAAATATCCTTAACAAAGAAACTGCATAAAATCCTCCAGATATATTAAAATTAAAAAAAATTAATAATTCTAAAATATTAACCATTTCAAATTTAACTTAATTAAACAAATTTAATTAATTTATAAATAATATAATCCTAAGATTGGATTATTTATCAATTAAATTAAATTAATTAATTAATTAATTAACGTATTCTAACATTAAAACTAGATTAATTTAATAATCATCTTAAATATTTAAATCCTTTAAATTACCTTTTCTAAAAATTTGCAATAGAATAATTCAAAGAAAAATTAAACAAATTTTAAGAAACAAAACCAACTTGACCCAAAAACAAACTGAGACTAGGGCAAAGGCTTGACACAAGAATCCTTACTACTATCTCCCAATCAACATTATTGTTAGGTAATAGACACACTCAAACCTGTGAAGCTAGGTGGAGTCAATTCCATGTACCTACAAACTTGTAAACAAGGCATACATATAACATGCATATATACATCATAATAGAACACACCATGAAGAGGAAATCAATGAATCATAGGGAACTTGCACACAAGTGATGCAATTGCATCCCCTTCACCAATACACTGTTGAAAAATTGACAATTCTACCATATATAACCTACACATGTGCATATAGCAATATTATTCCAAATAGCCATTATGCTAATCAAAGGCATAACAAAATGATAAAATAAAAATAAGGTAACATCACATCATAACATACAATCTACATCTCTCTATAAATAGCGATCAAATAATAAACAAGCATCATAGTATATCAAATTCTAAGTGCAATAGAAAAAAGAAAAGAAAAATAAGGTAGGACACTGTCCAATCCAAAGAGAAAAATGGAGGGGTGTTACATCCCCCCCTTGGTCAGGATTACTCTTGGAATCTTGCAAAAAAATATGGATAAAGCTCCCTCATCCTAGTTGTACCCTCCCAAGTAGCACAAGTACCATTCCTAGGATCCCACTGGATCCTCACCTGCTCAATACCTTGACCCCTGAGGGTGAGTCTCATGTACTGCACACCCACTATGAGAAGCCTCACCAATTTCTCCCTGATATCCAACCTAGTTGTTATCAACCATAGTAAATGCTCAATGAGACTTGCTTGCATTACCTACTGGTTGCAAGAGTAACAGCCTGAGTTACATCAAAAACCCATGTCACCTAGAGGTGCACTAGACTATTGTACACTACCCCAGTTAGCCATAGAATGTGAACTTTGGCCCGACTGCTCTTGACGGTTGTTCTTATGGCACCTCCAATTCTAATTCTTCCTTGGTTGAGAACCGTCATCATCCTAATGAGACTACAAATCCTTACATTTCCTCTATGCACTCTATTTTTGTCCACTCAGAGTAGGAACCTACTAAGTCTTGGGTGGTTCAACTCCTTGAGCTTGAACCCCATGAGCACTAGGCCTTGCAACTCATCCTCTATCAATCTGAACTTTGGTGTGGCCTCCCAATACCATGGATAAGTTCTCCTCACATAGCCTCACCTTATCCACTACCATTTCCATGGTTTTGGATTCAAAACCCGTGCACCTCAGCTGATTTGTGTGTTTAAGCCCCTAACAAAATTCTGGATGAGCATGCCCTCATCATATCTAGTACTTGTGAACTCCTTGAGCTCATAAAACAAAGCTTGTACTGCTCTACCAAAATCACCAGCTGGTGCAAGGCATGAAACTCATCACCTTGGGGCTACCGTCACTAATCTGAAAGAAAACAAGCTTTGAACCTCTCTAGAAACATGTCCCATGACACAAAATTAATATTAATTTGGAGCTTCTTCTCCTCTCACCTCCACCAAGTGGACACGAATGCTCTTCGATGCATAATCACACACCGAGCTTTGGTATTTCTACCATAGGGGTGCATCGCAAAGCACCAGTTCAGGTCAATCAACCATGTCTCTGCCTCAAGACCACTACCATATCCATCAAAGGTAGGTGGACATGCTCTAAGAAAATCCCTTATATGTGCAACTACTACTACCTCAAACAAGACTAGTGTTTCCCTCTCTCCAATATTACCCTAATCATCACCCTATCTTGGCCCAAGGAGAGCCTGTGCCTGATCTACTACCCTACACAACTGTGTGCCCTCAATCCATAGAGGATTGTGCTACTAATCTCTACCCCTTGGGACATTCTAAGATGCCTGATGCTTCTCATGATTAGAATCATGTGGAACATGAGGAGGACAATTGGTTTGACTCACTTAATGACTACATACACGACCACGACCTCAACCTCTACCTCATTTCCATATGGGAGGTATGATCCATAGAAAACACACTAACGTATAAGCTGAGGTATACACTTAAAACCTAGGCAACTAAAAACTTAATGGGTTCATCATAATCCCAGAGAACCTAGTGGTTAAAATTGAGCTCTGATACCATGTGTAATTCCCTGCCATGTAACTCTAGAGGAAGTTGCAATATCTATGAAAGTGTACAGTGTTTTTTTCTTTAAAGTACAACAAAACATGAAAATTTCACTATCTATCACAAAAGTCCTCTAAGGCTATGAGACTAAGGTTACGTCAAATTCCCATGCAATCACCAAAGACTTTTCCTCGTAATATTTTTCCTCAGTACACCAAATATCCTTTGGGATTCTACCATAAAGAAGGTTCTAACTTCTTCCCATCATAGCCATAATTTTCTCCTCGTGAATAAATTTCCCAACCAACCTCAAAAAAATTCCCACACATGTTGAAAACTGGAAATATATTTAACAACCAAATTGCATAAAATCCTCCATATATTTTAAAATTAGAACATTTAATAATTCTAAAATATTTACCATTTTTAATTTAACTTATTTAAACTAGTTTAATTAATTAATAAATAATGTAATCCTAAGATTAGATCATTTAAAAATTAATTAATTAACATATTCTAACATTAAAAGTAGATTAATTTAATAATCATCTTAAAAAATTAAATCCATTAGATTACGTTTTTATTAAATTTTCAACACAATAGTTCAAAGAAAAATTAAACTTTTAACAAAAAAAACCGACTAGACGTGATGACAAACTAAGACTAGAGGAAAGGCTTGACACAAGAATCCTAGCTACTATCTCCCAACCAACATTACCAATGGGTAATTGAAACACTCAACCCTATGAAGTGAGGTGGATTCGATGTCCTATACCTGCAAACTTGTAAACAAGGCATATATAGAACATGCATATATACATCATAATAGAACACAGCATGAAGAGGGAATCATGGAATCATAGGGCACTCACATGCGAGTGATGCAATTGCATCCCTTCACCAATACATTATCACAAAATTGAAAATTATAACATACATAATCTACTGATGTGCATATAGTAATATTATTCCAAATAACCATAATGCTAATCAAAGGCATATCAAAATGATAACATAAAAATAGGGTAACATCACATTATAACATATAATCCACATCGCTCTATAAATAGCAATCAAAAAATAAACAAGCATCATATTATATCAGAGTCTAAGTGCAACAAAAAAAAAAGAAAAACAAGGTAGGAAATTGTCCAATCTAAAGAGAAAAATGGAGGGGTGTTACATCCTCCCCCCAGGGTCAGGCTTACTCCTGGAAGCCTACAAGAAAATAGGGATAAAACTCCCACATCCTTGCTACATCCTCCAAAGTAGAAGAAGTACCATTCCTAGGATCCCACTGGATCCTCACCCACTCAATTCCTTGACCCCTGAGGGTGAGTATCCTATTCAACACGTCCACTACCGAAAGCCTTAATAGATGCTCCCTAATATCCGACCTAGCGATTATCAACCACAATAAATGCTTGGCAAGACCTACCTACATCACCTAATATCATCTCAAAAAATTTTGGTCCTTGACCAAAACCAGTAGTGTTCCTTTGCTGAAAATTCCTTGCAATGTGGCCCAATTGGCCACAAGAGTAGCACCTTGAGTTACGTCCAAAACCCCTGTCTCCTAAGGGTGCATTAGACTACTACACACTATCCCAATTAGATGTAGAATGTGAACTCTGGCCCGATTGCTCTTGATGGTTGCACTTATTGTGCCTCCAATCCTAGTTCCTCCTAGGTTAAGAGCCACCATCATCTTGATGAGATTGGGAATCCTTAATTTTCCCCTATGCACTCTTTTTTTGTCCACTCTGAGTAGGAACCTCTTGAGTCCTAGGTGCTACAACTCCCTAAGCTTGACCCCCATGAGCACTAGGCCCTACAACTGATCCACTACCAATCTAAAATCCGGTATGGCCTCCCAATGCCATGGCTAATTTCTGCTCAATTAGCCTCGCCTTCTCCACTGCCATCTCCATGGTTTTGGGTTTGAAAACTTTCACACCTCCATTGATTTGGGCATTTAAGCCCCTAAAAAAATGTTGGATAAAAATGCCCTCGTCATCTCCAATTCTTGTGAACTGCTTGAGCTCATAAAAATGACACTCATACTGCTCTACCAATATTGCTAACTAGCACTAGGTATGGAACTCATCACCTTGGTTTTTCCACCACTGATCCAAAAGAAAACAAGCTTTGAACCTCTCCAAAAACATGTTCTATGAAACAAAATTAATTTTGATCCAGAGCTTATGCTCCTTTAACCTCCACCATGTGCATGCAAATCCTCTCAAATGCATAATCGTGCACTGAGCTTTGGTATTGCTGCCATAGGGGTGTATCATAAAGCATTGGTTCAGGTCAATCAACCATGTTTTTTCTTCAAGACCACTATTAGATCTATCAAAGGTAGGTGGACGTGCTCTAAGAAAATCCATCATATGTGTAGCTACTATTGCCTCAAATTGAATTGGCACTTCCCTCTCTCCAATATTACCCTGATCATCACCCTATCTTGGCCCAAGGTGAGATAGTGCCTCCTCTAATATCCTATGCAACTGTGCACCCTCGATCCCTGGAGGATCCTGATACTGATCTCTTCCCCCTGGGACATTCTGAGACACTTGATTGTCCTCACAATTAGAATCTTGTGAAACATGAGGAGGGAAATCATGTTGACTCCATCCATGACTGCCTACACGACCATGACCTTGACCTCTACCTCATCAAATTTGGGAGGCATGATCCTACACAAACACACTAAGGTATCAGACAAGGTACACACTTACAACCTATGCAACTAGAAAATTAATGGGTTCATCATAATCCTAGAGCACCCAGTGTTTAAACCCAGGTTGTGATACAATGTGTAATGCCCTACCATGTAACTCTAGAGGAAGCTGCAATATCTATGAAAGCGTACACTTTTTTTTCTTCTTCAAAGTATAAGATAACATGAAAATTTCACCATCTATCACCAACATCCTCTAAGGCAAAGAGACTAAGGTTACATTAGATTCCCATGCAATCACCAAATACTTTTCCAACTAATATTTTTCCCAAACACACCAAATATCCTCTAGGCTTCTACCATGAAGAAGCTTCTCACTTCCTCCCATTACAACCATAATTTTCTCCAGCCTCATAAATTTTCCCACATGTTGAAAACCCAAAATATCGTTAACAACCAAATTGCATAAAATCCTCTAGATATTTTACAATTAAAACGTTTAATAATTCTAAAATATTTACCATTTCAAATTTAAATTAATTAAAATAATTTAATTAATTAAGGGTATGTGCGGGATCATCATGGAAAAAACAAACCCTTAAGTGGACAAAAATTAAAAAAAAATAGAGTTAGGAAACTTGACATAAAAATTTGAATAAGTTATCTATATCATTTCAAAAATATGTACGAATATAATTTGTAGAAAATTGAATGTAGTTTCTAAATTCAAATTTTAATACAATAGTACTTAAATTTCAAGGAAAAAATAAGAAGTAGGTGCTTGTTTGACCAACCTAAGCACATTAAAATGATAATATTTTAGATATAAGTAGAGGACTCATGTAAAACATGTGATGCATATTTTTTTGTAATTTTTCTCTAGGTAAATAATTAATTATAATTTTTTTATGACAACTTTAAAAAAATATAAAGGCTTGTATGTCTGACCACCTTAACATGGTCAAAACTTCACGAAATTCATTTTTTTTATTATTAATCTTAGAGTATGTGAAGCAAAGAATGTGACACATGTTTTGGATTAAAAAAATATGATACTATTTGAAAGCTACAAAAGTTTTTTCAATCAGCCTAAAAATTAGGTCTTTAGTCGTAATTCAATAGAAAATGAATAATAATAATTTATTAAATTCAAAGTAAAGCATATTTTTTATTGGTGGGAAGCTGAGAATCTCCTTTAAAAACCCTTTTCATTTCATCAATTTTGGGTAAAAAAAAGTTGTCAGCCACATACCCATCATATTGCCATACTTGTCATATTGCCACTTTTTGGTCCATCATGATCTAGATTAATTTAATAATCATGTTAAATTAGTAAATCCATTATATTACCTTTTACAAACTTTGCAACACAATAATTCAAAGAAAAATTAAAAAAAATTTAACAAACAAAAATGACTAGACCTGATGACACACTGAGACTAGGGTAAAGGATTGACATAGGAATCCTAGCTACTATCTCCCAATCAAAATTACCATTGGGTAATGGACACACTCAAACCTATGAAGCTAGGTACAGTCGATGTCCTGTACCTACAAACCTGTAAACAAGGCATACATAGAACATGCATATATACATCATAATAGAGAACACCATGAAGAGGGAATCGTGGAATCAGAGGGTGCTCACACGCGAGTGATGCAATTCTTCCCCTTCACCAATACACTATCACAAAATTGACAATTCGAACATATATAATCTACTCATGTGCATATAGAAATATTATTCCAAATAACCACTATGCTAATCAAAGGCATATCAAAATGATAACATCAAAATAAGGTAACATCGCATCATAAAATATAATCCACATTGCTCTATAAATAACAATGAAATAATAATAAAAAATTATAGTATATCAAAGTCTAAGTGCAACAGAAAACAAAGGAAAACAAGGTAGGACATTGTCCAATCCAAAGAGAAAAATAGAGGGGTGTTACAGAATGTTTAGATTAAAAGTGGAGAGTGATTTAAGAGTGGAGAGGTCATGCATGGAGAGGAAAGGTCAAGTTAACTGAAGCTCTTCTCTAAAATTTAGGAATGTATTTTCGTATACTTTGGAGGGAGATATTTTCAAATTTAAATTTGATTTGTATTTGAATTTGCGAATATTCTATTTTTAAGGGAATGCACTAGTAAATATTTTTAGGAAATTATTTAATTATGAGAGATAAGAAGAAATAATGATTTTTAATTATTTCAAATAAAAAATATTTAATCAGGTCGATGAGAGGAAAGCTAGAAGTTAATTAAATAATAAAGATTGTTTAATTAAGGTGATGGAGGGAAATTTGAATTTAATTAAATATTTAAAAATTATTTAATGGAGGTGATAGAGGAAAAATGGCTAATTAATAAAATAATTTATATTATTTAATTAATATAGGAAAATAGTTGGTTTAATCAAATAATAAAAAATTATTCAATTAAAAGTGATGAAATAGGGATTAATATGTGAAATGATGAAAAAAGGAAAATTACGAGAATGTGTGATACATTAGAAAAATTTAGGTGTTTATATTTTTCCCCTCTTTGACACAATGAACCTATTGCTTTATTTTGAAGACATATTGCTAATTTAGAAAAAAATAGGTAATAATAATGATGCCCCACTATGCCCTAGCAAGCAAAAAATTGATGGGAGGATAGTAGGTTACCCCTTTGAGAGGTCAACCAAAAAAATTAATATTTGGGTTGAGCTCATGATAGGAAGATGGGATAGGTTCAATGAAGAAGGGAATGAAAATTAGGTCTGGGTTGATGAGGAAACTGATTAGGAAGATTGGATTATGATGAAAATTGGATATGTAGAGGGTGGGATGGGTGAAATACAGGGTTTATGAGTCTATATATAGGCCCTTGGAGGTCATTTTCACCTCGTTTGCACACCCCTAGTTTATAGTTTTTAGAGCTCTGAGAGATAATATTGAGCAAATTTGTTGTAGAGGTGGCCTCCATTCCATGAGATATACACTGGAAAAATTAATTTCATCACTTCTATAGGCCTATTGAATCTTCTCATTAGGTACATATCTAATCCTTTCATGTTTAAACATAGTTTTAGGTGCAATAAATTCTAGGTCTAGGGATTCAGTCAACCACATTGATTTAGGATTGGTTCTTTCGAACACTGATGCAATGTGTTTGAAACCTAACATGATGATTTTTATGGTTTCATGATGCATTTTATGTGAAATGTTGCTTTTAAAAATGAGTTCAATTTTGACTATGATCATGCAACACATTTGAAAAATCGCTTGTTATTGATTTGGTAAAGTGACACTTTTGAATAAAGGCTTGCTAATGACTAGGATAAAATGATGCTTTTGAAAAAAAGGTCACTTTTGATTTAGAGGTCTACAAAATTAGATTTATTTCAAATTGTTTTACAAACTAATGTTGTAGGTATTATGGCTATAGGCGGTCCTAGATCCTATTCTTTCTAGTGAACGACAACCTCAATTTTTGGAATGAATGTCCCATCTCAGCGAGATAGATGTGGAGTTCCTAGGAGTTGTTGGATTATTTAAAATTGCTTACATGTCAAAAATTTAGGCTTATCAGACCTTTATGACCACTATTGTCAAGAGGTGGCACAAATATAGTTAATATTTTAGATTTCCAAATGGAGATGCTACCATCACCTTAGAGGATGTATCTAGAGAATCTTAAGGATCCCTATTCAGGGTTCTCAATTCATTTATGATCTTGACGTTGGTGTAACAAATTTACAATGGGTACTATGCAAGGATGAGCTCAAAATTAATGGTGGTTAGAATGATTTTGAGATAGGGATTGGGTATCTATGATGACATCATCTTCTTCATAGCTAGGATTATCTCTAGGGTGATCACGCTAGACTAGTGATCATAGAAATTTTCTATTGGGTGGTGAATTTTTTGAATAAAATGGAACATGATGTCATTTCTTATGGATGGGGACAATGGATATTAGCTCACCTTTACCATTATATGCACTAGGTGGTGTATAGGGATGCTACTAGATTTTTTGCAAGAGTCACATTGCTACATGTCTAGGCATGGGAGTGCATTTACATCACACAACCCATTGGATATGCAATGTGATCAATAGGAGATCCATACATCTATAGATAAGATGTTTGGTTGACATAGAAGAGGCTCAGGGATCTACATTACTAGATGAGGATCCTTGATGAGATGGTTGATTTTGTTTGGTGTTTAAGGATTCAGTGTGAGGGTTTGACTAATGATGACATTCATCTTCCATAAAGTAGGAGAACAAGATGTTTGATTAGCCAAACACCTCATATCACAAAGAGATATCTTTGAGATAGATTATATCGATAGTCTAGTAAGATACATGATGTAACTAGTGCACATTACATGGATATGTTTGTGCAAAAATAAAGGGAGACTAGGGAATGGGTTCCTTAGCTAGTCCATAGGTAGTAGTGAATAAGTTCATCCATTTGATACTATTATAGTGGGTCTAGGATAACGATAGTGAGGATGTAGGAATGAATCCTAATTTTAATGCATGGTAGGAAATTAAAATGACATTAGGGTTCACCCATCCCGATGACAGTGTGGTGAGATAGAGGAGGAGAGACTAGGATCCTGGTAGGGCTTGTCGATAAAGGTAGAGAGTAGAGACATTAGTTCTAGGAGGGGATGGAAGGTGTCCTAATTAGGGTTATCGGGATGAATTGGTGGTGGCATACATAATAGTAGCTAGAGTAAAGTAAAGGATCGAGAAGGAGCCTATGGGAGGTGATGGGGGTATAGATGTTATATTGGTTATGGATTTATTTGAGAGAGATTAGTGCCATACAGAGTGGGATGGATACAAGACTGAGAGGGACTTCTCTATTCAATTTACATAGAGGACCATATAGTGAGATGTAGAGATAGACTATCATCAGAAATCAAAGATACAACATGCCCAACTAACTATGGAGAGGTATGCAAAGACAACTCACCAACATCAATTAGAGGAAACTAATGCAAGTGGATCAAGATCAATGATCCCTATGGATTAGTATATGAGGGAGGTGAGGACCCTTATATAGAAGGCCACCTATTATAGGACCTTGTATGAGGTTTGGGCACTGGGTGGGAGAGATCTCTCAAGTTTGCTGTTAGGAGTGTAGTTGTAGGACAACAAAGAGATCTTAAGGTGGATCAGTCAGTTGTACTCTATAAATATCACCACAACTAGGGCCACCAGGTGGACAAGAATAGTAGCTAGGGTGATTAGGAGGGTAGGTACAATAGGGAATTCCTCCCCATTCTCCTTCTCTAGATCGAGAGGAGAGGAGGAGTTCAATGTAGATTAACACCTTTCTATATTGATATACAAATATTTGATTGTTGAAACATTCTTTTGATGATACATATTGATGGGTATTGATATCAAATTGTACATATATTCAATGTATATTAATTTCGTATTATGATATACTTTTATTGATTATTTATATATGATTTTTCTGATTTGATTTTTTAATATTTTGTGCATGTTATTATGCATGTGATGGATTATCTATATGATTTTATGTATACGTTATGATTTATATTTTTATTGTATGATGGATTGATTATGATGATGCTATGATGTATGGATAAATGATGAGACGATGTGATGTCATGATTCCTTTATATATTATTTTTTGTATTTTGATGATACATATATATGACTGATAATATGATGATGTTTATGATTATTGATGCATGACGTTAGGTCCTAACAATACTTTGGTTATGGATGGAGGATGTGATATTATGATGGTACTTAATAATTTTTGGATGTAGTATGTAATGGATATTTTTGAGTATGTCATGATACATGGATAGAATAGTTAGTATGATGAGAGGGATACAAGAAATGATAAATGGTTAGAAGTAATGATAGGTAGATTTATGAACAATGTTTATCGAGTATCAATAAAATATATACCTATTGAAACGATTTGAGATTTTTAATTAAAATGGGATAGGATAGATGGTTTTTATTTTTCTTTACATTATGCTAAATAATGTAGATCAATCCTTATTTTGATATAGCAAGTAGACACTATGCATTAGGGTATGAAAAGCTAATGTGGCATCATACCTGTTGCATGGATTTTGACTCTACAAACAAATAGGAGTATCCTTATTCATACTTTAAATACAAAACCCTTGTTTTATCATGTGAGAATGAAGCTTCAAAGCAAGTTAGGCCTCATGCACAAAAGGTATAATGAACTTGGTATGCAAAGGACATTGTATTTCTTGAAACTATCCCTACACACAAGTATTTTTCATAATCTTATTACAAGAAAATCCCAACAATATAGTAGAAAAAATAAATGACTATGACCCATTATGTACTCCTTCAAACACACCAAGGTACTAAAAATCAAGATGGCTTTGAGAAAGCGATACAATGAGACAAAATATAAAGAAAAAGAAAAGAATGATTGACAAAACATATCAAAGTCATCATATCTCTTTCCAAAGAATTTTTTATTCATTGATATGTGATATTGCCTATTGTAGGAATGATATATCAATTAAGATAATGATATTGGACGTCAATGTTGTTTCGAAAATGATCAAGACTGACAATTTTTAATGAATATTTTAGGTTTCAATAATTTCCATATTTTGTTTTTCTTGCTTTGTCAAAGATGAGTGTGATGATAGATTTATTATGGATGATGATTTTATTTTGGATGGGAATTTTTTTTAATTTTTTTTAATGTTCTAAATTTTTTGAATGCTTTTAATTTTTTTTTGGAATATTTGAGGTTGTTTTTGTAAGTCCTTTTGACATTTTTGAATGTTTTTGGACTTTCAACATTTTGAATGTTTGTGGATTTTTTGCATTATTTGGATGGTTTCTTTTGGTTTTTCTGTTTGGATTTTTGACAATTTTTGAAAATTTTGAATGTTTTGGATTTTTGAAAGGTGTCCAGATCATGAATTGAGATAGAAGACATATATTTGGATTTATTCCCAATAATGATGTAATAACCTAACCCTAGTGTCTAGAAATGTATGGAACACTATGAGTGGATGAATGGATTAGCATGATGGATGAATATGTAAAGGATGAGGAGGATATGCAAATAGATCTAGGATAATAAATTTTACTTACAAGGACTATATAACAATAGGATAATGTTATACACACTATAACTATGTGTAAAAGGCTAGATAGTAGGTGATAGTATGTTGTGAGATAATATATGGTCAACAGAAATGACCATGTCAAGATTTATGATAAAATAATGTTTAAATAATATTCTCCTAGCCTATATCAAGATCAAGCTAGATAGGGAGGATGGATGAGAATGTATTGGATGTATAGTGGCATGATTTTATAGATTAATATTGCACATAGATTCCTAATTTTATGGATGATGCCTATTTACTATGTTTTTCTTATGGTACTTACGCAAAGCACCATAAGAATGGTTTTTACTACAGGATGATTTTTTTAATCTTTACTATTTATTTTAATTTTAAAAATTTCAATTTTTATTTTGAAATGATCATGGACTATATGGAACCACTTGGTGGTGTTGATGTAGATGCTAATCTCATGATGTTCCAATGATATCTTGACTTGAGGAGCTCCTTTTGCAAGATAATTCTTCTTGTACATAACCCTTTGATGTTCTTGTGATCTTTAGCAATACCAAATTTATCATTATCTAAACGTGCACATTATGATAGAGTTCCATTAGAGCCCTTATGATAAAGTGTTGCTGCCAAGACATGATGAATGTAAGATTTACGAAAATAGATTTTAGGTGGGATGGTGGATGTTTGTGGAGGATATGAGATGATGAATTATTTGATAGTTTAGATTGTGGATATTTAAATTTCAAAACTTGAGATAGTGGGCGATGTAGTATTGATATGGGATTTTAAGTGTGGTGGGAACCAAATTTTTTATACACTTTACGTGTTGTTCTTGAAGAATTTTTCAAAAATTGGTGGATATTTTTGATAGATGGATTTCCATTTCTTATTTGACTCCATGGTTTCTTTGACTAATATATTTTTCTTTTAATCACATGATTTATTTGATGCATTTTTACTTGGGATAATATTTTTAGGAAAATTACTACTAGAGAGGGTAACCATCTATATTCATTGAAAAATAAGTTTTAAAATATGTATCAAATTGGTTAATCAAACCCAAGCCCCACAATTTTCACCTATTGTGGAAAATTTGATCATCATATGATGTGTTCTAGCCAAAGGTTTCCTTCTCTTAACATCAGTCTAGTCATTGTCACCATGAGAAGGATCCTAGGTATCTTGCTCTACAACAACTAGGAGGTTCTTCCCACAAAATTCACCCAATTTAAATTGGTCAGTTCTTGAGCAACTTGATGAAACTATAGGTGATATTGTGGATGCTTCACTACCTTTGGAGAGAGTTATATAAGTTTCATCCCTTGCAAGTAAGACCAAAGTTTACTCCCTAGGAGGGGGAGGAGAGGAAGACATTCTTTCCTTTGGAGAGATTGAAAGGTGTAAAAAATACCTAGGTGGATTGGGTGGAATGATATAATGTTGGGATTCAATCCCAATCCACCATGTTGGTTTTCTCAAATTGGAGTTCACCAAACTGCACTTTAAATGACACTAGGAGGAGAATTGTTCCATTGAGAAACAATTTTTGCATCTGAAAGAATTTTATTCATAATCAATTGGTTGCCTCTTACATCTATTTCCCACCTTTAAAAAAATATTGATAGGGAGACCATTGTAAAAATCAATTTCAACATAAATATGGGTAGATGTAGATTTTTGATAGTAGATGGTTTCCTCAGATGAGTAGTAGTACCTTCCAAGGCTTCTTCCAATATCCATCAATCAATCTAGTTCCCAAAATTGAATGGGAAGGTATAGAAGTCTTACCCACAAAAATGTAATGCTGAAATGTATTGTACGTGGGTCAAAATTGGCAAACCAAGGTTTCATTCAAGAAAATTATCTTTGGTAGATCCATCAGCCATTTTCAAGAACTAACACCTTGTCTTCTTATGAATCAAACTCTAAAATGAAGAACCCCTTTGCAAAGAATAAAATTCTGAATTCTTTTTCCATGATTCCTTCCATTTATCCAAGACCCAATCATGTATACCACATAGTTTAGGCTAGGTCTTCGAAAACCAACAAGTAAAAGTATGACCAGATAAAAAAATCTCCCTATCCAAAGTCAAACTATCCAAAAAACTTATATAATTTTTGAGGGATGCACAAGATGATGTAGGAGAATCCTTGGTTCTTTGCAATCCTGCATCAACCAAACATTTTTTCACTTTAGTTTGTTCTTATTTAGTTCAAGTTGGCAGATTTAGCATTTCATCATATTTTCTCACCAAACCCTACAGATCTATGTTTGATCATGGACATGTTAATTTTCCCTTATTCCAATATTTTATAATGATTGGATCTTTTTCCAGCAAGTTAACACTTTCGTATTAAGTGATAGTTTTTAGAATAGAGCACCAAAGAAGTTTCAAGCCTAACGACTAGTTTTGTCTCTTGTGGATCCTTCCCATTAATTTTTGGATCCTTGCGAGGTGTTCTGAATTATTTCATAGAGTTTTCCGAACCTTAATTTTGGTCCACACTTCATCCTATGCACCTACTGAGGAGAAATTCAAATTTAAGGTTAACCTATTTCATGCACACGTTACATTTCCTTCATCAAAGATTGTAATGATCTTTGGCCGATGTGGAGGATTCTAGATATCAGAATGTGATATAAATCATTGTGACAAATCATTTGGAAAGAAAGTAGAATGAATACTAGATTTGATATTGAATATTTTGTCTCGCATTAAGGATCATATAGGAATATTTTATTTCAAGCATGTTGTATGAGGCTTGTGAGCTCGATCTATGAACCGAGATGTTTTTGGTTGATTGTAACTCAAATTTTTGGTAATAAGAATATTTGAATCTTCATTTGCCTCCATATTCTATGTGGCTTTTGTTTTGTAACTCTTGCTGCATGGTCAAAATTATTCTCTTTGAGGACCATCCTATGGTGACTACACCAAATTGGTATTAGAGTGAGATTCGTTTCATGAGAGATCGTTAGAGTTTGTGGAGTCCTATTGAATGTTTTTTGTCGGGTGGTAGACTAAGGATCTGACCTACAGCTATAGAGGACTTGAGTAAAGATGGAAGGAAGAAGAAATGGTAGAGGAAATGGAGTGGACAAAAATCTAGACCCAACTGTAATGGAGATGCTAATAGGAATTGTTG
This sequence comes from Sequoiadendron giganteum, assembly GCA_007115665.2. Lineage (NCBI taxonomy): Eukaryota > Viridiplantae > Streptophyta > Pinopsida > Cupressales > Cupressaceae > Sequoiadendron > Sequoiadendron giganteum. The sequence continues at coordinate 479,814,044 of CM021109.1, forward strand.
CCAGATTAGAATCTATTGAAATGGCCTAGAGGAGAGGTCGACTAGTTCATGAAGAGGTAGAAGAACAAGAAGGGGAAAGAGAAAATAAACCTAGCCTTGATGAGGGAGAAGAGAGGTTCATAAGAGCTCTAACCATAGTAAATAATAAACCACATTTCAATCCACTTGATTAAAGTGGTAAGTTGGATTTAGATGAATTGTTTGATTGGATAATGGAGATGGAGAAGTATTTTTATTTTGAAGGTACAACCGAAGACAAGAAGGTGAAATTTTCTTACACAAAGTTGAAAGGACTGCATCCCTTTGGTGGGAACATTTGTAGATAGATAGGCAAAGAAGAGGAAAGGAGAAGATAAAATCATGGGATTGGATGGTGAATAAGTTAAAGATGAAGGAATCAAGTGTGAAAAAGTATACTAAGGAGTTGTAAAAGTTGAATATTAGATCCGGATATTCTGAAGATGAGATTGAGAAAGTAGCCAGATATGTGAATGGATTGAAGCCATCTATTTTGGATGAGATCAGTTTGATCAAGCTACTAAGTGTGGAGGATGAATACCAATGTGCCCTAAAAGCATAAGAGAATATAAATAAAAGACATGAGTAGAGACATAGAGGAAGAGGCAGAATATTTCAGAGAGGAAGAATTTTATTGGAGGAGGAAGAGTATCTTTTGTAGATCAGAATAGAGATAAAGAAGTCAAGAAGAATGATAATCCATACCATAGAGATTTGGGAAACTCTTACTAGAGAGGAGGATATGATGGTTATCAAAATGAGGGTTATATAAAAGGTGATAGAGGATAGGATAAAAGAGTATTCAAGGGAACTTGTTTTAAGTTTGGTGGAGAAGGACATAGAGCATCTGAATGTAATCAAGGAGAGATAAGAAGAAAGATAAAGAACAATATAATAATAGCCTTTGCTGAGGAGGATCATGCTGAATCATCTAATAAATTGGAAGATGGAGAAGTCTTGGTGAATAAAATATTATTGTGTCAAAGTGAGATGGATAGGAACCGTTGCAAAGAAATAATTTGTTCTAGACCAAATGCAAGGTAGCGTAAACGTTGAAGAGTGATTATTGATAGTGGAAGCTTCGATTTCTGAAGAAATGGTGACCAAATTGAAGCTAGAAATATTGAAACACCCGAAGCCCTATCAAATAGCATGGATTCGAGATGAGCATAAGATACTGGTAAGTGAACAATGTTTGGTGAAATTGAAGATATGAAATTATCATGATGAAATTTTGTGTGATATCATGCCTATGGATATATACCATATTTTTTTGGGAAGGCCTTGGTAGTATGATAGACAGGCTATTTATGATGGAAAGAAGAACACATATACAATTGTTGCTAATGCGATGAAGTAGACTTTGTTGTCATTGGAGGGTGTTCCTAAAGTTGAGTTTTGTATGAATGATATAATTTGTCTGGTTGATGGAAGGAGATTTTTGATGTACTAAGACATCATAAAATGTACTATGCCTTGGTTTCTAAGAAGGATGAAGACTTGAAGCATGTAGAAGAACAACTGGATGAGATAAATGAGTTATTGGTAGAATATGAAGCTATCATTTCTAATAATGTACTAGATGGATTGCCACCTATGAGGAGTATTAGTCATTGCATGGATCTAATTCTTGGAGCTAGTTTTCCTAATAAAGAAGCACACCAGATGACACCAACAAAGAATTGAGAGTTGTTGAGGAAGGGTTTGATAAGAGAAACCTTAATTCCTTGTGTAATACCTATTATGCTAGCACCTAAGAAGTATGGAGAATGGAGGATGTGTACAGAGTCTAGAGCCATAAACAAAATCAAAGTGAAGTATAAATTTCCTTTGCCCAAGATGGATGACATTATGGATTGTTTGAGTGGAGATAAATAATTTACAAAGATAGATTTCAAGAGTGGATATCATCAGATCAAAATCAGAGAAGGAGATGAGTGGAAGACAACATTCAAAACAACCGAAGGATTGTATGAGTGGTTGGTGATTCCTTTTGGACTAACAAATGTACCAGGTACTTTCATGAGGTTGATGAATGATGTATTGAGGAAATTCTTGGGTGAGTTTGTGATTGTCTATTTGGATGAAATCTTGATTTTTAGTAAGACTAGAGGAGAAAATTTGTTGCATATACGACAAGTTTTGCAAGGGTTGAGAGAAGATTAGTTTCTGATAAAAATGAAGAAGTGTAGTTTCATGAAGGAAGAATTGGTATATCTGGGATTTGTGATATTTTTCAGATGGATTGGAGATGGATCCTGAGAAGGTAAGATAAATTTTTGAATGGCCTACACCGGAAGGCATTGGAGAGGTAAGATCATTTCATGGATTGGCTAGTTTCTACTAGAAGTTCATTAGGAATTTCAGTTCTATTTGTAGTGCTATGACATAAAAATGAGAGGGGATAAGAAATATTTAGGTGGAAATCTAGAGGAGACCGGAGTTTTGAGTTGCTGAAACAAAAGGTGACTGAGCAGCCTATGTTGGATTTACCGGAATTGAATAAGGTATTTTAAGTAGATTGTGATGCAAGTGGAAATGAAATTGGAGCAGTATTAAGTCAAGAAGGAAGACCAGTAGATTATTTCAGTGAGAAATTAAATGATGCTAGGAGAAGGTATTGAGTGTATGACGAGGAGTTTAATGCCATAGTTAAAGCCTTGAAAAAGTGGAGACATTACTTGTTTCCTAAGGATTTTGTGTTGTATACAAATCATCAGGAATTGTAGTATTTGAACAATCAAGGTAAGTTGAATCAGAAACACATGAGATGGGTTGAATTCTTGCACAGTTATACTTTCATTTTGAAACATAGGAGTGGAAAGTTGAATAGAGTCATTGATGCTTTGAGTAGGAGAAGGAATTTCCTAGCAGAGATGAGAGTGGAGGTATTAGGCTTTGATGAATTTAAGAACTTGTATGAGGAGGATCTGGATTTTGCAAAACCTTAGAGAGCTTTTAAAGAACTAGTCTTGGAGGATAGGAATCAATGGTTAGATTATTTCATTCAAGAGGATATGTTGCTCAGAGGGAATCAATTGTGTATACCCCAGAGTTCAATAAGGGATAGATTGGTGAAAGAAAAACATAGTGGAGGATTGGGAGGACACTTTGGAATTGATAAGACAATAGCATTGGTAAGTGAGAATTACTTTTGGCCATAGATTCATAAGGATGTTAGGAAATTTGTGTAGAGTTACAGATTTTGTCAAACTGCAAAAGGGAGTAGTTAGAATGTTGGATTGTATAAGCATTTGAGAGTTCCTGAGAGACCTCGGGAGGATATCAGCATGGATTTCATATTGGGTTTGCCAAAGATAAAAAGAGGTGATGATTCTATATTTGTGGTGGTGGATAGATTTAATAAAATGGCACGTTACATACCTTGTAAGAAGGAAAAAAATGCAACACATGTAGTAGAGTTTTTTTTCAAGGAAGTAGTCAGATTACATGGATTACCTCAGAGTATTGTTTCACACAAAGATATAAAGATTGTTGGTTACTTTTGGAGGAAACTTTGGAATAATTTAAAGATAGAATTGAATTTAAGGTCTAATTTTCACCCACAAACTAATGGATATGTAGAGGTTTTAATGCCCCATCGTGGAACCTAAGAAACATTATGCTAATAATGATAAACTTCTAAATAATTTTTTTTTATAAAACATTTAATAACAATATATGATTACAACCTAGAATAATGCTCAAGGAGTCCACAACAATGCTACTAAATTAAAACAGTCAACATAACACATCAAGAACTATATGAATTAAAACAAGTGAAAAGTCATAACCAAAAATAGTACTTCAAGAGTTATATTATAATAAGTGAGATTGTGATTAATCTCAAAACATACAAGTAACATTAAAAAGAAAAATCATGCAAAATTATGAGTAAATAAGAATAATATCATGAATAGATGATGACCATTTCCATGAACTCATCCAAAGAACCAATCTCCGTGAACAATGTGCAACCATGAACCTGCCAAGTATAAATTTGTCTCAAACAATATCACCTGCAAGGGACCCAATGGAAGATGTGGCACGTTCCTCCCAACCATGTGGAACTTGAAAGCCCACCCCCTTGCTAGGAGATAGAATAGGTCCCCAAGTCATACAAAAAATAAAAGTGACAACATACAACACAAGGTCGACAATCATGACATCACAACTAACAAAATCCTAGTACCTTAGTTAAGGTTTTCACATAAATACCAACCTTCAAGAGGTTACACATGCAACCAATTTTAGCCCCTAATGAAAGCCACTCCTTCAAGGGTACAACTTCTAAATATGACAAGATTACAAAGACAACAAGCATTCAGGAGAAAACTTCTTTTCTCTAGGACTTCAAGATAAACGAGTATAAATCAAAACATATACAATGCTATAAACCACTTACAAGCAAGAAAAAGTTTTCAAGAACAAATTCAACTTCACTCTAGAGTAATCAACATGTCCAAAAGTAAAATTCATAAGAACAGACAAAAATTGCATGGGCCACATTAGCACATTTGATTCAATAAGAGAGTAATCACCATTCTCTACCCACAAATTCAAAACAACAATAATATTTTAAGCCTCTGGATGACAATACCATGAATGACATATCTTAATTAAACTAGATTCCAAGAAATAATAACGATTTATCCATTTAGATTATTATTTTTTTCATTCAACAACTTTAAATTAATACTACTCTTCAAAAATAATTAAATGTATTAAAATACCTTGTCTCAAAACCATTCAAATATGAGTGTTAAAATTAAATTAATAGGGAAAGACGAAAACAACAATGTAATTTCCTTCATTTTATAATCGTGCAATGTATATTAAACTTAACCCTACAATATCATTATAATCATAATCCAACCATATTACTCAATATGATAACCATTACTAATAACCTATAGGTAGAATTATTAAAACAATATACATCGACATATCATTAATGGTCTCATTTATTCTATCCTATATCAACAAATAAATAAAAAATTATTAATTAACCAAGCTATACAAAATTCAATTAATACTTGGTTTAATATTAATACTTATTGATTAGAAACAAACAATCAACCTCAATTCACACATATAAATACAAATAGATCAATTATATTCTTGTAAACAAGAAATTGTATTATGATTGTAATCCAATCATAATTATAAATAAGAATATACCAATTGCACTTATGTAAAAACATATATAAATGATCTTTTACAACTATGATCTTTACAAACTAATGTCTATTAATTTTCAATGTTATATTTATGAAACTCAACAAACATAGACTACCAACTATATAAATAAAACAATCCTAATAAAGAGAGCATGCATCAAAACTTAACCCAAATGAAGATTAAATTAAAAGAGTCATAGGTATACAAGACTCCACCTCAATCTTATGAAGGGTAAGTCAACTTTGAGTTAAGCATGAATCAGGTAAGGTCGACACCTCCAATAGACCATGCAAAATTAATGGAACCAACACTCTGTTTTTGCCATGCAAACTTAAACTCTAAAAGGCATGGACAAAGCAAGGTTCAGATTGGCTAGAAGTTACATGCAAACCCAATGTAAGGACAACTTGAATTTCTAAACAAATATTTAATGGTGAAGAATGAAATATTCTTTATTTCGTAAACCAATTTCAAACAGGTTTTAGACATGAAGCATCGATGATAATAAGTTTCAAAGATGAGCTTCTTTAGCTGCAAGAATGAATTGATTCTATTTAAAATCATCCTACTCATATTATAATGGCTTCAAGCACATAAATATAAATATGAACCTTTAGATATAGAAGCAAAACTAACTATTTTCTTCCCTTGTTGCATCCAACTCTTTCTTTAAATAAATTTGTATGCAAGATTCCTAAAAATAATCAGGGATAAAATAAGAAAACACCCCTCACTGGTTACATACATATTAACCAAGCATACAATTAATTATACAATCTGAAGTAGATCTAGGTAAGATTATCTAGATTTTATAAATATTTATTTCATATTGTAGTTTGATGTTGATAAAAAATTTCTAATCATTAAGGGTTTCATTTTTTGTTAATGTGCAGGTTTCAAGAAGAATTTTCAAGCTTATCTCAACTAAAATTTATAGCAGGCACATTACATGTTTTTAATAAAAAACCAGCATGAATTTAAAAGAGGAAAACCTAATTAGATTTTCTTGATTCAAGCAACGGTGAATCATACCCTAAAATACTCACTCCTCAAAACTCTCACAATACTAACACAAGTTCTAGAATACGATTTCCAACTTTGAAAATAAAATACAAAACCCCAGAACGTACAAACATAATATTTTCTCATGAAAAGACATCCCTCCCTTTCAAAAATCCAATTCCCCATCAATTCCCCCTTCCATTTACAAATTGCATGCAATTTTTAATCAACCAGTTTCAAATTTTTAGACATCAAGTTAAAAAAACAATATTTCACAACTTAAAATCACAACTCATTGTTTTAGATTTCAAAAATATCAAAATTGCACAATTAAATCAATTACAGGTAATTAAATTATTGAAAACAATATATTTCAATATTTTACTTTTAATTCCTCTTCAATCTAAAAATAACATTTTAAATTTAAACATTTCAATTATTCATTAATCAATATTACCATTATCTTAAATCATTAAATAATATAAATCAACAATATGAAATCATGGTAAAAAAAAGAAATTACATGACAACAATGAAAACATGACAAACAAACAAATGAACATAAGGGTGAAAAAAATACACTCATTCATTTCAGAACGATGGTTCATGACATAGGACAAGTCTATCTCCCTTCAACGATTCCATTGGGTTGTGACACGCTCAGACCTGACAAGCAGGTGGAGTTGATGCCTATACCTAAAATTTGCATCACACCACATGGCCAACTGAAACAACATAAATAACATGATATACACCATGAAGAAGAATCAGAAAGTAGCAGGGCGCTCACGAATGAGTATTGCTAAACTATCTTCTTCACCGAACTAACGTAAGAAATATCATCTGAAATCATTCACATCAAAGTACCATCATAAACATTACAAAACCTCATATGTCATCATAATTATGTCATCTTGAAAAAGTAAATAGAGCATCATAACATAAAGTGTATCATCAATTGAGTTTCACAATCTAAACAAGTAATCCAAAATATAATACATAAGAGTAACGTAGTCATAAAACATCTAATGACTATCAAAAACTCAAAACAACTATAATAAATATGTCATCACGAGGGTCACTACAAAAGTAGTAAATAGGAGTTTGGGAAATTTTTTGAGATGTTTGGTTGGGGAGAAGACCATAATTTGGGATTTAGTGCTTGCACAAGAAGAGTTTTCTTACAATAATTCAATGAACAAGAGTACTAGAAAGACACCTTTCGAGATTGTTGCTGGAGTTCATCCTAGAGGCATATCAAAGTTGTGAGACATAAATAAGGATTATAAAAGGAGTGCAGAAGTAGAGGAATTTGTAGAACATATGAAGAAAGTGCATACTCAAGTAAAGAAAGAATTGGAGGATATGAACCACTAGTATAAGGATCGAGTAGATGAAAAGAGGAGATTTAAGGAGTTCAAATTTGGAGATGAAGTGATGGTGTATTTGAGGAAGGAAATATTTCTATTTGGAACATACAATAAGCTCAAAATGAGGAAGTTTGGACCCTGTAATATTTTAAAGAAATTTGATTCAGGAAATGCCTATGAAGTAGAGTTATCGAGTGGCATGGGTATATCAACTATATTCAAAATTTCAGATCTACATTAGTACCATGAAGAAAAATTTAGTGAAGAATGTAAAAGAAAATTGGAAAAGCAGTTTCCTAAACAACAATCAGATGAGATAGAAGGATTTTGGATATAGGAGATGGGAGGAAAACGTGTGGAAGACAGTTCAAAGAATATCTTATAAAGTTGAAAGGAATACCAATGGAGGATTCTTCTTGGATTTCTCAAGCTAAGGTAGACCGTACTAGTTTTCCTTTAGCCCCAAAAAAGTGAGGGAATCACATTTCAAATAACCCCAAATTTCTGATGTAGGAGCATCCTTGGTTCTTTGCAATCTTGCATCAACCAAAAATATTTTCACTTTAGTTTGTTCTTGCTCATTTCTTGTTCAGTTCAAGTTGGCAGATTCAATATTTCATCATATTTTCTCATCAAACCTTCTGGATCTATGTTTCATCATGAACATGTTCAATTTCAATTATTCCAAGATTTCAAAATGATTAGATCTTTTTTCGGTAGGTTATCGCTTCTAGATTAGGTGACAGTTTCTAGAACAAAGCAATGAAGTAGTTTCGATCCTAATGACTAGTTTTATCTCTTGTGGATCCTTCTTGTAACTTGTGGATCCTTGTGAGATGTTCCAAATTATTCCATTGAGTTTCCTCAACCTTAATTTTGATCCACAATTCATCCTATGCACTTGCCAAGGAGAAATTGAAATTTAAGGATGACCTATTTCATACACATGTTATATTTCCTTCATCGGAGATTGTAATGATCTTTGGCCGATGCAGAGGATTCTAGATCTCTGAATGTGATATAAATCTTTGTAAAAAATCAGTAGGAAATAAAGTAGAATGAATATTGGATTCGATATGTAAGATTTTGGCTCACATTAGGGAGCATATAGGAATACTGTATTTTGAGCATGTTGTATCAGGCCTATGAGCCTGATCTGTGAACCCAGATGTTGCTAGCTGATTTTAACTAAATGTTTGAATCAAAATTTTCCTCCATATTTTGTATGGCTTATATTCTATAACTCTTGCTACATGGTCCAAATTGTTCTCTTTGAGGACCCTCCTATCGTGACTACAACATAAGAAAATGCAAACATTGTTTGCAATGGGTGCCATTTACAATGAAAATGGCATGTTGCAAGTCTAAATGAGGACCCCCATTACTGGATGCATTATTTGAGTCATGCCCAAACCACTCAAAATAATAATAGCAGTGACGCAGGATAATTATAATCACATGTCCATACTACAAATGTGATGCCCTAACAACCTGTGTGAAATCCATTCATCGGTCCCATTCATCTAAGAGTGTTCCTTGCTATTGTTTTGTATTCCATTAGAATGGCCAATGAAGGGTGGAAAATCAATGAATTGTATCAGAGCATTGTTTGATATTCCCTTGCTATGATCATGCCTAAGTAGAAGCCTCATAAGGGTTTTGTGATGGGAGGAAGTTTGTAGGAGACATTGCAACCACAAAAATCCTTTTCTTTGAGATCCATTTTAACTTTATATGTGACCCACTTTGACATTTTGATTCATTAGCTCCAACAACTTGAGTTTTTATTTGTAAGTATTTTTCTTTTATTGGTCCTAATTAGTGGTTGGAAATATGTGGGAAAGATCGATTTTTGTATGGATAGTTGGAGTAATGGAAAGAACTTTATTATATGGACTCCTCATGACTCCCATGTTTATTTTTTCATTAGATAGAGTTTCTCTAGTATCATGGGGGTACCACTAATTTCATTGGATTTATTTATTGTTGAAAAAAAAAGATCTTGATGCTTAGGATTGTCGAGAAAATATACTGGCTCTAAAACATCTTATTCATATAGGCCTAGTCCTTTCCCTTGATACAACATCAATAAAAAAAATTGGTTGGCCCTAGGATACTAATTTTTTTGAAAATAAGGTTTCAATTCATCTTTGTGTTGTTGGAAACCATTAATGGTGATTGTCTTCTCATTAGTAATAAATATTGCTTTGAAAAAATTGAGATATTTGAGGTGATAGGCTACTAGTGTTTCACACTTCTATGGGATGTTGATTGGATCTATATATCTTATTGATCAATATCTTTGACATGAGCTTTACAAAGAAGGGACTTTGAATGTTCTTCAAAATATGTTGTTGTCTTAAATTCAATATAAAAACCCTCTTCATGCCATCATTTTCTAGAACATGATCATGGAGTCTTGTGAACTTAGTTATGGGTTGATCATTTTAAAATAAGTCTAGAGTGGAAGATTTTTGTTCTAGAAAAACAAGGATAAGATCATTTATGTATTCCATAGAAGCTATTATAATATGAATACAATAATTTATTTTTTTAAGATCATGGATTGGATGGAAAGGATTAGTGTGATCTTGATCAATGATAGGATAAGATGTAAGGATTTGGATAGCTTGATCTTGAATTATTTCAAGGCTTTATTTGTTATGCTTTGGATTGTATTATTGACACAGATCTGGGTTAAATGATGGGATATAAATAAGGGACTCTTAAAAGTTCTAAAAATGTTGACATGATGGTAATAGATTTTAAATGGACATGATATGTGATGTAAGGAATGATGGTACTTGGACTAGGATTTCTTTATGATAGATTGGATTTGTACCAATAGTTGGATTAACCTGTAGCTCATGATTATCTATTGTGGTTAGCCCTTGGAGAAATTACTAAGATGTGTCCTCATTGGGTGAATGGTTTCATGTGAATGGTATGGATTAATATTGCAAAGGTCTTAGGGATGTGATGGATGCTTTTCATGGATAAGATTCTTCAATATGACCTAACATGAAGTCAAATGAGGGAGGTATGTTATGGTCTGAGATGTGATTAACATGATTATTTCAGGATAAGACATTTCTATACATTGGTGGATGGTTTTCATCACACTTTGGAAAAGTGTCTTGACATAGGTCCATTCCCTCATTATGTGAGTGATGAAAAACATAGTGGTGATCATTGGATTGATGAATATGTCCTACTAATTTATCATATGAATAATTGAGAATGCTATATTCTCTTATTTTACCAAAATAATTTCCCTTACCATGGTTTGGGATTTTATTGTTGTATATTCATAGGTAATTGTTTATAAATGTTCTAGAATATTTATCGATACTAACATCTTCTTGGTCAATGAGATCATGTATGGGGTTTTAAAGTTTCAAGGACTTTTTTGTTTTATTACATTTAGTAGTATTATACTCACAATAATAATTATTGTCATACCATAAAGATTTAAATTGTGGTTCATCATAATGTTAGAGTTTTGGAGCTATGATAATATTTGATTGAATTATTTTTATCAATATTGTCAATTGATTTCCCTAAGGGAGTGTACTTTCATCTAATTGTGTTATTAGTTATTGATAGTCCTCCTAGAGGATTCACATTTTAATTTCCCTTTTGATTATTATATGGGATTTGTACATTTTGTATAAATTTGACATCTACTATCCCATCATTAGTGACATTATTGTTTTTATCCCAAAGGTGAGGTTTATCATTACAATTAGATGTATGAACCCTATACTCTTTATAGATTTTGATGAGGCCATTAATGATAAGAGCCTTCTAAATAGTGAATCCATTATATATTATTTCTTTAAAGGTATTGGCACATTGTATGATTAAATATAATTTGATTTCCATGTTTAGATTTTGGAAAAATCTGTCTATAAGTTTTTTTTTAGGGATGGTCCATTTACATTTGTTGGCTTTGTGTCTCCAACATTGCAAGAATGAAGCAAATGTTTCTTTTGAGTTTTTCTTTGTGTTGTATAAGTTAGTCATAGTGATTTCATGCTCAAAGTTATATAGTAAGTGAGTCACAAAATTTTTAACTATCTATTGAAATGTTTTGATACCTTGGGGTAGATGAGAAAACAATTATATGGCTTGTCCTCCCAAGTCTTGAGGAAAAAGGAATGTTAAATATGTACTATTGAAGGACACGTCTAGACAAGCTACATAGAACTCTCGTATGTACTCTCGAGGATCACCTATTCCCTTATACTTCTCGAATTTTGGAATTTCAAAGTTTTTAGGGAAAGGTATCATAGGTATGTTTCTATCAAACAAATATGGAAAAATATCCTCAAGAGTATAGTTTTTCTTCATTTTCCCTAGTTGCATGTTTGTGATTTTTTTATTCCAGCTTTCAATTTTCGATACCAAGTCATCTTGCTAAGTGTTTTACAACTAGTGGGATGGATTGTATTTTTTTTGTGGTACATGTTGTTGTTGAGGTATAAATTTTGGTTGTTGGGGGTTTTTTTGGTGTATGACTTTTTGTTGAGGTTTGGTTGGGTTTTGAAGAATTTGATGTTGTTTGGGGATATTTGTATTAGGTATGGATGTTTGTGAAGGATTTGCTAGGTGATGAGAAATAAATAGGTTCAATGCCATTTTTTTTGTAAATTAAATCTCTATCCAAAAATGACTTCAGAGGATGAGATACAATGCTTGGACTACAAAAATATGAAAATTTGAAACTTATATCCAAATCTGAAAATTAAGTTTCCTTAGTATTGAATTACAATGATTAGATCCACATTATTTATGATGCAAAACAAACTCAACATAACATTCTTATAAACACCACCTTATGTGAACTTATAATAACAATATATGAAGAATAACATTAAAATAATATAGAAGCAACGTAGAACAAATCAGAAACGCAAGAGCATGACATAACATAGTATTGAGATGGAGAAACCCTTGAAGGAAAAAAATCCACCAAGAAGAGAGGCCAAGTATTTATTATAATCAAATACATGAGATCACAATACAACCACTTCCATTCTCCTCTTTTCCATCATGATGGAAGCACTTTTGCACCTATGAAAAACCTCCTTACGCCTCAACATGTCATTGTTCCTACACAATAAGATTGCATTCAAATATTGCTCATACTTTCTACATCTAAAGAGCTAATTTTATAGATGTGAGAATAGGTCATAAGCCAAAAACAAGGCTTCCAAAGATAATCTTTCATCCAAACCACCAAAACATTGGAATTCCTCCAAGAAATATAAAAGGACACCTATTTTGTCTTCCAATACTTTCCCTCCAACTTGGGTGCCCTAACTTGAGAGATAAACATTACATTAAATGAAATAAATTATGGAAAACCAAGTGAAAATTTTTGCCTCTTTCCAAGCACCCACTTGGAGAATCCCAATGGTCACTTATTTATCATTTTCCTTATCTTTTATTATCCCATTTTTGGTGACCACATGTGGGGAAAATAATATTTAATATTAATTTACACATCACCTTTACCACTACTACACTTGGACCCAGCACTCCTTATGAGTATATTACAAAAAATGGTGAGAATTAATATTACAAAATAATTTTCTAATACACCCTAAGTATATAGATACACTTTCCTATTATTTTGGAATATTGACATAGGACATACAAGGTGGATGGCACCTTAATCCTAACATTATCCCACTTGACATCAAGATTGTAAATACACCCATAGGAATCAAAAAGGAAAAGCATCCCTTCACCAAATATGTACCATATGAATCTTCACACTGCTCTCATGATCCAACAAGATACCTACAAAATAAGCCATGATAACCACCATCAATAAAAAATTACTTCAAATCCTCCAATATTCCACCTATAGAAGAAAATGGAGCATGCAAAGGTGAAACATATCAATGATCACTAAAACCTACACCAATGTTTACATGAAGACAAGCATAAAATGACAATGGTAACAAAGGCTTTGAGTAGCTTCCATACTCATACCACTTGAAATAGAAACCACAAAAAATTGTAACTCATCTAGTCTAACTATACCTCAAACTAGGGCATACCAAACATAGATAGAATTTCATGACATCAACATACCAACCCAGAATTTTCAATCAAGTATGTATATCCATACTCCTATCTTAATGCAACATAACAATGTAAAATTGACTACAAAAAATGCTAGCTAAAAATTATGCCTTAACAATGAAACAATATCATGAATATAGACATACCACATCCAGGTCATCCCATTGCAATAAATTGGGTAACTAATCCACAACCTACATATTTCATAGATCCAAATCCAATGAAACATAAAAAATCATCATCACATCTGTAAAAAATAAACCAAGATATCATAGAGGATAGATATATATCCAAAAACTCCCACTGCATCAGTAATATCAAATATAAAAATAGATCAAGGCATAGAAAAATTACCTATAATACTTCACATACAGGATGTGGCTAATTTCTCTATTACATAGTATTAAGGAAACATACAATGATATAAAAATCCTGCAAACAAATCATTGCAATACCTCTCACAACTAGTTGCCATAGCTCTCCCAAAATTTTCAAACTCAACCATGTGAAACCAAACATATAGGAAGAATACCATGACCTAATAGAGAACCTTAAAACCAAACCATATCCTTGTTCTACACTAACATGTACCAGGTATTGTAATTTAAAATCTCCTTCACCATTCCAAAACAAAAAGGATATCAACATCTAACATTCAAATAAAATTAAAATATTGAAGCAATAGATGTAAAAATATCATATAGAGGGTAGACAAAACCAGAAAATATTTTCCACAACAAAGGGAATATGCCTAGACCCACACATCATTTATTTTACCTCTCCAAATATGTTCTCAAAATTAGATCCATAGTTCAAGAAGAAAACAAGGACAACAACAAAAATTGTAAACCATACATCTTCCTAACAAGTCTTCATAATTTTTATATGCAAGACTAACTCATATGAGAAGAAAAGACAAAATAAATAATGCATTTAATAACCAGGTGGGAAATACCTCTCAGATCTTTCACCTACCAAGTAGACCAAGAGTTAGATACAAGATTTTCATATGCACACAACATTAAGAAATGACAATCTTCTCTTTAGATCCATAATGGATTCAAATCCATAACTAGAAGTAGTCTCATTAGTATTTCTACTAAAATAATCATCAAAGAGTAACCATATCAATATAGTTTCCCATAAATAAGATATCCCTTAGCCTTACCCAATTATCTCTATTCTCCACGAGAATCCACCAATCAATCCATGCAAAATTCTAGCGCAACCCTGTAAAATCATGAAGCTCAAAGAAAATGATTAATAATCAAAACCAAAGAGAACAAAAAAATACCATTATCAAAATTATAAATATATAATTACGAACATATCATGGCATCATGATCTAATATCCCTTCCTAAGAGATCATATTAAAGTAACCATCCATAATTGAATGATGAATCGACATCACTGCCAAAGCTCCCACTAATATGTGTAACCAAACTCTCCAAGAAACATGATATCCATCTCATAAAAAAAGATACACCATGTCTCTAACATAATCAAAGAACTCAATGTCATGAGCTCCCAAAAGGTAAAGTACAATAACAATATCCAAACCAAGAAGATACAATTTTTTCACATCCTTTGTCAATAGAACCAAAGATATCATTAAACTCTCACTACAATATAAGTGTAGAATCTAAGAGATCCTTATGACACCAACCATTGCAAAAGACCATCCATATTCTAATCAAATATTATACATGGATCAATACATACTACAACAAAAATTATAACCAAAATCTTAAAACAAAGAAGACATCTAACACATTATGTAATTGCATAAAGCTCCCACTAATAGTAATATCGAGATAGATGGAATCATTAATAATATATCATTGCTAACACTCTAACTAAATTGAACAGAGCTTCTCATTCACCATAACATAATATGATAGATTCAAATGACCAGATATATGAGGTACTCCCAATAACCATCTCTCACTACAAGAAGCATACCAATGTAATGATCATGGCCAAGAATATGGCCTACCAAATAGAATCTACATCAATTTTTTTTACAATATCTACATAATTAGTGCTTCAATCTCAAATAAATAAATAAAATAGAGATAATTAGGTATATCATGTGGATTTCTAGGATTTAAACACTAGAATCAATGCTATATATGATTTTCCAAACAAACCAACATAGGATTAACCATAGATCAACAAGATCTCTCCAAGTAGTCATGCAGACCTATAACTATCTTCATCACAAACACCCCGAATATAGTCTAATCACAAATCTACATAACACATATTTTAGCTAACATGTAAAACATAAAAAACCATATTTGTAAATATAAAATCCATTTAAATATCTATACATTTACATCAAACATTTCATCTGAATAATGGAATAAGTACAAATCTACAAACCCATAGCTAAAAATAAGAGTAAAATGCAACCCAATAGGAAAACCAAGTATTGAAGGATCTTATAAAATATGAAACATATCAGATCCACAACTCACAAATAGGTTATTGGTTTATATACTAGTGCTTTCATGTAACCAAGGTCTAAAACCATGAATCCAACATAAGCACTCCATTGTATAGTCCAAATTGAGAGTTTTTCTCCATGTGAATGGGATGTCTCTACCAATCTAACATGAACATATTCTCACTGCAGATGACCACAAGGTAAATAAACAATACCACCAAACAAGGGGATATGCATATATTCTCCAAGTTACCAAAACATAACCAAATCCATGAAGATCCATAATCATGAGCTTCCAATGCCCAATATAGATCACATTGACAATATCCATGGCTTCCAATCTCATAAGTTTATAGAAAAATTTAACTAACATAACATTTATTACAACCCCACAAGCCTTTGAATAACCTTCAATTCCTTCTTACGAATTTCCACAAGCTTTCCAAGCTAATAAATCAAAAATAAGGAATACCCAAACCCTAGTTGACCTTCAACTCTAATACCAAATGACGAGAGATAAAAAAGTTAAATACCAATTGTTGGGAAATTAAATCTATATATAAATACAAATTTAAGGGGTGATATACAAGGCTTGGAATATATCAATATGAAAATCTAACTATTATATTCAAATCTGAAAATTAAGCTACCTTAATATGCAATTACAATGATTAGATCTATCTTCTTTATGATGCCAAAACTTAGCCAACATAACATGCTTATAAGCACTCCCTTATGTGAACTTATAAAAATCATATATAAAGAATAAAATCACAATAATATGGCATAAGTGAGGCACAAATCAGAAATAAAAGAGCATCACATAACATAGGATTTACATGAAGAAACCCTTGCAGAAAAAATATCCACCAAGAAGAGAGGAAAAATATGCATTATCATCAAATAAATGAGATTAAAACACAACCACTTCCATTATCTGCTTTGTATCCAACATGGAAGAACCTATGTGCACACCTGTGAACAACCTCCTTGTATCTCAACCTATCCTTGTTCCTACAAAGTAACACTACATTCAACTAGTACTCATACTTTCTAGATCCAAAGAGCTGATTTTATAGATGTGTGAGGATGTCTTAATCCCAAAACAAGGCTTCCAAAGATTAATATTTAATACAACACAACAAAACCCTTGGAAATCCTCCATGAAATATGAAAGGAAACCTATTTTAGCTTCCAATACCTTCCCTCGAACTTGGGAACCAAAAATTGAGAGATAAACATTACATTAAATGCAGTAAATGATGGAAAACCATGTTACACACGTTGCCTCTTTCCAAGAACCCACTTGGAGAATCCCAATACTCACTTATTTATCCTTTTCCTTATCTCCTTTTATCCTACATTGTGTGAACACATGTGGGGAAAAATTTATTAAATAATTATGTCCACACATCACCTTTACCTCTGCTAGTGGACCCATCATCGCTTATGATTATATTACAAACAAGAGTGAGAATTAATATTACAAAATATTTTTCCAATATGCCCTAAGTACCTAGAGACACTTTCCAAGGATGTTGGAACCATGATGTAGATTTACAAGGTGGATGGAACCTTAATCCTAACAATAGGCTATAGTTTCTTGGTATGTTAGTTGTGCAATCTTGTTTTGTGACTATAAATGATGGAGTTTGTCAGCTAAAAGGTTGACTTTAGTTATTGGGATAGTTTGTGCTCCTTCCTGTGTAAGGTTGTTGTGGGTATGTGCAGGATCATGATGGGCCAAAAAGTGGCGATATGTAAGCCATATGATGACCCATGTGGCTCACGACATTTGTTTAGCCCAAAATTGATGAAATGAAAAGGGTTTTTAGAGGAGATTCTCAGCTTTCCATCAATATAAATTATGCTTTACTTTGAATTCAATAAATAAATATTATTCATTTTCTATTAGAATTACGAATAAAGTCCTGATTGATAGGCTAATTGAAAAAAATCTATAACTTTCAAACGGTATCAAATTTTTTGAATCATTAACATGCGTCACATTCTATGCTTCACATAATATAGGATTAGAAAAAATAAAATTGAATTTTATGAATTTTTAACCAAGTTAAGGTGGTTAGATAGATGAGCTTTTATATTTTTTAAAATTTGTAATAAAAAAATCATAATTAATTTTTTACTTGGAAAGAAATTATAAGAAAATATGCATCACATCGGGACATGAGTCCTCTACTTCTATCTAAAATATTATTAAAAAATATTATCATTTTATTGTGGTTAGGGTGGTCATACATACACCTATTTCTTATTTTTACCCTGGAATTTAAATACTACTACATTGAAATTTCAAATTTTCACTGAATAGATTTATTTTTTAAAATAAAAGTCTAGTAGTTTAGAAAGTAATTTCAATTTTCTACAAATTTAATTTTTACATTTTTTTGTAATAATATAGATAACTTATTCAAATTTTTACATCAAGTTGTCTAACTCTGATTTTTTGTCTTTTTATTGGCACTTAAGGGCCTATTTTTTCCATGATGATCCTGCACATACCCTTGTGTAACATTTAGAATGTTAGGAGGCACATACAGTGTAGGAGTTGGGTTTTCAAAGGATTATTTGTATAGTTTGGCATGTTGGTGTTTGGGGGATTTCATATATTTGGGTTTGTTTCAATGAATGTGTATGCTAAAGAAGGTGTGATTTTTGTATTTGGTTCATTTGGGATTGTTTGATCAACTATGCTTGGGTTTTAATATAACCAATTCAATTTTTTTTTATAATGGTATGAAATCCATGTGATATGATGGTATAGTAGGTTGACTAGGTATGATTGGAATGAGAGGTGCTGGTATTGGTTTGTTGATAGTTTGAACTCTAGTTAGGTTTTCATTTATTAGAACACTAGTTATCATGATGTGTGTGTGAGCTTTTTCTCTAACTATTGCAACATAATAATTAGAGGGTAGTTCACTACCATTTTATACAAGTTTAAGAAGTAGCTATTGGGATCCATAGAAATAAGGGTATTAAGTTCTCTAACTAATGAGGCATCTTGTTGTATTTCTAAAATCAATTCCTTAATGAATTTGTTAGGTAATGTGGATTCATTTGTGATGTCTTCCTTGAGGATGATTTTATATTGATATTTTTGTGGATTTTGATGTTAACATTATTTGAATAAATTTCTAAGCATTCCAAATGTTGTTTTGGTAGTATTCATAGGCATGGTGGCATTTGAACTATTTGGGTTTGACTCAATGATTTTTTTGTGTTGAGACCTTATAATAGGCATAAAATTAAATGACCTTATGCAAGATGGGATGCAAGTAAATGTAGATTATGTGGTATGGATGAGGGTTTATTTTAATATGGAATTATGAGAGCTATACTAGATATATTTTGACAAAGATTAATGTCGATGGTGTTCGATTTGATGGGAGATATTAAAACCTCCAAAATTCAAATTTAATCTACTTCTTCATTTGATAACCTCTAAAAGGATGGTCTTTACTTGTAATAGAATAATGAATCCAATAAATTATATTATGGTAATTTTACCAACTTAGAAGTAGATGAGACCACTAACCTAGTTTACCCAAAAAAGATAAACTAGGATATAGGATGGGATATCTAAGAAATACTATGAATGATTTTGGGTTTTAGTGATTTGATTCTTTATGGATTACTATGGTGTTGTTGTTTATCACAATCTAAAGAGACATAAATCTAAAAGTTCAAGATGAAAAAATAGTATGAGATGAGTGTGATTTTTTATTTGTTTTATGGATGATGAATGTTGGTCATAGATTTGTTACAATACATGTCTTGTCCTAGCTTGATTTATTGTTGAATTCTAGAGACTAAAATTTTAAGGGTTCTAGAAATTTAATTTTACTCTCAAATATTGCATGGTGAGTAACTTTGAGCATGATATTGTACCTTATACCACACTAATACAATGGCTAAAGGTCTTGAAGAATTATAATAAGAAAAGTTAATAGTGTTTCCATAAATAATGAGCCCATCAAAGGATGTCTGAGTCGAGGGGGTCTCCCCACTTCTCATCACCTATATATGTCTTGAAAAACCAAGGATCACACGGCTTAGATTTTATGACATTGGCCACACTTTGGGGTACAAATTAAATTATCCCCATTTATATGGGCTGATGCAAGAAGTTGGGTCCACAAAAAGCTCAAAAAGTGGAAGTATTTTTGTTGTTTTTCACAATTTGTCACACTTGGACTGAAAATTTGAGGCACTTACACAATGAATTTTAAAACAAATCAGTAATATGAAATTTATAATTTTGAATCTAGCTTCTAAATATATAAATTATTCAAATACCCAGATTGTAGAAATTAAATTTTGATAGGGATCTATAAAAACCACTTTTTAAAAGTCCCTTTTTTTTACCATACCATACACATGTACGAACACCACTTTTTGACCCAAATAAAATTATTTTGCTAGTTCCTTTTGTGGAAAGAGAGATAACAACATGAAGATTTATGAGGAATTTTTTTTATAATTGTTTGTTGAATATTTTTTTTATTAAATTTTTATTGGCCTTAATTGTTTTTTTTTTTAAATCAACATGTACAAAAAACATAATTTGACCTAAACTAAATATTTTTTGAAACTTTTTTTTTCCTTTTTGTAGAGAATTGTCTAAAGATTGATGTCATATAATTTTTTTTACAAGAACATTAACCAAAACAAAGTTATTAAAAAAAAGAAAAAGTCTGATATTTCATGTTTAAGGACTGGTTTGCTATGAAATTAATTTAAAAATAAAAAATATAATCCAATATTAATAAAAATTATATATTTGGAAACTAGATATTTTTTTTTTGTAATGGGTTTTAATTTTATAGATTGAATAGAAAAAAAAGTCCATCAACCATACTGTGAAAGTTGGACATTCTTTTTCAATCTGCATTAGTTTTTTAATTGCAGGTCAAAGGCTAAGGCTCGGATTGCCAAGCCTTTCTCGAGCCTAAACCAAAGGCTGAAAGTGCGTTGGAGATTCAAATTTTTAATAACGCATATGCATTTTTAAAAATGCGTACGTGTTACAAAACACATATGTGTTCTTTATTTGTTTGATTATTATTATTTTTTAAATGTTTTTTAGAAACGGGTACCCATTTTGAAAAGTAGAACGCATACGCGTTTTAAAATAGGTACCCATTTTTCTTTTCAAAATGCATACGCATTTTAAAATGGGTACCTGTTTCTAAAAAACATTTTTTTAAAAATAAATGACTTGTATGCACTAAAAAGCATGTATGCATTATATAATGCATACATGTTTTATAGTGCATACGCGTTTTATAACGCGTACACGTTTTATAGTGCATACACATTTTATAACGTGTATGTGTTTTATAGTGCATTATAGCATTTTTTAAGGCTCGGGTACCTGATGCATAATGCATATGCATTTTTTAATAACGCATACGCGCTTTCTATGAGATTTTTTTTTTGGTCGAAACTTCCCCTCTTTGTGGACCCAACTTCTTGCACTTACCCATATTCCTTGTTGGTAAATGTGGTTGATGCCATCCTTGAGGTGATATGAAATCCCCAAGCATGCCTCCTACTAAATTAAATGGAAGATAATAATGAACATTCTGATTCTTAAGATCACATGTAGTGTGAGAGAAGAGCATACTTTGTTAGTATTCCTTGAGTATGCAAAAAATATGCAAGATAATAGTTTTTTTTATCTTCAATATTTCATGTAATGAAAGAAGAAAATAAACACACTAGAATCCTACCAAACAAAGTAAATAATTCTTTAATTAAAACCCAAATTCAAATGTGAGTTAGTCTAGAAATCAAAGATTTTAGAATTTGTCTCCCTATATCAAATACATTAATAGTTTTTTTATTTGTATTCTCCCAATATTCACCAAGATCTGCAATGATATTTTAGTTCCCAAAATAAAGAAAGCATTACGGTTAGGAAAAAAATTAAGAATCATAATGAGAAGCATCACTAGAAATATCGAAAGCAACACTGTAAAAATCAGATACATTAGTATACCTTGGATAAGCATCATTTTACCTTAACAACATCGATGTGTAGATCAAAGGTGCCACTATAATTTATATGAGTGTAGTTTTAATTTGCATAAAAATTGTTTTATGTTAGAAGAATTGTTGTATGTCAAATGTGTCCTTGTATTTTGCAAAAGTTTCAATATAAACCTACAAACTTGCAAAAAAAAATGATCAAATGAGTTGACATACCTTTCAAAAGTGTTTTTGTAGGTTGTAGAAACATCATCATACTATCAAAAGTGTTGAGTCACATTTAAAATGCATTGATCTACATAAAAATAATCTTTGTAACTTGTAACTCAATAGAATTCAAATTGATGTCAAATGAAGGATGTGGGTTCCACCGAGCATGCCAAAATGTGAACAAGGATAAATGGATAGATCAATCAAGAGGGAGAACAAAACAAGGGTTAAAAAAAATCCTAAACCAGAACCTAATTGACCCAATTAATCCCATTAGAAATGAAGTTACAAGATATAATAAAATAAAATAAAATAAAAAAGAAACAAGAGAATTAAAAAAACTAAACCCTACTTTTATCTCGTGCCCAAGAATGCAAGTCCTTAATCCATTATTAAATTATTCTTTGATACATTGTATTTCTCATTCCTAACATAAACCAAATTATGAAAATGTTTGAAATATTGATGGCTAGGAGGATTGATCACTATACAACTAAAATTATAGAGAGAGAGGTCCTTTGAATGAAGGATTAATGCTTGTTTTATGAATTTTAAGATATATGATTGAGGGTTGAGATTGAATGATAAAATAAAAAATGGAAAGTGATTCCAGGGTGGAGATGCCATGCATGGAGAGGAAATGATCATTTAACTAAAAATCTTCCCTAAAACATAGGAATATATTTTTTATATATTTTAGAGGGAGATATTTTTAAATTTGAATTTGATTTGGATTTGAATTTGGGGATATTCTATTTGGATGGAATGCACAAATAAATGAAGTAAATAATTCGTTTAATTATTTGAACAATATTAGCTAGTTAAATAATTAGGAAACTATTTAATTATGATAGATAGAAGAAATAATGATTTTTAATTAAATAATTTAAAAAAAATTATTCAGGTGGATGAGAGGAATATTAGAAATTAATTAAATAATCAGGATTATTTAATTAAGATGAGAAAGGAAAATTTGAATTTAATTAAATAATTAAAAAATATTTAATCAAGGTGATAGAGGAAAAATGGTGAATTAATCAAATAATTAAAATTATTTAATTAATAGAGGAAAATAGTTAGTTTAATCAAATAATCATAAATTATTGAATTAAAAGTGATGAAATAGGGAATAATGAGTGAAATGATTAAAAAAAATGGTGAATCAGGGGGATGTGTGATGTGTTAGACAAATTTAGGTGTCTCCAACTAAAGCCTAATTTCCCACCCACTAAGGATGTTCAAGAATCCTTTGACATGAATAGTATTGAAAATGATAGTCACAAAGAATCCATTGAAGAAATTTCCAAAATCTTTCATGATTCACATATCTTTACCATCTCATCCAAATCATCCACATCTACCCATATCCTAGACTTCGATCAACAGGTGCCATCCCAAAAGAACAAGGCTATAAATAAAAATTCCTTTATCAAATGGAGATCCAAAATAAAAAATCCAAAGCCAATAAAATTCATCGATTAAAAATCTATAATCAAAAGCTATTGGAAAAAGAAAGAAAAAAGTAAAAGATCAAATCAAACAATTTTTTTTAATCTCCAATCATGCCCCTTAATCGAAAATAACTAGGGGCATATATCAAAACAAAAATTCAAGAAATAACATTGTTGATCCCATGTCCTCATCCTCATCATCTTCACACAATCTTAACACTTCACCCAATCCCCCCATATCCATACATCCATCCTCCATCCCTAATGGTGATGTATCTCGACAAACCTTTGATGGTGACACCTTGACATGCTTTAATCCAAAGTTTACCCAAACTCATTTATGTGTGATGCATGAAGGCCCTCATAGCATGTACATTAATGATCATATTTTAGGTCCCCCAATTCATAAAATAAAGCATGTATCATTGCCACAAGTGCACCATCTGCATTGATCCATCCAACATCACCATCCATATACCAAATAGCATCCAACTTGATCACAACATCATCAAGTCTCATTATCCAAAAAATAGAAAATAAATAGAAAATCCAAAAATCCAAAAAATTTAGAAAATTCAAAATTAAATAAAAATCATAAATCCAAAAATACTAGAAAATCCAAAGATCCAAAAAATCTAAAATTCCAAAGAAATTAAAAAATCTAAAAGTCCAAAAAAATTAAAAAATCCAAAAAGAAAAAGAAATAAAGAGAAATAAATTGTGCAATGGTGAAAACCACCTTGGTGTCATCTTGGATAAGTACCATGGTGGAAAAAAATAAATTGGCACCATGGGTAGTAGCTCTTAGGATTCCATCACCATCTTCCATCACTCTGATCCTTCCATATCATTGTAGTGTCAAAAAATGTCATCCTTTACATGTTCACACATAATTTGGGAATAATTAATGATAAATTTAACCTAATGTGTGCTTTGATCTAGTGTTGTAATGTGTTTTACACATTCACATTAGGTTTAGGACCCTTGTAAACTAATTAATGTAATGATTAGTTGAAAAAGGGGAGCTCGACATAGAACATCACTCTTTCTCCAACTAACATTCAATTATGTCTCAAGAGCCCTAGTATAATTAACTATCAACCTCTCAAGGTGAGTCAATACACAATTAGGAGGACTTAGGAGGGGGTTCACCACTAAGAAAATGCTTGGAAAAGATCATGTTTGAAACACACTATGATATGCAAAACACTTAAAATGACCTAAATGAAGCTTACAAATACTAAAAATGAACAACCCCAAGTTAGGGTATGTGTACCTGGGAAACCTAGAGATGCCAACAAGGTTTTGGAAATGCAAACATACTGCCAAAATATGCATTGGAGGACTAAGATTCCCTTGCTGTCATCTTAGTCCCGCTAATTTTTTTTGAGCAAATACAAAATCTTGAAGAATCTCTAAAAGATTTCACTTGGAGGACTAAGACACCTTTTCTATCATCTTAGTCCTGATCTAAATTTATGAAAAAGTTTGAATATAGTCCTGAGCTCCCAGATTTACAATTGGTTCCTCTCATATCCTAGAACCAGATCTAACATGTGGGTGAGTTTCCATGAAGATGACAACCTTGAAATGAAACTTTTCAACTTTGGAAACCTTGCACTCCAAGTTATCTTCAAGTCTTCAACCTAGATCTGTAAATACAAACACACAAGAGGGGAAAAACTTGTTGATTTTTAGTGAATGGGGGTTTGCCTTGGTCAAACCCCTTGTAGGTAATTAAACCAAATGATCAAATGAAGCATAAAAAATGAAATTTGTAAATGATATCACCTTGTATGATGTCTTGTGAATAAAATATGCAGTCTACCATGTAGTGGCCATGAGTAATGTAGATCTTGGATCTGGATTTGATGTGAGCAATGCTACATCCAAAATATTGGCTCAACAACATGAATGGATGCACTAAACCCTTGACATGATGCTTGATTCTTGATGAATTACTCTTGAATGCTCTTGATACCTCAATTTGACTGTAATGAATTCTCTCACAAAAGACTTGGATTGAAATGAGTGAAAGGACCTTGTATTTATACTTATTCATGCCTAATATCCTAGAATGACACGACAACAAGCTGCCATATTGAAATCATTAATTAAAGGAGGAAAAATTTTGGCTCGAATTTGAAATTGGACCCCAAAAATAAGCCAAGGAGGACAAAGATACCTTGGTGGCATCTTAGTCCTGAGGCTCAATTTTTGGGGCATAGACTCCAAAAAGGTTCCTTATTGAGAGGTTTCAAAATTAGGGTCCCCAGACCCATGGAGGAAAAAGACGCCCTAGGTGGCATCTTAGTCCCATTCCACAAATCAAGGAAACATAGACATAAACATTAAATAATCATTTATCTTTTGATGTTTTTGGGATTTTCCAAACAATTATATAGTTTATAAGGCTTGTGGATGAAGAATAGTACCAATTAAGCCATAAAGAAGCTTAAATAAAGCAAGGAAGGCCCAAACAAGAGTGAAAATGCTAGGGTATCCATTTTATTACACTACACTTAATTGTGCCATATATAGGGTGTTGTAAATTTTTCTACCACACTTTCACAATATTCTAGGGTTTCATTAATAAACTGGGCTTGTTTATGCCATAATTGGCCTTATTTTGCATCCACGAGCCTTAATTAATGCATCTTTCCTAGGATAATCCTGACATAAACCAATAACCAATTATAATTCAAGTGTTTTTAGGTTGTGTGGCCCAGATTTAGTGATTTGGGACTCATATGCCACCTTGGGTATTTGAGTCCCACCTAGGTTTTTGGGCCTTGATAATAATTTTACATCATTTTAAGCATTTTTGGAAAAATGTGGCCCATAGTTAAGCCTAATGGGACTCATACGCCACTTCTTGTTAGGAAAAATTCAATTGTAGATTTTTTTTTCCTAATGCCGAGTCTCAGAGGAGAAGAGAGATATGATTTTTAATGTTTAAAATTATAGTTCATTAAGACATGACTAAAAGAAATAACAAAAATGAGAAATAAACATAGCATAATTGACACCAGATTTATGTCAAACTCTCCAACTAGACCCTTGATTGAGCTTTTCATCCTTGCTTAGGTTGTCTTTTCATTTCCCACAAGAAAACGGTCACAAAATTTCAATTTCCAATTGGTTCACACTTTGTATCACTCATTGGTACAAGACAAATCACATAGGACAAAAAATTGGTCAAAAAAAATCTACTATATCGCTCATCGATGAGCCAACATAATGTGTCTCACCGATATCAGACTACCCACTAGTCATCACACACAACACCATCTTCTATTGGTCTATCATTCATACTTTGATGAAGTCTCCCCGATCTCAGTACCATTGGCAAGACCATCGCTATCTCCAAAAAACTAGGAAGTCACACCGACAGTACATGTCTCTCAGATATCCCAAAGAACACCAAGACCACTCATATCGACAAGAGTCACACCAATCATTCACCAAGAGCAGATCCATTGGTGAGAGAAACAAAATTGACAAGAGATCAGGAGGTCACATCGACATCACAAGTCTCCCCGACATGTCCATCGCGAAGAGTCTCCTCAATGATCTTCATCACCCAAACATTTTCCATCAGAGCAAGTTAGAGATATCACTCTGACTATTCTGGTCACGTCGATATTGCCAAGACAACCACAGGGTCACACCGACGTCACCAAGACTTCTACTATCCCAAAGAGTTTGGAAACTCACTCTGACAATTCATGTCACCCCAATGGTTTTCATCTCCAAGATAGGTTCAAGGTCATAGTGATCTGATCTATCCAAGAAAAATGCTCATCAGTAAGACATTCCAAAGGTCTCACCGATATTGCTCTTTAAGGAGTTCAATGTTAGTAAGCATTGCAGAAAATTTTCCAACAATCTCCCACTTGATGAAGATCTTACTAAAACCTCTAGAGTATAAAAAAAATACTGAGTTTTATGGGCACCAAGGCCCATCGAACTGGTACACCACCTATACTTGTCTGTACTCACTCGTTTCGTCAATTCATTTGCAAAATTTTCTAGAGTATCCACCTTTTCTAAAGAGACCTTTCCATCCTCCACCATATCTCATACAAAGTGATACTGCACATCAATATGTTTCGTCCTGGCATGGAAAGTAGGATTATTTTCCAAAAAAATAGCACTCTGACTATCTTAGGAAATTGTAATCTTTTGTGCATCAAATCCAATGTTAGAACACAAATTTTTTAACCAAATTACTTCTTTATACGCGTGATTTTCTTCCATGTACTCCTCTTCCATAGTGGACAAAGGGACTACATCTTGTCACTTGCTCATCCAACTAATTGCACCACCATTCAACATGAAAGTATATCCACTGGTGGACCTTCTATTGTCAATTTCCCATACCCAATCAAAATCCACATATCCACGAATGTTGAGAGTCCTTTGTGATCGAACCAAATGTCCATGGGAACACATATCGTATTCCGAAATGCCCCTCAAATATCTAAAAACTCTTTTCATAGCATCCCAATGTGTCCTTCCTAGATTTTCCATAAATCGACTAAGAACTCCCATTTCTTGGGAAATGTATGGCCTTGTACAGACCATTGCATACACTAAACTACCAACTGCACTAGCATAAGGAACTCTAGCCATGTCCTCCATCTCAGTACGATATTTTTGACAATCTTCAATAGATAGCTTTGTTCCCTACAAAACTAGAACAACTAGTTGCTTGCAATCATTCATACCAAATCTCTCCAGAACAATATTAATATACTTACTATGGCTAAGCCAAATATTTCTTCCCTTTCTATCCCTAGTTATTTCCATCCCCAGAATATACCTAGATGCACCAAGATCTTTCATTTCTAACTTTGTAGAGAACTGATATTTTAGATCAGAAATCATTAACTTACTATTTCCTATGAACAACATATCACCAACATAAAAGGCAATAATAAGAATCTGATCATTTTTAGTATTGTAGTACACACAATGATCTTATTTTGATCTTATAAATCCCAAAGACAAAACAAATGTGTCAAATTTTTGGTACCACATCCTAGGTGATTTATTTAAACCATACATAGATTTTTTCAAATTGCAAACAAATTTTTTTTACCTTTTCTCACAAAGTGCTCAGGCTGGGACATATATATTTCTTTTTCAAGATCACCATGAAGAAATGTTGTCTTCACATCCATCTACTCAATCTCCAAATCATATGCTGCAGCAAGTGATAAAATAAATTTGATAGAGGTCAGCTTTTCTACTGGACAAATTTTTTCCCCATAATCAATTCCCTCTACCTCAGAATAACCTTTTGCAACCAGCCTCTCTTTATAATTTTCAACATAGCCATCTAAACAAATTTTATTTTTAAACACTCACTTGCAGCCCACAAGATTTCTACCTTGAGGCAATGGGACTAGATCCCAAGTATCATTTTTCCTTAATGATGCCATTTCTTCATTCATGGCTTTCAACTAGGAATCTAAATCAAACATTTAAGTTGCCTCTTTTACAGTTCTAGGCTCATCCATGTTAGTAATCAAAGCATAGGGAAAACTAGAATCTAACATAGAGAATCTATACCTATCTAGTTGTTTCTTCTCACGTGTAGACCTCCTCATAGGCTAAGGCTAAGGTTGTGGTTCTTATTCTTGTTCAGAACTCTCAGAGTTTCTCGAACGCTCCTCAGTTTCAGGTACACTTTCAATGTGTTGTTCCTCTTTTTCTAGAGTTAGAGGTATCTCAACAACATCATTCTTATTTTCCTCTTCTTTCATCAATAACTATAGAACCACTGACGAAGTTTTCAGTTCCCAAAAGATTGCACTTCTATTGCACAATACTTTCTTAGTCACAAGATTCCAAAGCTTGTATCCTTTCACACCAAGGGAATACCCAATCAAGATACATTTTTTAAGATTTGTTGTCTAATTTAGATCTTTCCACATACAACACATAAACATATGCTTCACAGCCAAAAACACGAATATGTCTAAGAGAGGGCTTCTTACCAGACCAAGCCTCCATAGGAATTATATCAACAAGTTCTTAAGAAGGTGATCAATTCAATAAGTAACATGTTGTAGCCACAACCTCAGCCCAAAACATCTACTCCAGATCAACATTTCTCAACATACTTCTTGCCTTCTCCATCAATGTCCTCTTCAACCTTTTAGCAACTTCGTTTTTCTGTAGAGTGTAAGGTGTTGTCTTATTCCTCTTAATCCCATGGTCTTTGAAAGACCTTTCAAACTCATCAAAATAAAACTCACCGCCAATGATAGTCCTTAGACACTTTATGTTTCTTCCAGTCTAATTTTCCACAAGGTTTTTAAATTCCTTAAAATGACTGAACACTTCTGATTTAATTTTTTTAAAATAGACAAATGCCCTTCTTGAATAATCATTAATAAAAGAAACATAATATTTAGACTTTGATAACAAAGGAACATCCACTTGACCACACACATCAGAATGAATATAATCCAAAACACTAGAAGATTTATGAGGACTAGAGTAGAATGAAACATGGTGTTTTTGGCCATATATACAATGTTCACATAATTCAAAATTGAGATTACAATCATCAAGCCCCTCAATCAGGTTTTTTTTCTTCAAGGCTTCCAAACCTTTTTTACCAATGTGACTGAGCCTCTGATGTAAAAGCATAGTCCTTTTTGATGGAAGTTTCACTTCCAAGGAATTTTCTCGAATAGGAACATTTTCATTCTTCTCTTTACGAACATCCTTCTGTGACTTGAGACACTATTACATTGAACAACCAGTGCATCCAACTTGAATAGAGTACGAATTCAGGCACCCCAAGCCAACACCATCGAGCCTCTAGTCATTTTATAACTATTTCTAGATAACAAGACTTGCACTCCAACATCGTTCATCTTGTTTATAGAAAGTAAATTTCGAGCCAGGCCTAGTATATGCATTACACCCCCAATTCCCTTAATTCCACTATCAATAAAATAAATTATAAGTATTCCACAACCAACTATCTCTAAAGATGAATTGCTTGCTAGATACACATCTCCACCATCAAATTCTTCATACTTAGTAAACTAGTATCTATGATATGTCATGCGAAAATATACTCTAGAATCAATCAGCCATACATCATCAGATGCTTGAGTTGCCAAGGCTGCAATAAAGGCATCTGCATTACTCTAAGAAGAGTCATTGTTAGAAGAATTCTTCTTCCACTTATTTTTCTCCTCTTTTTAATCCTTTTAGACATGACCAGGTTGCCCACAGTTCCAACACTTCACCTTGGATTTCTTACTAGGAGACTTTGATCTCCCTTTAGATTTTGATTTGGACTTCTTGTCCTTTTTCTTTCCTTTTTCTTTCGATCTATCTCAAAGAACAAGAGTCTCCTTTTCCATCTCAAAATATTTCCTTCTCATATCTTCTGATAACAAAGTGGTTGTTGTGATCCCAATCTTCATCACCAAATGATCCCAAGAATCTGGCAAAGAACATAACAAGAGCATACAATTATCTTCTTCTTAAATCTTCAAACCTACAAATGTTAACTAAGAAATCAACATGTTAAAGGTGTTTAAATGATTGGAAATAGATGTTCCTCCCTCCATCTTCAAATAGTACAAATTATTCCTCAAGAATAAATTATTTACCAAGGACTTTCCCTAATAAATACCTCCTAGTCTTTTCCACAATAAAGAGGTAGTCTTCTCTTCATGAACGTTCAAAAGAATAGAGTCTTCCAAACAAATTATTATCAACCCTTTTTATTTTCAATTTGTGAGATCCCAATCTTCTTGCTTCATGGTTGTAGGTTTCATTCCAGACACAATAATCCAGAGATTGTAATCTGCCAACATGTCTTCCATTTTAAGTTTCCACAACTCAAAATTGTTGCCATTGAATTTCTCAAATTCAATCCTTCTAGATGTACTTGCCATTTCCATCTTAATCTATAATTAGACAAATTATACAAAACTCCCACTAAACAAAAATTGATAGAAAAAACCAATCTACCCACAAGGATAACACAACTGGCCAAGCTCTCATACCACTTGTTAGGAAAAATATCAATTTCAGAACAAATTTTCGTAATGCCAAGTCTCAAAGGAGAAGAGAGATATTCCTTTTAATGTTTACAATTATAGTTCATTAAGACACACACGAATGAAATAACAAAATAGATAAATAAACACATAACACAATTAACACCAGATTTACGTGGGAAAACCCTTACGGGAGAAAAACCCACCACACCAAAGAAAGATCACTTGTATTACAATAATAAAATTACATACAAGTTACATAATCTTATTTTCAGATGAAAATTCTATAGCAACAACATTTCCTTTATCAACCTTGTATCGAATTACACTATAACAGTTATTTTGTTCAACATACAATGAAGTTCACCAAAATTTTGATCAGTCATCTTTCAAACTCTCCAACTAGACCCTTGATCAAACTGTTCATCCTTGCTCAAGTTGTTTATTTGTTTCCCACAAGAAAATGGTCTCAACAGTTCAACTGCCAATCAGTTTGCACTCTATAACAATCATTGGTCCAAGATAGAACACATAGGAGAGATGCTCAGGGATAACTTTAAGAAACCCTCCCCTCGGCAAAGGTGTAAAACCCTGGCGAATCTTTCCTTTTATTTGAAAAAATATATTAATTTTCCTGGCGAATCTTATGCACAATATTAAAAAAATTGTAAAATCCTTGCAAATCTTAATAAATAATTGGTAAAACTAATAATCATAGTGGCAAATCCTAGTGAATCTTGGCACACTCCTATCACAATACAAGTGGGGTTGAGGGCTAGATCTACCCCCATTCCTAACAAAATTCAATACCATTGGCCTAACAATGCTTCATCGACAGAAACCCCATCACAATCCTATTGATGGCTCAATGAAAATGGCTCACAACCTAATATTGGTGTAACAATGGTGCATCGGGGAAACATTATCTGGTGTCCCACTAATAGAATGAAGGACGACTGCAAGTTCATTCCACACCCTAATACACATGTTCATTTTTAAAGGCTTGTTGAGGCCCGAAATTTGTTTTGGGCCACACGATTAGATTTAATCATGTGGCCCAAAACAAATTTTGAGCCTCAACAAGCCTTTTAAAAGGAACATGTGTATTAGGGCCCAAAATCAACTACAACTGTTCGATTATGAAACTAATCTTTGGAAATAGATAAAAGAAAATATTCCTCAAATTAAATAGTAATTTATTATTTGTGGCGATATTGCCCCAAAATTAATCGAAGGAATATAATATCACTCGCGAATATAATTAAAATTTTTAGTTAGTGTATAAAATATTGGTGAATAAGTTTTGATGATGCATCATTTACATGGTGAATTAATCAAGACAAAATTATTTTTTCGTAAAAACCTGGTGATTTAGTCTTCATTTCAGCTTATACTATTAGCCATTTTTGGAGCTCCTAATTTCTATTATTAGCCAATTGGAAAATATTCACCACTAAATTTTTCCTTGGAGATGCTTGGT
The DNA here is from genome assembly GCA_007115665.2 of Sequoiadendron giganteum. Taxonomy (NCBI): domain Eukaryota; kingdom Viridiplantae; phylum Streptophyta; class Pinopsida; order Cupressales; family Cupressaceae; genus Sequoiadendron; species Sequoiadendron giganteum. Next base: position 479,847,353 of record CM021109.1, read on the forward strand.
CAGCAGAATTCAAGTATGTCACTCATTGGTGAGACAAAAAAATGTGTCTCACTGATATCATACTACCCCCTTGTCATCGCACACGACACCGAATTCTACTAGTCGATTTCTCAGACTTTGATGAAGACTTCATGATCTCAAGGCCATTGGAAAAACCATCACTATCACCAACAAAATGGGAAGTCACACCGATAGTTCATGTCTCCCCAATGTCCCAAATAACATCAAGACCACACATATCGACAAGAGTCACACCAATCATTCACCAAGAGCAGATCCATCAACAAGAGAAACACTATCAACAAGAGATCTGGAGGTCATGTCGACAAGAAAAGTCTCCCCAACGCATCCATCACCAAGAGTCTCCCCGATGATCTTCATCGCCCAAAATTTTTCGATCAGAGTGAGTTAGAGATGTAACTCTGAATGTTCTGGGCATGCCGATATCACCAAGAATACCATAGGGTCATACCAATGTCACCAATACTTCTATTTTCTGAATGAGTTTGGAAACTCACTCTGACACTTTATGGCACCTTGATGGTTCTCATTGACCATACACATCCAAGGTTACAGTGATCTGATCTCTCGAAGATAGCTTCTTGTTGGCAAGAAATTCCAAAGGTCTCACTGATATTTCTCTTTTAGGAGTTCAATGTCAGTAAGCATTGGGGCACTTTTTGTAGAACTTGTGGCGTATAAGTCCTATGTGGTCCAAAATCAAATTTAATTCAAGTTCTTAGTGGGATCTTGTCATCCTAGATCAGATGTTGGCATGTAGTGTTGTAATTTTTGTAAATTTTACATAAACAAGTATAAGTACAATGTTATTTTACTCATTTTTACCTAATATATTCAAGAGAGCATTCATAATAGCAATTTCATGATTACAAGAGTCTACAAGACTTCACAAGAGCATTCAAGAGTATTTATAAGGTATTAAAGGGCATAAATATTCATCAGTTCTTGCAGAAATTCAATATCCATCATCATGTCAAGCTTATCAAGCATTAAGCATGTTGTTGAGATAATGTTGTGATGTTGCATTCAATATCCAAAATTAAGCATCATTTTACACTTATTTCAAGATCTAGATCTACATCCTTCATGGCCACTTCATCTTAGATTGCAGATTTACAAAACATCATTCAAGGTATCATTGTTCATGTTTCATGTCCCTATCTCATTATATCATCATTTTTTTAATTACCTAAATGGGGTTTGACCAAGGCAAACCCCTATTCTCTAACAATCAAAAGTTTTTTCTCTCTCTACACATGTTATTGCAGATATAGGTGTCTTGGAGCTTGAATATCCCTCGAAGATTAGGTTGTAAAGTTGAAAAAATTCATCAATTCATCACAAGGTTGTCATCTTCACTAAAGTTCACCTACAAGTTGCAAATCAGGGCTTCAGATCTAGAAAAGAAGTGTGGAAGAAAGAGCATAGATTGAAGAATTGATTTAGATCTTAATCCTCCAAAAAAATTGAGTGAGACTAATATTCCACTTGTGATGTATGAGTCACAATACAAGGATTTTTCGTAGATTTCACTTATTTCAGATCATACACTATTAGATTCTAGTTTTGGCACATAAACCCTAATTTGGGACTAAATTACCAAGAGTGGCGTATGAGTCTCAGTGGGCATCAAACAACATTTTTAAAAAAATTTCAAGCTTTTTTTCACCTCATCACTCTTCCAGGTACACCTTTGTTCATTTCTAATTTGATATTTTGTATTTTAGTTTCATTTCCTAGGTCATCTAGTTAGGTTTTTCATGGTATTTTTCATGATTCATTCATATCTTGTCTTTCTAGGCCCTAACTTGGTGGTGAAGCCCTCTTTAGTTTCTAATCAGATCCTAGGACACCCTATTGCAAGATATTGTTCTTGTACTCTATCCTTAGATTGAGATCTCTAGGGTTTCCTTGAATGAGAGAGTGAGGAAGATTGTTGTTCTATGTCCTAAACCATAAGCAATAACAATTTTATTCCTTTCATTTTGGTGAGCCTGGTGTTTAGAGCATATTAATTCTTATTTGGAGTGCATCATCATCCTATATCTTTCTTGCATTAACATTGCATTATGGTTTGCATTAGTTAATTGGAATACCAGTGTTTCTAAATCTTGCATTAGTGAAAGTGCATATAGATTTCATTTTTGTCTTGTATCATTAAAAATCATCTAAAATATGCATTTGCATTTAGTCTATATATCATCAAAACCAAAAAACATAGAAATCACTTAATGTTTTTTGAAATTTGTGAAAAACCTCATTTGTATTCTTCCTACGCCCCTTTGGGCGATTTAGTCCTAATGCAGATTTTAAACCACTTTTTAGAACATTGAAAACCTCATTTATGTGCTTCCTAAGCTTTCTAGTAATATATAGTATAAGTTTGGAAATTTTTAGGAACATTTTTTTTATGTATTTAGGTCAAATCATCCATGTAGTGAAGTCAATTTTAAGGAATTTCAAAAATAATTTCAGTATTAAATTTTTTAGATCTGTAGGACATTTGTTTACATTTCAGAAATATTTCATAATTTAGATATTTAATTTTCTCATGTTAGCATGTTTTCTTTTCAAGCATTTAGTGTTTCTAGAATATCAAATGGTTTCTATGATTCTATTTTTCCTACTCATTAGCATAATCTAGGAAATAAAAGTAAAACCTTTGATAAGCATGTGGGATACCCTCCTAGCATCTATTGGATTTGTAGAAATTTCATCACACAAGAGGATGTGAGCCTAGACAGTCATAATAAACATAATTTTTCTTCTCTTGGCACCTCTCTTATTAGTGAAAAAGGTATCTTGGTGAAACAATATACAATCATTGAGAGTCTTGATTTTCCTGCTTCTCCTCCCCCTTGGGAAGATATTATGACGCAAGAAGATGAGATCATAGAAACATTTCTAAACATCACCTTACCTAGCCTACATTCAGCCCTTTCTTGTGAGAATTGTTAACTAAAAGAGGATGAAATCATAGATAACCATGACTGTCAAGTTTTCCCTTCTCCTAACATCCCTCATCGATGCGAAAAGATAATTTGGTGTTAGAAGATGCACTTACTAAGAGTCATGAGAATCTTGTTCCTCCCTTCCCTAATGCACCTACTATTTGGAAAGATCTATTTTGTAAGCATGAAAATTGTAGTTCTCTATCTCTCAATGTCTCCCCTATTTTTTATGAAGATACTTTATAAATCCTAACCATGGAATGTGATGGAAATCTTGTTTTTTACTCCCCTAAAATCTCTCCTACTAGGGTAGAAGCTATGGCACAAGAGAATGAGATCCTAGAAAACAAGAATAAAATCATGAAAAATCATGACGATCACATTTTTTCTTCTCCAGGTATCTCTATTATTGCTAAATAGGATAGTTTTATGTTAGAAAACACAATCGATGAAAGTCATGAAAATATTAGTATCCTCTCTTCCCCTAGGGAAAACATAATGAACAAGAAAATGCCATCATTGAAAAAAATACAATACAACCATTGATAACTCCCTTACTTGTGATGAATTCATTTTAGAAGAACCAACCTTTGAATATTGTGAACATCTAGTTTGTAGTTCTCCTAAAAAATCTCTTGTTAGGGAGGATATCATGGTGCATTTAAATGACAACATTGACACATATATTTCAAACAATAGTAATGTGGCCTCCTTAGATGATGATGAAAATATGACACTAGACTGCCCTTTAATAGAAATAAATCCAACCAATACCACTAAGGTTATGAATGCACAAGTTTCCATCAGATCCCCCTTGATTAATGTACCTGCTACATACCCTATGGGACATCCTTAGAATCTTTTAATTCCTTACCCACCTTCACAAAATCAACAAACTCAGAAAAAACCCGAACGCATCCTTTACCCACCTAAGAATAATGTTTCACAATAGTCGAGTGATAATACAATTTCTCATGCATATAACATTAGAAACAATATTCAACGGAGATAAACACCTTCAACATCCCTCCCGTTGCCTAATCCTATCTTACCAAGTCGTCCTCATTTTCTTGTACAAAGTCGAAAAGAGTGCAATATTATTTAACAACTTGAGAACACTCCTAAGATATCATTATGGGACCTTATTCAAGCCTCCCCTCATTATCATAGCATGATTCAATATTTTTTTACAAAATGTTCCTATCCCTTTTATTGTTCAACCAAATGCCATAGCATCCCTGATTCAGGGAATGCATGCTGACATTGTTTTCCACCAAAGTGAGCTCCCTCCTTTGGAAGTGAAAAAACAAAATTATCCTCTCATGATGATAACTATCGATAATAGGTTGAGAATAAAAATAACCCGCATGTACAATGGATCCACCATTAATTTGTGTAGTTTATCCCTTTTGGATAATCTTGGTATGGATAAATCAAAAAATCAACTTGACTCTTTATCTATTAAGGGATTTGACAATGTAGGAAAAAAATCACTTGGTGTGATCATTTTGCCTATTACAGCTGGAAATGCCACATTAGAAACACCGATCCATGTTATGTCTCACGATATCCATAAAATATTATTTTAGGAAGACCATGGATTCATGAAATGAATGGGGTGCCTTCTACTCTTCATTGTAAAATGAAATATGTCTACAAAATAAAAGTGTACACACTCAAAGCTATCCTTGACCCAAATAGTTGCTTAAACATTGAGAAAAACAAGGAAAATCCTTTGAAAACATTGACACCAACAACACATATAGAACCCTTGCAACAAAAATACAAATAAAAACACATTGAAGAAGTCACGAAGCTATTTGAGGATAATTGGGGTTCTTTATACTTCGAACAAAAATTCATGGGAGAATACAAAATAATAAAAAATACTCTAAAAAGGGAAAAGAAAGAGTGGTAATTTAAACTCAAAATTTGGAAGACCCTTTGAAAGAGTTTGGACCTCAAGGACTTTAGAAAGCAAAGAAAGTTATACAACAAAATTTGATGAACTTGAGTATGAACAACCACCAAATCCAAAATAAATGAAAAATCTCTATGGAAAAGGTTATGAACTTATGAAACAACTTGGTTACAATGGAAAAGGGTGTGGTGCTAGAGAACAAGGTATTTGTGTCACTATAGAGCCTAACATGCAAGAAAAGACTAGTGGTCTTGGTTATAGTCCCTCGAAAAAAACAAGAAATCCTTCACTTAATATAAACACTCTTACAAAAGACCCCTCTAAGCCAAATTTAGCATTAGTGCATCCTAAACTCATAGAAAATAGTGGTATTAAGTATTTTCCTTCAAAATAAATGAAAGAAACAAATAAATATTTTCTTAATTTCAATGTCATCATGCAAAACACTAATGATTTGATAGATTTTACACCCTCCCAAAACAAAGAGTACAAAATCTCACAATCTAAAGAATCTTGTGTAGGTATAACACCTTGTACTAAGAGAGAGATATCATTGTTGCAAAATAAAGGAACATCTTATAAAATTGATCAAGAGAGTATCTTTTCAATACTCCTCCAAGATTTTTTGATATCCCTCCCTCCAAGAACATGAAATAAATTTTACTAAAAGAGTTCATTTTGTGCATATCATAGAGTTCATGGTCATTCTACTAATGAATGTAAGGATTTGAGTAACGAAACTCAATATCTTAAAGACAATGGTGCTCTTCCTTGTTTCAAAGCACCTTGTTCCTCTAAGTGATATTGATTTTCACTCTAGCATGTTTATCATCAATCATTTCGGCTCATCCTTGTCTTGAACTAATTGGGGAAAGGGGTTAGGTAGCCTTGTCCTCGTATGATACTTATTGTTGTCTCTTTTGGCTAGTTGACCACCTTTCATCTAAGAGAAAGCTTGGGATGTGGATGATAGGCCTTAATTTATCTCACATGTGACATACTTATCCATGATGTAGTTATATTTGGAAACATATGACTTGTCATAGGGATTTCTAAGTAAGCTCTCATATCTTCTTCTAATTTAAACTAATTTCTCACAAAAATGGTGTTAGGAACCACTTTAAAGTGGTGGTATATATCGATACTCATGTTTTAATGTATGATTTTATTTCTTCTTGTGATGTGTCCTATTCTTGGTGGTATCATTGGGTTTGGTTTCCTCCAAGAGCGTGATATTTATTTTGACTTGTCCTCTCTTGGAGACATTAGGAACAATGTTACCTAAGAAGAGACCTTACATGAACTAATGAAAATCCCTTTGAATGTTTTTGTATTTACAACATCGGTTATATGGCCACCTTTCATAACACACTTTTCTTGCTTGTGGAACCATCTTGGTTTTCATGAGTATCAATCATATGAATTTTTTCTTGCATCATGAAGCTCTAAGTTCATTGCTATGTGGAACCTTGTCAAATATATTAGGGGGTATAGCTTTGGTATGGTTAGCGTATGATGAGAAGCCGAAACATGGGCATGAATTTCTCATTATACAGTGGGAAGAAAACATAGAGGAATGAATTTCTCACTAAGCCACCCTTTGGATACTTACCCAATAGACAAATTGAAGTTCCATTGCCTTAGATTGAGTGTGCATTTTGGACAAACAACTTAGATCTAATCCACACCATGTTGGACAAACGGTTGAGGCTTGATCCACATCTTTTTATTTAGTTTTCCTTTCTTATTTATTTCTTTGACATTGCATATTTGTGTATCTTGATGTTGCATACCATACACATTTTACATGTCCTTTTGTGCTTATGTTGGTTTAACATAGGATCTTGGATCCTAGGGGCTTGAATCTTTGTCATCCTAGACCATCTGCATTGGTACACTTGGAACCCTCTTGAATGTCTACTTTAGTGTAAGTTTGAAGCAATCTCCTCCTCTCACTAAAGTGGGGGCTAAATGTAGTGTTGAAAATTGTCATGCTTTACATTTTCACACTTAATTTGGGAATAATTAATGATAAATTGAACCTAATTTTTCATTGATCTAGTGTTGTAATATGTTTTACACATTCACATTAGGTTTAGGACCCTTGAAAACTGAATGAATTTAATTGTTTGTTATTTAGGGTGTTGTATAGTGTTGTACCACACTTTCACACTAATCTATGATTTTATTAATAAATTGGGGTTCTTTATGCCTTAATTGGCCTTATTTTGCATCCAAAATAATTGATTAATGCATCTTTATGAGGATAATCCTGACATAAACCAACCAATCATAATTTAGGCATTTTTAGTTTGTATGGCATGGATTTAGTGATCTGGGACTCATACGCCACCTTGGGCATATGAGTCCCACCTAGGTTTCTAGGCCTCAATCTATATTTTACATCATTCTAAGAATTATTTAAAAATGTATCCCATAGTTAAGTCTAATGGGACCCATACGCCACTTGTGGTGTATGAGTCCCATGTGTCCCAAAATAAAACTTAATTCAAATTCTTGGTGATAGTTTGTCCTCCTAGATCTGATGTTGGCTTATATTATTGTAATTTTGAGAAATTTGACATAAAAAATTATAAATGCAAGGTTATTACACTCATTTTTACCTAATATTTTCAAGAGATAATTCCGAATAGAAATTTTATGTTTACAGGAGTCTACAATACTTCACAAAAGCATTCAAGAGCATTTATAAGGCATTCAAGAGAAAAAATCTTCATCATTTGTTGCAGAAATTAAACATCCATCATCATGTTAAGGTTATCAAGCATTAAGCATGTTTTTGAGCTAGTGTTGTGATATTTCATTCAAGATCCAAGATTAAACATTGTTTTACAGTTATTTCAAGATCTATATCTACATCCTTCATGCCCACTTCATGTTAGACTGTAGATTTACAATAAATCATTCAAGGTATCATTTTTCATGTGTCATGTTCCACTTTTCATGTTGCATATCCTTATCTCATTATCTCATCATTTAGTTTAATTACCTAAATGAGTTTTGAGCAAGGAAAACCCCTATTCTCTAACAATCAAGTTTGTTTGTCTCTCTACATGTGTGATTATAGATCTAGGTGTCTTGGATATTGAAGATCCTTTGAATATTATGTTGCAAGGTTGAAGAAAGTCATCAACTCATTACAAGTTTGTAATCTTCACTAAAAGTCACCTACAGGTTGCAAATCAAGGTTTGAGATCTAGAAATGAAGTGTGGAAGAAAGAGAAGAGATTGAAGACCTAATTCAAATCTTAACCCTTCAAAAAATCTAAGTGGGAATAATATTCAACTTGTGGCATATGATTCCTATTATAGGGACTTTTTATAGATTTCAGTTGTTTTAGATCATACACTATCAAATTCCAGTCTAGGATTGAATTTCCTAGATTGGTGTATGACTCCCAATGGGAATCAAACAACAATTTTTCAAGGTTTTGAAGCTTTTTTTTAACTCATCACTCTTCCATGTGCACCTTTGTTCATTTCAAGTTTGATATTTTGTATTTCAATTTCATTTCCCAAGTCATGTAGTTAGGTTTTGCACAGTATTTTACATGATTCATTAATATATTGTCAGGTTTCAAGATATATCTTGGTGGTGAACCCCTATTTAATTTCTAATCATACCCTAGGACACCCTATTATAAGATTTATTTCTCCTACTTCATCCTTAAATTGAGATATCTAGGGTTTCCTTGATTGAGAGAATGAAGAAGATTATTGTTGTATGTCCTAAACCATAACCAAATTTTTTTTTATTCCTTTCAATCATAATAAAAATTCACCCATGAATCCATCCATAATACAAACTTATCATGGATTCTCTTTGATCCTTGATTAGTGTCATTCCATAATCGCCCATTATCACCCACCCTTCCCCATCCTTTCACATTGCGTTAGTTCTGAAAGTTACATGTACATTATTTACAGGATTTGATCTTGTATATCCTTAGCTTCTAAGGAATTCACCTTCAAGTATCATGCATTTAGTGTCCCTCCTCAACCCATCCCAATCCCCTATCATATCCTTCCAATCTCAACCATAATAAAAAATCATCCCAAATCCCATCCATTCCATGTCAAAAAATTAAAATTTTGAGCTCCTCAAGCTTGAAATTCAATCAATCCAAACATTGCATCTAAGACATCAATCCTTAAATTAATCATATCATGTGCCTCATTTTTCAACATTAATGAATTACCACATCTCTTTCTCCAATCAATCAATCATCATCATCTTTATCAAAGCCTTGCTTAGGTGATACAAGCCTAATGTAAGAAATTCATACTTATCAAAGCCTTGCTTAGGTGATACAAGCCTAATGTAAGAAATTCATACTTATCAAAGCCTTGCTTAGGTGATTATCTAAGACTGATGTAATAATAATAATAATAATAATCATCATCATATTTTTCTTTGGAAAGAGATATTGGTTGCATGACATGTTTTTTCAACATGTCTTTTTTTAATTTATGTTTAATTTGTGATCTTATATTTTAACCCATGACTACACCTATTAATGGTCACCTAGATATATCTATATCTTGGTGTGTCACAATTGGTGTATAATGGGACTTATTTTTGGGTATGTTTAGGATCATGATGGACCAAAAAGTGACGATATCTAAGTGATATGATGGCCCATGTGGCTGGCGACTGCCTTTTAACTAGAATTGATGAAACGAAAAGGGTTTTTAGACAAAATTCTCAGCTTTCCACCAACATAAATTATGCTTTACTTTTAATTTAATAAAGAATTATTATTTATTTTCTATTTGAATAATGACTGAAGTCCTGATTGATAGGATGATTGAAAAAAAATTATATCTTTCAAAAGGTATCACATTTTTTGAATCCAAAACATGCATCACATTCTATGCTTCACATAATATAGGATTAAAAAAGTGATTTAATTTTATGATTTTTGGACCAAGTTAAGTGGTCAGACATACAAGTTTTTATATTTTCTAAAATTTGTAATAAAAAATTCAAAATTAATTATCTACTTGGAAATAAATTGCAAAAAGATATGGATCGCATCAGGACACGAGTGCCATACTTATATCTAAAATTTAAAAAATATTTTCATTTTATTGTGGTTAGGGTGGTCAAACAGACACCTACTTCTTATTTTTTCCCTGAAATTTATGTACTATTGCATTGAAATTTCAAATTTTCACCAAATAGATTTTAAAAAATAAAAATAAACCTAGTAGTTTAGAATTTACATTAAATTTTCTACAGATTCTATTCTTACATATTTTTGAAATAATATAGATAACTTATTCAAATTTTTACGTCAAGTTGCCTAACTCTGATTTTCATAATTTTATTGCCACTTAAGGGCCTGTTTTTTCCATGATGATCATGCACATACCCTTTTATCTTTTATTTCATTCTTATCATTATTTTAGTATCAATTCAATGTAAAGGTTACCTTGTCACCTTGGTTCCTCATACCTTAGTACATAATCACTAAATCTATATCAAATACTAGGATTACTTCATAAATATTGACATAACCTATCAATCATAATCAAATTATCCTCCCTTTTCATCCATTTCCATCATCTTTCTTCAAATTTTCCCTCCTTTCATCCATTTCGATCCTCTATTATCATATTCTCATTCCTTTTCATTCCCTTCCATCTAAATTCTCCTTCCTTCTCATCTCCTTCATCCCCATTCATCTTCTAATTCATTTGCTTTGTGATTATTATCCCTCATCATTCCCATCCATTTTGGGAGTGCACATGTTTTCTCCTAACCCACATGTTCTCTCAAGGGGGCATCCCATCACCTAATGATCAATATTTAATCTTAATCTTTCTTTCTTCATCCTTTCACATCCTCCCATCAATTGGGTCATCATATCTTTGATTCTTATTCTCTCTCGTCTATCATATTTTATCCTTATCCTCTCTCATATTTGATCCTTATCTTCTTTCATCCACTATATTTTAAACTTCTTTGATACAATGCCACTTCACATCATCATATCATAGAGTAAAAATTTAGGCACCTAAAATCTGACCTTACCCAGCTACACCTAATTTTAGCCCCTCCTAAGCCTTTGATTAGATAAATATTTATTATTTATTTATTTAATCCCACCATTTCCCATATTTATCATAATCCTTTAATTAAATATATATTTACTATTTTATTTAATTATTTTCCCTTACATGATCCAATTAATTAAATAAATATTTTACTTATTTAATTAATTCCTCTTTATCCTCTACCCGATCCATCTATTCTCACCCCTTTATCTTGTTCAAAGGGATCATAATCTAATTTTTTCCTCATGTGACAAGTGTCTCCTTCACATTTCTAAATAGCTTATTTTCTAGATTCATTGAACCTAGATGCCTAACCAGAGTCAAAATAACATTTCATCTTATCCACTCATCTCATTTCACCTCTTAATCCCAACCATTCTCTGAAGGAATTTTGTCCTTATCCCAATACTAAACATAGACCTTATCCTTCTTGTGTCACTTGTCAAATGAGTGTACATCTTTGATCCAAACCCTTATCCTCGTTCAATCTTAGACATCAATCATAAATCATTCCTAGCCATTAATTTTTCATCTTTAAGACTCTGTATCTATATGCTTTCATATTTCATTATCATCACTTATCAAACTACCATACCTACATGTTTCTATTTTGATCTATCACTATCAAATCATATCAAGGTTATGCTAGAGAATTGAGCAATCCACGTACCAACACCAAAGATAAAATTAAATTGAATAAGTGTGCAGTCCATTTTCGGTCATCATGGAGAGAATAAAATATTCTAGTTGAATGTATCATGCTTTGTATTGATTTATCTTTCATTTGTTTACCTTCAATATTTTAGATATTTTTTTGTGGCTTATTAACAAAGTTGGACATAACAATTGTACATACAAAATTAAATTTGGATTTTATTTAAAATTTAAATTCAATTGAGATTTGAAGAAAAAAATCACTCAGTCGTACTTTACATATAAAAACAAGCCCAAAAATAGGTATAAAACAAACTAACAATAGGAAATAAGGAAGAATATAGTATAAAACAGAGTGAAATGATTGAATAAAATTATATTGATCTAGCTTTCTTGTTATATTAAATCCAATTATTCCCAACTCTATTGTTTTGCAATGGTCAAGGTCTCATATTTGTACTTGGGGTTTCTAAAATATAGAAACTTCTATATTTCTGCAGGATTTTACATAATTTTTTATTCCAATAATCTAGAATGTTGCAACTTTGTGGAAGAATCTAGCTTCTTTAGAAGACTCTAGTTTTTAATAGGACTCTAGAAAAATATTTAAGTCTTTTCTAGAAAATATTACTTTTCTTTAACATCCCCCTTAAGATTCACCTTTAACATACCAAGAATTCCTTGCAATTTAAAAAATTTGGATTTAGTCACACTCTTAGTAAATTCATCAATTTTTTGTTCTTCAATTAGAAAAAAATGGTATACTAACAATAGCTACTTGAAAAATATCTCATATTTAGTGAGCACCAATCTTAATATAGTGTTTTGAGCATGGAAATCTAGATTGTTGGCAGCCTATATGAAACTTTTATTTTCACAATACAAAGTAGTAGCAAAACATTGTAGAAAACCAAGCTCAAATAAAATATTTCAAATCCAATCTACTTCATTTCTTGCTTCTTTTGTTGCTCTATATTTTGCTTCATGTGAAGACAATGATGTACTTGTTTTCTTTTTTCTAATCTATGTAGGTCTAACCCAAGCTAGAAAACATAACCACCTCTCAATTTTATCATCTATATCACCCCCTAATATGAATTTGTAAATCCAATCAAAGGGATTGAGGACTCATGACCATAGGGAATGTCATAGTGTATTTTCCATGAATATATTATAAATTTTTTTTTGCAACCAACCAATGAATTTCTTTAGGTGCATTCTTAAATGTGAATACCAAATTAATTGCGAAAAATTCTGGTCTAGAATGAGCTAGGTAAGCCAATCTTCTAACAAGAAAAATATACTCTCTTAGAAATACATATTTTAGTAAGCTTGATTGTAATACCCCTCCATTTTGTCTCTTGTTCAAGTTGGTTTATGCTATGTTTGGTTGTAGTTACTTTGATACTGGTTACATTTTGTTATGATCTTTTGATCGCTATTATTGTGGGAAGTAGTTATCTGATTATTGTTTCACATGCATTATGGATTAATGATGTTGTAGAGTTAACATGAGATATTATTATGAGATTATTGGAATTATGATGGAAGTGTCAGTTTTGATGAGTGTATGGGTGAAGAGGACAAGTTTGCACAGCTCGCTTGCGAGCGCCTTGCGAATCTGTAATTCCTTCTTCATGGTGTGTATTATATGTTGGATATATTATATGATGTTGTTTACTTGGTTGTAGGATTGCAGGTACATGACATCGACTCCACCTGGTTTCACAGGTTTGAGCGTGTCGATCCAACGGTTAAGTTGAATGGGAGATAGTAGCTAGGTAACATGTGTCAAGTTTACACCCTAGCCTTAGTGTGTCGTTAGTTGTGTGTGTCAAGTCATTGTCTGTCTTGCTTTGATGTTATTTAATTCTGAAGAATTCTTGATTTGGAAATAGATATTTAGAATAATTGCATTTAAATCATGTTGATGGTTATTTAATTTAAATAATGCAATGTAGATAAAAGTTTATATTTAAATTAATTAATTAAATTTAATCCAAGGGGGTTGAGTTTAGTTATTAAATAATTAAATTAATTAATTAAACGTGATGCAAGAGAATGAAAGGAAATAAAATAATTAAAATTTAATTTGGAATTTAATTTCAACATGTGGGAATTAAATTAGAAATTGTAATTAAATGTTTATCTGGGAAATTGGTTGCAACTTTGGAAATTAATTTATTATTTGAAATTGCATTTTAAATTGAAAGTGGGTTTTCCAAAAGTGAAATTGAAATTGAAATTAAAATTGAAATTGAAATTTGAAATTGAAATTGAAATTGAAATTGAAATTGAAATTGAAATTGAAATATCTAATTTGCTTGCAATGTGAATTAGGGTTGTAAAAATTGAAATTAAAATTGAAATTGAAATTGAAATATCTAATTTGCATGTAATGTGAATTAGGGTTGTATTAGGTATTTTTGATTTATAAAGAATACATGTTTTAATTTTAGGGCAAAAAATTCTTAGAAAAATACATTTTTACAGTAGGGAAGAAATTTTGAAAAATTTTCACAAGGGTTTGAAGAAAGTTTGATTGTAAAATTGATTGAAGGAAAGATTGTTTGCATTTGTTGGATTTTGGATTGGATTCATTGGAGGATTGAAGAAAATTTAGGAAATCTTTGGAGGAGACTTGCATCAGAAATTCATCTCTTCCTGTAGCTTCTTGTACCAGGTTTTCCTCTTTGTGTTTTACTGTTCTTAATTGTTTTTCTTTAAAATAGTAATGATTAAAGATTTGTTTGTTAAATCTATTTTAGAAAATAGATTTGATATTAGAAGAAAAGAATTAAACAAATTTACAGCCTTTGCTTGTGAAAATTCTTGAGTGAAAATTGTGAAAACTTCAGTTGAATTTAACTTATTTGGGGAAATCGATTATGTTGCTATTAGAAATCAAACATAGAGATTGAACAATGCATTTAGAATGTTTTTAGAAAATGAAACCTTCTGTTTATTATTAAAAAAATAGATTTTAAAATCTGCAGTATAGTTATATTTTTCATGGTAAAATGGTCTGGTTGCGTCACCTATAACTCCATTTTCACAAACTGGATTGTCAGGAAATTTAAAGGGTTTTTACATTTTGAAATTTTCTTATCCCTATCAAAAAATCATAAATACCCAGATTGCAGTTTTTGAGTTATGCTTGAAACATGAGACTGCTGTTAAGTTATTTTCCCATGGCTGCTTTGAAAATAAAATAATAATAAATTGATATTTATAAATATTAATATTTTATGTATTGTTATTATAATATTAAAGTATTATATTTATTTATATTATTTTAAATAAAATTTGTATATTAGATTAGTGAAATTGAAATTATAAACATATGGGGAAATTATTGTTTATTTTAAAATGGCATGTTAAAGTTTAATTGAAGGAGTTAAATATTTGATTTAAAGAATGCATAATTTAAAATTTAATTGTGGAATTTAAATTCATATGTAAAAGGTCCAATTATTAATTTGATTTAATTGGAAAAATATATTTACATTTTGGAATATTGATGATAAAGGATATTTTATTTTGAATTAATCAATTTGATATTCTGTAAAGAATAGAAGATATGTTAATGATTAAATATATTTAAATATATTAATTTATATTTAGTATATATATATTGAAGGTATATATCCATTTGAGAGAATAAATAATATTTTATCTTATTTTATTCTGTTGTTTGCAAATTGGGTATTATTAGTGTTTTAAAAGAAATGATTAGTATGTGTAGAAAATGTATAGAGAAAGATATTTTATTATATTAAAGTGATTGCATGTTCTAAATAGGAAATTGAATGAAATGTAAGATTTGGTTAGGAAATGGAAAGAGTTTACTTGCATGGATTTGTGTCGATTTAAAAGTAAATTAAGAAGTTGTTTTATTGATGAGGCAATCAATTATGTTATTTAATTAATTTCTATTTAGATTAATTGAATCATTATGATTGGATTATGAAAGAGATATGGATTTAGTATATCCAAAAGTAGTATCTTCCTCATGATTATTTTAAAGGATTTAATTCTCTGTATTCAGTAAAGGGAAGTAAGTTTAATTGTTTTAGATTTCCAATAATGAAAAGGGAAATAGATGTTATGATTATTTTAGATGATCTAGTTATCGTGTCTTTGACTTTGTCACCACTACCTATTGAATGAGTATGGATTTAGGAAATCCAAATATTAGATTTGATTGATGACTTGAATGCTTTTCTTGCTATGTCGTCAAGTTGCATTGTTGGTTTTGAGATTTAGTGTCAGTCCTAAATTATAAGTCTTCCAGAAGAACTTAGAGGATAAGGGTTGTTGAATCATTATGCCATCCAGTTGTTTTCCCTTGGGTAGTACATGGCGTCTTTTCAGTTTTACCCGATTTTCATGAACGGGGATGTTTGCACCTCCTTGGTTTAGGAGCGGATTATGGGATCCATGTCTCCTTGTATGGAGTGACCTTGTTATGTGGTTTCATCTTGTTGCCTCCTGTGGAAGGAGTGGACTATGTGTTTGTTGCCTCCAAGATGTTTGGAGTGAGTTCCATTATTTGTATCCTCCTTGTGTTGGAGTGGATTATGATGCCTAGTTGGTATGCACTTGTGGTTCCCTTGGTGGATTGTTTGGGTGTGTGTTGTCGAATAGAAGAGTGGCTTTTGTTAGGCGCCAAAGCCCAAAGAGGTAAACTGGATAACCTTCAGGAGTGATTTAAACAAGTGATAATTAAAATAATGTACTTAGATGATTAGGACTAACTTCACATTAATCAAGATAATTTAATCCTCACTCATAGACACAAGGGCTCATTTAGACTTGGGATGAGTGAGAATGCCTGGAATGGCAAGATCAACTATCTTGTCCTTACGAGAAGTAGTTGATTCCGTATGAGTGAGTATGAGTGCCGGGATTCAGTTGAGGCCACCAGGATTACTTGTGCCGGAGCCTATGAAGAATGCCCAAAGGAGATCTCATGACAAACCTTGCGATGGCACTCTATCTAGGACAACTGTTGTTAATTGTTTTACATGTATGGTTCTGTGAACATACTTGATTATTATTATGTCTGGAAGCAATGTGACCTATGTCAGTGATGTTGGAGTTGTACTTGTATTGTACTTGATTTTTACTTGTATTGTATTTGATTTGTACTTGTATTGTACTTGAGTTGTACTTGATTCGTACTTGTATGGTGAATGAGTTGTACTTGTTAATTCATTTGGTTGGTTATAATAGTATGAATCAGTTTGAGTCTGCCTTTGGTTAGAGGTAGTAGAATCTTTGTCCATGTTACTTTGTTACTATCTCCTAGCATGGGGGGTGGGCCTTCGGGTACCACATTGGTAGGGTGGAACATGCACCAAAACCATTGGGTCCCCATCTATCTTCAGTACTTGGTGGCGAGACATCCAGATGGACAGCTCGTAGTTCTTGTTATATTATCTTGCATTGCAATATTTCATTTTGTATAAGTTATCTACCCCTCTTTTATTATGAGGTGGAGTTATGTAATTGTAATACATTTGTACTAGTGTCTTATTCTGGGAATGAGTGATGTAACTATTGGATTAAGTTAATGTTTATGAGATTGTATCTTGGTTGATTATCTTATTATGTTATGTGGTATTTTTATGATGTATGATGTTTATTTCATAAAGTTCATAAGGCTATGGTTATATGTAATATGTATGTGTGGGTTTAAGTAATCCTAACCTTGTAGCCTTAGAGGTTGTTGTGAACTAGTAAGTGAATGTGTATGTTAAATGCACTTTATAAAAAAAATTGGTTCGCTTATGATGTTAATTGCAACTTCCTTTAAGGTTACTTGGCGGGGCATTACATTGATTCCAAATTTAAAGGGAGTAGAAGTTCGCTCGCATTATAGCATGTTAAAATTTTCTAAAATGTCTAAAGAATATATTGATTGGAAGATGAAAATCCATCATGTAGTATAAAAACTATAAGATAAAAATCCATATGAAATACCTTTTTAAGATAACATTTAAAATAATTCATATTACAATATTCAGTCTAGTAATGAGAAAATTGTCTACATAAAGTGCAATAAGAATAACCGCATCTTGGAATTTCTTCATATAAATTTTTGGTTAAGATCTAAACCTTTTAAACCCATGAAGTTTAAAGTACCTATCAATATTTTCATTGCATGCTCTCGGCGATTTTTTTAGACAATAGAGTGATTTATTAATTTGCAAACAAGGTGGGAATGTTTTTCATCTACAAGACTAGGTTGTTGAATAATGTAGTTTTTTCAGTTAAATCTCAATTTAAGAAATATTTTTTACATAAATTTAATGAATATTTTGATGAATATTCCATCCAAGGCTAATACTTAAAGAAATAATAATTATAACTATATTCATTTTTCTAATAGTTGAAAATTCTTCTTCATAGTAAAAACTTTCCTTTTGATTGAATCCTTAACAACCAATCTAACTTTGTATTTTTCTATAACTACATCTAATTTCAATTTTCTTAAAACCTATTTGCAACCAATAATATTTTTACCTTTGGGAAGGGGAGCAATTTTCCAAGTTTTATTCCTTAGTAATGGATTCAATTCCTCTTTCATGGCCATAAAACATAAGATAAAAATAATGGAATGCAATTTTAACTATGAATCACTTTGATTTTATTTTTCTAAGGTATAGTTTTTCTACCACCGAAGTAATGGAATGCCATTTTAATTATGAATAACATAACATCCCATCCCCCATCCCATGCGCTAGACAAAAGGCATCGACGAAAAAGACTTAAGGGACTAAGATAGATGGAAGAACGACAAGTTGATTGATGGACAAATGAAAATTTGACCGATCACTATGGTAAAATTAAAAAATTCTGGGAATTCAAAATTTTAAAATTGAGAAATAATTTCAATTTAAAAAATTAATAGATTATATAATTTGGTGGATGACAATTTCTTTTTTTCCCATTTTTAGGCCCATGCTGAGAAAAATGATGGAAAAATCAAAATGGTTGTCGGGTGGTGGATTTTTTAGGTCTAATAGAAAGGTATGATATTACCACAACATCATTATGAAATTTTCCTTACTAATTTATAAGAATCTGAAACTATTGTAATTTTTAATGCACATTAAGAAGTTAAATGTTTACATTTTCCCAACTTTTTTAGTTAGTTTCTCCAAAACCTATTAGTAGAGGACTTCTGTAAATTATTCATACAAATTTTACTTGTGATTTTGTTATTGACAGATAATTTTGGGGAAATTTCTCAAGAATCTGAATCTTTAGTGCAAAGAAGCAAAAAATGGAAAGATTTCAATTGATTAATTCAAGCAAGGAAGAAAATATGATCTTGGTTTGATGGACAAAGAAATACCTCTCATGGATGGACATGAGGTGAATAGATTTTAATTTTTGATACGTATAGTTTTTTGATCTTGTTTTTGGAGAATTTTGTGATCGCCTCATGCAATCCTATTTTTTAATTGAAACTTGTGTCTCTTATACAAGGAAACAAGGAAACAAAGAAAAAAGGGGAGTTAAAGATGCCCATTTTTGCACTAGTATCCAAAGTATTACAGAGAAGATATTGGATTTCTAATATGTTGGATTCACAAGATAGTGGTAATTCTTAATTTTGTCTCAAAATATACAAATATACACTCAAAATATACCTATATGATTATAAATCATGTAAATTATTAATAAGATGTGTATACCAACACAAAGTCTATGTAACAAGTAGGAATAAAATTGTATTATTGATAATAGACGTGTCACAAATTTTTTGGGTTCATCTAGAAAATTAATATCATCATCATATGAACAAGGGAGGCATACATTATTAGAAGATAGTGATGGAATCTATATCAATTAGGTGTTGTATTTATGTTTTAGTGCTTATCATTTATTAGAAAAATGAACTAGCACTTAATGATATACACAAGAGAGAGGTGTTGAATGACATTGCTTAGGACCTTTCTTATTCACATGAGGAAGTAGGATGATCAATTGAGATTCTTAAATAAGGGATAGGAAATGTTTAGGGAGGTCACCATGATGTGTATAGGATCATTAGTTATGTTTGGATGAAATGAAAGAAGGTTGATTACTTGATAGGGGCTTGCAAGAAATATAAACTATTTAAAAAAATGAAATGGTATCAAAGGGATGGTGAGTGATGGTGGAGCGATGAAATGGTGATGATTTATGTCAATAAGGGGTGGCTTATTTATAGGGTAATATAGGGTTGAATTATATATTGTTAAAATAAGGTGAAATATTATAAATTTTAATGCTCTAAGAACTATGAAAATGTAATTTTATCAATCCAAAACTGGGTTCATTACAAGATATAATATGAAAGCCTAAAATTAGAAAATAGAAATTAGTTAACCATGTGATATGATTGGAAAACATAGTGGGGTTGTGAGTGATATTATTGTGCTTGTTATAAGCTCAAGGGTGGAGACCTCGGGGAGGATTTTCAAGTGGGGAATACATAAAACTAATCAAATTGACCTAAGGTGTGACTAACCAATTGGATTGTTATGTGTAGAGGATTTTATAATAGTATGTGGGTTGTAGGTTTCATAACACCTAGTGTTTTCCACCTTGAAATTATTGTAATGAAAACCTTTTTCTATTTAGAGAGTAAAAATGAAATGAAAGACACCATAAAATTTTATAATTTTTACTTAGGTAAAAATTGTGTTTTTATTTCTTCATATGATGAAAAAATAAATGCACAAAATAATTATAGGTTGAAAAACCACAATGGGTTGTGAGTGATATGATTGTGCTTGGTCTAAGCTCGAGGGTGGAGAGCTTGAGGAGGATTTTTAGGTGAGGGATACATAAACCTAATAAAATTGACCTAAGGGGTGACTAACCAATTGGGTTGTTACTTGTACAGGGTCTTACAACAGTACCTGGGCTACAAGTTTCATAACACACAGTGTTTTCCAACCTGTAATTTTACAAAATAATAAGAATGTAATGAAAAACTTTTGTTATTTACACAACACAAATGCAATGAAATTCACCTTCAAATTTAAAAAAAAATCTTAGAATAAAAATTGTGTTTTAATTTCTTCATATGTTTGAAAATAAAATAACTTTTCATAAGGAAATAACTGATAAGGGATAGTGTGTTTTCTAGCACTGAAAATAATGTGAGCATTTTTATGTTCCAATTAGATGAAGAAAGTGAAATATCATTTTTACTATACCAAAGATTTGTTCTAAAATTTTAAGGTGGACTTCATTACATTGTTGGTGCGTACAAAACAAAAACTTTTCATAAGGAAATAATTGATAAGGGACATCGTGTTTCTCAATACTACAAATAATGTGAGCCATTTTTTGTTCCAATCATATGAAGAAAGTGAAGTTCCATTTTTTCTCTACTAGAGAGTTGTTCTAGAATTTTAGGGTGTACTTCATTACATTCTTGGTGTGTACGAAACAAAAAAATTCATAAGGAAATAAATGACAAGGGACGGTGTGCTTTCCAATACTACAAATAATGTGAGCATTTTTTTGTTCCAACGGTATGAAGAAAGTGAAATGACATTTTACTATACCAAAGAGTTGTTCTAAAATTTGAAGGTGGACTTGATTACATTCTTGGTGCATACGAAACAAAAAAAAATCATAAGGAAATAATTGATAGGGGATAGTATGTTTTCCAACATTGCAAATAATGTGAGCATTTTTTTCTTTCCATAAAATGAAGAAAGTGAAATTCCATTTTTACCGTACCAAATATTTGTTCTAAAATTTGAAGGTGGAGTTCATTAAATTCTTGGTGTGTATGAAAAAAAAACTTTTCATAAGGAAATAACTAGCAAGAGATAGTGTGTTTTCCAACACTACAAATAATGTGAGCATTTTCTTGTTCCAATCAAATAGAGAAAGTGAAATACCATTTTTACTGTACCAAATCATTGTTCTAAAATTTGAAGGTGGACTTCATTACATTCTTAGTGCACGTATGAAACAAAAAAAATTCATAAGGAAACAATTGATAGGGGACAGTGTGTTTTCTAATAGTGCAAATAATGTGAGCATTTTTTTGTTCCAATTAGATGAAGAAAGTGAAATTTCATTTTAACTGTAGCAAATAGTTTCTTTAAAATTTGAAGGTGGACTTCATTGCATTCTTGGTGCATACGAAACAAAAAAAAGTCAAAAGGAAATAATTGAAAGGGGATGATGTGTTTTCCAACACTGTAAATAATGTGAGAAAGTTTTTGTTCCAATCATATTGAAGGTGGAATTCATTACATTATTGGGATGTACGAAAATAACTTTTCATAAGGAAATAATTGGCAAGGGACAATGTGTTTTCAAACAGTACAAATAATGTGAGCAATTTTTTTGTTCCAATCAAATAAAGAAAGTGAAATTGCATTTTTACTGTACCAGATAGTTGTTCTAAAATTTTAAGGTGGACTTCATACATTGTTGGTGTGTACAAAACAAAAAAAATCATAAGGGAATATCTGAGAAGGGACAATGCATTTTGCAACACTACAAATAATATGGATAACATTAATAATGTATAGTTTAATCAGTTCATTAAATTCAATTAATTCAACTAATCACTTATAATGCAAACATAGACAACATTCATAAAAAAAATGTATTAACTAAAAAACCCATATAGATTGACATCATTATATGTCAATAAAAGTATAACATATATACAGGAAAGTCATATAAGCTTAAAAAAAATCCATATGGACATATAATTTCACATGAGGCAATTTTCCTCTTTCCGGTTAGTAGTAATTGAAAATTTTCCACCTCCCTTGGAGTATTCAAAAGCTAAATATTTTCTCTTTTTGGAAATCGTACAGAAGTCTCCCCTTTCTTTATCCAATCCATATCATTAGCCACCATTTCAAATAAACCTCCTCCTGACACTTGGTTATTTCCTCTTTCTTGATATCTCTCATATATTGTGATCCCTTGATCTTTGAATTATATCATTTCTCACAAGAGGAGTATACAAATAGAAGCCTTTACCCTTCATTATCATATATGCATTTTCTAGTAGGTTTGTGCTACAATTTTTATATTAAAAATCATCCAAATATACCAATATTATGTTGTTTTAAAGAGAAATATGCATCCCATTAATAGTATTCAATCAAGCATCTGAGAGACCATATCAAATAAAGCAAGGGTGCACTCCATTTTAACTCTATCTAAGGAGAAAGGTTATTTAAAGTAAAAAGGTATTGTCTATTTTATTTATCTTTATGTTTATTGCCTTATTTAATTTTCTTGTCATCAGACTAGAAAAATGAATGAATATGTTTATTTTGGTAGTGATCCCAAAAGAAAATAAAATACCTTTTGTTCCTTGTGAAAATATATGTCGATCAAAATAATATGATTGAATAGGTACAAGTATTATTTCCATCCAAAATAAAGCTTTTGGATTCAAGATTATGTGGTTAATGGGATGGGATATATGTAATGATTGAGATGGAAAGGTGCATGGATAATGAAAGGAATATGACAGATGAAAGCTGCTTAGATTTGCTGGTGTAGCTGATTATTTAATTACACTTTATTAAGTTTACTTAGGTAATAATTAGTTTACTTAATTAATAAGTAAGATATATAATTAGTTGAGCTCATTGTAGCTCAAAATTAGGTTTTCCTTTAGGGTTATGCATACATTTCTATTAGAAATAAATTAATCTCTTGTAATTTCATAATTACTAAATATTATTCATTTTTCACATCTTCATGCAAATTGTTTTGATTTTTCTATTTTTCTCTTGTGGAAGGTATTTTTTGGTTTGCATTTATGATATTGGTTCCTAACATGGTATCAAAGCATCGATTTGCAACCCCTTCTTAGTTTTTTCGAGAAATTCATTACAGAGAAATTTTGGGGATCCTCGAGGGTTTCATACCTTGAGCTTATTTCTGGAGCATTGTGGATCAAATCGGGCATCTCCATTGGATTTAGACCATTGGAAAAATTTAGGATTGGCTTTTGTTTCATTGATTTTCATCACCGTTTTCCAAATTAGTAAGGGTTTCAAGTCTAGTGAGTTTTTTGCAAGATCTAGGGGTAGCCAATTTTTTGGGGCATTTTGGGCACAAACAAAGGTCACAATCGCGTTTGTAGTGGCCAAAAACCTTAGGATGAATGTTGTCTAGTTGATTTTGGAGCAGTTGATCTGGGAGGGAAAAAAAATTGCCAAGGAAGTCGTATGACCTCCCTAGCACGCTTTTTGAGGTGGATTTAAAACAAAAAAATAATAAAAAAACAAAAAAGACTTTAAAAAAGCACTACCCATGCAAAAAGCATGCACAACCAAGTGGCTACTGTAGGGCCGCCCAATGGCCACCACCGCCTGCCAGCATCAGCCCTTGCGAGCCCTTCCTGCACCGCCGCCAATCACGTTGGGGAATGAGCACTCCCCCCTAGCCCCCATGTGCCACATCTAGTACTCACAGGTCATTTGGGTGACCAGGGGCTTCGGCCCCAGCCACAAGCCCCCTAGTCCATCTAGGTGACAAGGGGCTTTTTTATTTAGCCCCTAGGCTACTTGTAGGCCAAATTGGTCTTTTTGGAGCACTTTCACAAAATTAGGCATAAATTTTGCATACAACACCCATTTTTAAAAAATGAGATATCATTGGAAAGCTGGTTCTTAGCCTATTCCAGTGGTGTAAGTATTTTTTCTCTAGATTTTCTCTAGTTTAATTTTACAGGCGTCTAAATTCAAATGAAGTATTTTTCACTATAGAGAGCATATCTTTTGCCTCGGTTATCAGTTTTTCACGATTCAAGCGGTACCAAAACGCCGATTGAGTCCTCTACATAGATATGAGGTCAATTTTAATCATGGAGGTAGATGTGAATATTTATTTTTTCATGCACTCTTTCTTGTTTTCTTTCCTTAGGTTTACATTTTCTCTTTGGTTTATGCATTTTTTGCATGTTCTCCTTTTACAATCACGGGGTATTGTAATAAATGAACTTATATAAAGTTCCATCATGGGGGATTCTTGAATAATAATTTTATTAGAGTGTAGTTTGATTTAATTCAATTTGATTACATATTTGTATTGATGAAAACTCAAATGAGTTATATATGGATTATGTAGTTTCTTTTGACCACATCGTTCTCATATCTTGACACATTCTGGTTCACATCTCACATTGAGAGCATATTGTTAATGAATAAATCACATTAGATTCACATCGGGTCACATCTTAGTTTTAGGGCCATTCATTTTATGGTTAATGTTCTATAATCTTCATGGTAATTTCTCTTATGGATTAGTTTTCATCACAGTTTGGCATTGGCATTGAGATACACATAGCTTTTGGATTCTTTCATCATATTATTCCCTTTTATGGGGGGCATCATTTATTCATCTACTAAATTGCTTCATAGATTCTAGAGTTGTTCTAGTTTGTGATATTTTCAATGTTCCTTGGCATCAATTCTATTGTTGCATTATCATGATTCTGCTTGAGTCCTCCAGTGACTCTCATATGGTTTCTTGTAAACAAAGGT